>CM053028.1:293043557-293628475 GCA_028564925.1 Lithobates sylvaticus
TCTAACAGGATAGAATTTCCCTTCCTAGGGGTAGATTTCCTCTCACTTCCTGTTTTCTCTTTCCGTTTGCAAGTAGGAGTCGTTTGTAAGTTGGATGTTTGAAAGTAGGGGCCTGCCATATATACTCTGCAGAAATTTGCCCTATTAGATGTTGATGTAGCCACAACACTGTAAGCCCCCACAGTTACTCTTGGTGGGCACAGGAATGGGCCCTGCTGTGAGTTATTAGATCAAGATTTGTAATTACATGCACCTGTTGAACAAGGCAGAAAAATTGGGCCTTTGGTGGTGGCGGTGGTGGACGGTGTTGCCACAAGACTGTAAGCCCTCACAGTTACTCTTGGTGGGCGCAGGAATGGGCCCTGCTGTGAGTTATTAGATCAAGATTTGTAATTGCATGCACCTGTTGAACAGGGCAGAAAAATTGGGCCTTTGGTGGTGGTGGTGGACGGTGTTGCCACAAGACTGTAAGCCCTCACAGTTACTCTTGGTGGGCACAGGAATGGGCCCTGCTGTGAGTTATTAGATCAAGATTTGTAATTGCATGCACCTGTTGAACAGGGCAGAAAAATTGGGCCTTTTGTGGTGGTGGTGGTGGACGGTGTTGCCACAAGACTGTAAGCCCTCACAGTTACTCTTGGTGGGCACAGGAATGGGCCCTGCTGTGAACTATTAGATCAAGATTTGTAATTACACGCCCCTGTTAAACAGGGGCTGAAAATTTGTGCCTTAGGCATTGGTGCTGGTGCCACAACACTGCAACCCCTCACAGATACTGTACTCTGAGCACAGCAATGAGACCTGTTGCAAAGCATTGCCTAAAAATTGTAATTACACGCCCCAACAGGGGCTGAAAAATTGTGCCTTAGGCACTGGTGCTGGTGCCACAACACTGCAACCCCTCACAGATACTGTACTTGGAGCACAGCAGTCACACCTGTTGTAAAGCATTTTTTTTTTAAATTGTAATTACACGCCCCTGTTATACAGGGGCTGAAAAATTGTGCCTTAGGCATTGGTGTGGTGGCATGGATCATTGAGGAGGAGGAAGAGGATAGTCAGTGAACATAACAGGACAGTCACTCAGCATCAGCATAGGCAGTCTTGAAGGGATGTGACATTATAAATTATTCAGTTATATCCGCTTCAGGTGCCTGGTAGCTGGTGGTGATCCAAGACTGATTCATTTTTATGAAGGTCAGTCGATCAACCGAGTCGGTGGACAGGCGCACCCTGTGATCGGTGACAAATCCTCCAGCAGCACTGAATGTGCGTTCGGAAAGAACGCTGGATGCAGGACAGGCCAGTAGCTCAATTGCATACTGTGCAAGCTCTGGCCAGTGATCCATCCTCAGGACCCAGTAAGCCAGAGGATTTTCGGTGGGAAAGGTGTCCAAGTCTGACCTTGCCCCTAGCTATTCCTGCACCATGTATATCAGACGCTGGCGATGGTTGCTGGAACCGATCATACCTTGGGGCTGCGGACTAAAAAAATTGTCTGAACGCATCGGTCAGACGTCCACCTTCCCCACCGCTGCTTCTGCTACTGACCGAAGCCTCAGCAACTCGTCGTCCAGGACCAGGAGTTTGTAACCTCCCAGTTTCTGGAAACGCGTTGCACAGACCTTTCTGCAAGGCCTCCCTGAGATGTCACATCCTCTGCTCCCTCTGCGACGGCAAGATAAGGTCCGCAACCTTACCCTTGTAGCGGGGATCAAGGAGAGTGGCCAGCCAGTAATGGTCCCTCTCCTTGATCCGAAGAACACGAGGATCCTTCCGCAGGCTTTGCAGGATCAGGGAGGCCATGCTACGTAGGTTAGCTGAGGCATTCGGTCCGGAGTCTTCTGGGTCACTGAGGATGACATGATCGCCAGCCACCTCCTCCCAGCCACGTACAAGTCCACTGGTTTGTTGGGACTGTACATCATCCCTAAAAGACTGCTGCTGCTGATGCTGAGTGCCAGGCTCCACCTCCATGCTCACACAATCCTCCTCCTCCTCCTCCTCCTCCTCCTCCTCCTCCTTTTTATGGGTGGGACAGAAGGAACACTGTCTGGATAAAGGGGGCCTTGAGAGGCAAGGAAGTCCTCCTCTTCCTGCCTCTGTTCTGCCTCAAGTGCCCTGTCCATTATCCCATGCAGCGTATGCTCCAACAGGTGGACAAGAGGTACAGTGTCACTGATGCATGCACTGTCACTGCTCACCATCCTCGTGGCCTCCTCAAATGGTGAGAGGACAGTGCATGCATTCCTGATCATGCTCCACTGGCGTGGGGAAAAGAAGCCAAGCTCCCCTGACCCTGTCCTGGTGCCGTAGTCGCAAAGGTACTCATTAATGGCCCTCTGCTGCTTGTGCAGTCGCTGCAGCATGGCCAACGTTGAGTTCCACCTGGTGGGCATGTCACATATTAGGCGGGTCTTGGGCAGGTTCAGCTCCTTTTGCAGCTCAGTCAGCCGAGCACTGGCATTATAAGATCGGCGGAAATGCACACAGACTTTCCTGGCCTGCCTCAGGACATACTGTAAGCCTGGGTACCTGCCCAAGAACCGCTGCACCACCAGGTTGAGGACGTGAGCCATACAGGGCACACGGGTGAGCTGCCCCTGTCGCAGGGCGGAGAGGAGGTTGGTGCCATTGTCAGAAACCACCATTCCTGGCTTAAGCTGGCGTGGCGTCAACCACCTCTCGGCCTGCCCCTGCAGAGCTGATAGAACCTCTGCCCCAGTGTGGCTCCTGTCCCCCAAACACACCAGCGCAAGCACGGCATGGCATCTTTTTGCCTGCGTACTCGCGTAGCCCCTTGTACGCCTACGGAGCACCGCTAATTCTGAGGACAGAGCACTGGAGGAAGAAGAATAGGAGGGGATGGAGGAGAGAGGTGTGTCACAACCAGTAGTAGCATTTTGGAGGCGTGGTGGCAGAACAACCTCCAACACTACTGCACCTTGTCCTGCATCCCTCCCAGCTGCCAATAGAGTGACCCAATGGGCCGTGAAAGAAAGATAACGTCCCTGTCCATGCCTGCTGGACCATGAGTCAGTGGTAATATGCACCCGCCCTGTCCAGCGAGGCATGGACATTGCCTTCCACATACCGGTAGAGAGACGGAATCGCCATCCGTGAGAAAAAGTGGCGTTTGGGAACCTGCCACTGAGGAACCGCACATTGAACAAACTCACGGAAGGGGGCCGAGTCTACCAACTGAAAAGGCAGCAGTTGAAGTGCTAGCAATTTAGCCAAGCTAGCATTCAACCGCTGGGCATGTGGATGGCTGGGAGTATACTTCTTTCGACGGTCCAGCAGCTGGGGCAGGGAAATTTGCCTGCTACAATCGGACGTCGGTGTACTGCAAGTACTTGGTTGTGACACACCTAATTCTACACCTTCAGTCCTCTCAGAGCAGCTTTCAGAGAGGACTGAAGATATAGTGGGGATGGAGATCCCAGCTGATGAGGAGCAAGGAGAGGTCTGCTTTGTTCTTTGGTGTGGGTCTTTTATGTGTGCTTGCCAACGAGCTGCATGGCAGGTCGACATATGTCTGCTCATGCTTGTGGTGCCCAAGCGGCTGATGTTTTGGCCACGCGAGATACGCTTGAGACAAATATTGCAAATAGCAGTGGTGTGATCTGATGCACTCATCTCAAAAAAGGCCCACACCAAAGAACTTTTGTGATAACGCGCAGAGGCAGCGCCCTGCACAGGCGGAGCTCTGCGGTGTGATACAGTTGCTGTGCTGGCCTCTAGCTGGCCTCCAGGGGGCATCCTGCCTCCTTGGACATGTGACGCCGCATCCTCCTCCTCCTCCTCCTCTCTCCCTTCAGGCACCCACGTGGAGTCAGTGACCTCATCATCCCCTCCCTCTTCACCAGTAGAGCAAACCTGGCAGTAAGCTGCAGCTGGTGGAACAGTACTGCCAGATTGCTGTCCTTCAGCATCCCCCCTCTCTGCGCGCACACTACTGCCTTCCTCAAGCTGGGTATCATCATCCGAGCCTTCGAATCGTTGGGCATCCTCCTGGAGCATGTACCCAACACTGTGCTCAAACAGGGACTCCTCAGGAGGACATGGTGGGTCTAGGGAAGGGGTGGCTGATGATGCCATTGAGTACGCGTTGGCAGCTGCTCTGCCAGTACCCTGAGCCTGGGTGAGAGAGGATGAGGAGGATGAGGAGGGCTTGGTCATCCATTCTACCAAGCCTTCGGCATGATGCGGCTCAACATGTCCGGCTGCCGAAAACAAAGACAAGCGTGTACCATGGCCACGTGCTCATGACGATGCACGACCACGCCCACGTCCACGACCAGCACTGTTGTCTCTATAAACAGAGCCTGCTTTCCCTTGTGTTCTTGCCTCGGCACGGCCTGCCTGTCCTTGGCGGTCCTACAGCCATTGTAGACGGTAGTGTATATAGTATAAAAAATAGATCTCCTATGTGTGCTCACAACACACTGTAGGTCCTATGGGTGCTGACACTAACACACTATAGGTACTATATGTGTGCTGCTGACAAGAAAATATAGGAGCTATGTGTGCTGCCACAAACACACTATAAGTCCTATGGGTGCTGCTGACACAAAGACACTATAGGTACTATATGTGTGCTTCTGTCAAGAAAATATAGGAGCTATGTGTGCTGCCACAAACACACTATAAGTCCTATGGGTGCTGCTGACACAAAGACACTGTAAGTACTATATGTGTGCTGCTGTCAAGAAAATATAGGAGCTATGTGTGCTGCCACAAACACACTATAAGTCCTATGGGTGCTGCTGACACAAAGCCACTATAGGTACTATATGTGTGCTGCTGTCAAGAAAATATAGGAGCTATGTGTGCTGCCACAAACACACTATAAGTCCTATGGGTGCTGCTGACACAAAGACACTGTAGGTACTATATGTGTGCTGCTGTCAAGAAAATATAGGAGCTATGTGTGCTGCCACAAACACACTATAAGTCCTATGGGTGCTGCTGACACAAAGACACTATAGGTACTATATGTGTGCTGCTGCCAAGAAAATATAGGAGCTATGTGTGCTGCCACAAACACACTATAAGTCCTATGGGTGCTGCTGACACAAAGACACTATAGGTACTATATGTGTGCTGCTGTCAAGAAAATATAGGAGCTATGTGTGCTGCCACAAACACAATATGGCTCCTATAAATCCCTGCCTGGGATGGGACAGAAGGTTGGGACAGAAGTTGGGGTGCAATGCTGTGCTAACAGCACTGCGGTTGGTGCTACTGCTATGCTGTACTAACAGCACGCACACACCAGACTAATCCCCAGCAACAGTAACTATTCAGTAATGATGAATGACTCAGGTAGCAATGGTTTAGCAAGGAAATAGCAATCAAGCAAAGACAGAATCAGCAGACTGCTCTCTCCTAAAGCCGGAACACATGTGACCGGGGCCGACGGTGTGGCGGCCTTTTAAATGGTGGGGCGTGTACTAAAGCCCCTGAGCTTTAATTGGCTACAGGCGTCCTGCCTGTAGCCAATTATTGATCTCCTAGTTTCCGGCACTGTGATTGGCCAAGCATGCGGGGTCACAGTGCATGCTTGGCCAATCATCAGCCAGCAATGCACTGCGCCGGCCGCAATGCATTGCGGGGCCGCTCGCATCACACGAATGTGATGCGAACGGCCCAAATAGTTCTGGGCTCGCCGAGCGAGTGAACGCCGGTGCTCGATTCGAACGTGGGTTCGAATCGAGCACCGGGCCCATCCCTACACACCACATGTTTTCAGAGAATCCAGTATTTTACCTAAAGTTATTTGTATTTTTTTGTATTTTTTTTTGCATCCCAAACAATTTTCCAGGCAGTTGTTTCTGAAACCCTAGTTGGTCTACCTGAACTCCTCATTTTCCACTTCTTGATTAGAGTTTGAACACTGCTGATTGGCATTCCCAATTCCTTGGATATCTTTTTATATACCTTTCCTGTTTTATACAGTTCAACTACATTTTCCCACAGATCCTTTGACAATTCTTTTGCTTTCCCCATGACTCAGAATCTAGAAACGTCAGTGCAGCACTGAATGAAAGATACAAGGGTCTGTCAGGAGTCCAGAAACTCATTGACCTTTTATACACACACACTAATTACAGGCAAACAGATCACAGGTGAGGAGGGTTACCTTTAATAGCCATTCAAACCCCTTTGTGTGAACTTGTGTGCATATTATAAGGCCAAAATTACCAGGTTATGTAAACTTTTGATCAGGGTCATTTGGGTAGTTTCTGTTTTCATCATGATTTAACCACTTTAGCCCCGGAAGAATTTACCCCCTTCCTGACCAGAGCACTTTTTGCAATTTAACTGACAATTGCGCGGTCGTGCGACGCGGCTCCCAAACAAAATTGACATTTTTTTCCCACAAATAGAGCTTTCTTTTGGTGGTATTTGATCACCCCTGCAGTTTTTATTTTTTGTGCTATAAACAAAAAAAGAGCAACAATTTTGAAAAAAAATAATTTTTTTTACTTTTTGCTATAATAAATATCCCACAAAAATATATAAAAAATATGTTTTTTCCTCAGTTTAGGCCAATACGTATTCTTCTACATGTTTTTGGTAAAAAAAATAGCAATAAGCGATTATTTATTGGTTTGCGCAAAAGTTATAGTGTTTACAAAATAGGGGATAGTGTTATGGCATTTTTATTAATAGTTACATTTTTTAAATGGCGGCGATCAGCAATTTTTATTGTGACTCTGACATTATGGCGGATACATCGGACATTTTTGACACATTTTTGGGACCATTGTCATTTATACAGCAATCAGTGCTATACAAATGCACTGATTCCTGTGTAAATGACACTGGCAGTGAAGGGGTTAACCACTAGGTGGCAGTGTAGGGATTAAGTGTGTCCTAGGGGCGTGTTGCTAACTGTGGGGGGTGTGGCTGTGTTTTACACATCACCGATCTCTGCTCCAATCACACGGAGCAGAGATCAGTGACACTGTTGCTAGGCAGAACGGGGAGATGCTTGTTTACTTTAGCATCTCCCCGTTCTTCCTCTCCGTGAGGTGATCGTGGGTATCCCCGCGGCGATCGAGTCCGCGGGACCCGTGACCCGACTCACGGAGCTTCCCGCAGGCGCGCACGTGTGCCCCCGCCGCCTCTTAAAGGGCAACGTACAGGTATGTGATTCTGCATGTACCTGCCCTTCTGCCACAGTATATCTGCGTGAGGCGCTCGGGAAGCAACTAAAAAGAGTAAACACAGTTGACTGATAATAAGTACTGTAGCTTCAGCCAAACACTAACCATGAATGAAAGAAAAGTTTTTGTGCCAAGAAATCATAAATTCTGCCAGGGTATGTAAACTTAGGAGCACAACTGTATATATATATATATATATATATATATATATAGGGAAAAAAACGGGACACGTGCTTCAATGCAATTTCTTCTTTTACTTCAATATGAAACAGTTACATGATATGAACAACAGCAGCCACTGTACAGTTGCAAGCAAAACCGCTCTTCGTCAGGCTATCTCTGACTTGTGTAACATACTACCATTTGGTAACATTTGGTAGTATGTTACACAATACAGAGATAGCCTGACGAAGAGCGGTTTTGCTCGCAACTGTACAGTGGCTGCTGTTGTTCATATCATCTAACTGTTTCATATTGGAGTAAAAGAAGATATTGCATTGAAGCACGTGTCCCTTTTTTCCCCCTAAATGATCAATTGGTGGAGGATTGGTTGGAAGTTCCAATTTGACAGTGCTTTGAGAATTACAAATTAGCTATAGAAGAAAAGTAACCTGCTCGATATATTTTGAGATATATATATATATATATATATATATATATATATATATATACACACACACTAGAAATGAATGTGTTAGCCCTATATTGTATAACATCAAGAAAAAACAACACGGTTGTGATAATCACAAAAGTATAGTGGTGGTGCTCTCTCAAAGTGACAGCAATTCCTTGAATGCTTGTTTAAGGAAAATAGCGGATCTTGGAGTGAGTGTAAATAGTTGTAGTGCAATAAATCATAAATGTACTAGGTCATCCATTTCTTCTATAGAAGCACTACATTTATCGATCCTCCAGATCACACTCAGGAAGGGCTGATTAATGGCTTCATATATTATTGGAAAGGTATAACAATCCTTAAAGGCACACACATAGAATCACATAAGAGGCCCTTAACTGGTAAAATCTTCCAAGCATTCCATTGACTGGAGCCAGCACATTGGGGTGATGTAGCCAATCTGTAAGCACTGTGTAAATTGTATCCAGGAGCCTTGGACACTCCAGATATGGAGAAAGTCTCAAAATAGATTTAGCCTGTGAGCCCTAGAAGAAAAGGAGTGTCCCCAGATTTCTACAGGGACCACGAGACTGCATATACAGTATATGGCGTACACATTATCCTAGAGTCTCCATGTAAGCCTGTAATCTATTGAACAGAGAACTATCCACAAACAGATTTATTTGGGGAACACCAAGACCATATGTGCATGACTTTGATGTCACCCATATTGCTAGGGGCCCATTAAGTAGATGACCATAAAAGAAACCATAAATATCCACACCTGTGCAACTTCGGTAATATAATAACAATAATAATAATTTTTAAGTTTACATTATTTACTTAAAGTTTAAATTCTGACCACTGCAGTGTGTCAGTCCTAAAAGATATTTTGCTTGATCTATTATGATTTTGCTTACCTGCCCTGAGCATTCTGAATATGTTAGGTCTTGTTAAACACTTATATTCTACAGATATCTGCCTGTGTATTGACTGCTTGACGGGCACTTGCCCTAAACACTTTCAATTTGTAAAACATTTAACATTTTTCCAAAATTTTTATTTTTTCCTGAAAAACTTTTTGTTTCCCCATGGCTTCAAATTTTCCAGAAATTTTACATCTCAAATCTTAGAGACATAAAACATTGAGGACACATTGCAAATTTTATTTTTAAGGGTCAGCAAAGCAAATATTTAATTTAAAGGAAGGATAATATGTGATTTTAACACATAAATAGTCCTGCCACTCTTCACTAATGACGGTGCCATTTATGTAACAGAATCAGATTGCAAGTTTGATGGAAATTTCAAGGATCTCATTTGGATAACCATGCAGACTGGCAGTTTAATTAATTAGAACATTTATTAATTATCAAATTAAAAGTTCCCTCTTAAAAGTAAATCTACTTTTAATAAACTAAAGTTTCTAACCAAAACTTTTCCTAGTTTATTAAGAGACACCGGATGTGGAGATATTTGGGCTATAGTGCCCTCTGCAGGAGGATTTGGACATGGGCAAACAAATAAAAAGTTTTAAGTTTTAATTTTTGCTAGTGTCCTAGGAGAGAGAACGTCTACTAAGAAAAGTTTAACTGTCTTTTACTAGCCATTTTTCTTTTTTTTTTCTTTTTTTATTATTTTTACATGATTATTATTACTTTTATTAATTCAAGGCTTCTCTGCACACTTATTTAGTTGGTTTCTTTATGCAACTATCTAGATTGGTGTATCCTCTGCAAAAGATTAGGCATTTTTGCATCTTGCACACTAAAATAAGAAAAAAGACTTCAATTAAGACAATAGGAACTACTTAAAGTGGGGTGCCCTCTAAAAAAAATAAAATAAAAGTCAGCAGCTACAAATACTGCAGCTGCTGACTTTTAATAATCGGACACTTACCTGTCCCAGGGTCCAGCGATGCGGGGGAACGAAGCCCCCCCTCGTTCCCCGCTCTGCTCGCGGTGCTGGCATTCTTACTGTGGGCACCCGGCTGTGGCTTCACAGCCGGGCACCCACTGCGCATGTGCGAGCGGCGCCCCTTGCCGTGATACGCTGTGCAGTCATCTGGGACACGTGACAGGTCCCAGATGACTGTGCAGCACCGAGGGGAAGTGATGTCAGTGCCCGGGCACTGAAGGAGACAGACTACGAGGGACCCCCTAGCAACAGGCATTCAGAGGTGAGTACATTTTTTTTTTCCAATATTTTTTTGGGAAATTATGATTTTTAAGCTATTTTTTTTTTCGGAGGAAACACCACTTTAATTGCACTGAGAGAAATGTGTGGGCCATTGTTGCTAAGTTCTCCTTTTAAAAACTTAAGTAGAGTAAATTAAGTTTCACTGGATTCTACACCTTTTTAGCCACTAATGCCAAAGTATGCAGATTAGAATATTTGACTTTGTAACCTCATTTTCTGCATTTTTGTTCCAGACCTGTAATTTAGAAGGTATGGCAGCCAGAGACAGCAATGACATTTGCGTTTGGAAAAGAGCAGTAATGATAGCCTGCATATTTCTTTCAGTACAGGTTTTCTTTATGAAGAAGATTCATAAGCTTTAAGAAAAAAAAGATATGGGTTAAGAAAGAAAAGGAAAATTAAGAGATAAACTATGTATTCTTATACTGCTTTAGAAACATAAATGATGAAAAGGAGGAAGGCTAAATCAGTCATAATTACAGCAGGTGAAAAGTTTAATTTTGACATTGGTGTAACTTATTTTTACAAACCCTAATTAAAATGGCATACAGACACCCGGTGATTACATTTCTTTTCTGGAAAGAAAGCACAAGCAAAGATCCATTATATGCATATATTAGAGTTCTTTAGGCCCTTCATAAAGACGATTGCTTAGTGTACTTTTTACACTTGTGCATGGTGGAATGTTTTAAGATTGGTAGCTCTTGGTTTTTTAACCACTTCAGTCCCGGAAGATTTTACCCCCTTCCTGACTAGAGTACTATTTACAATTTGACACTGCGTCGCTTTAACAGACAATTGCGCGGTCATGCAAAGCTGTACCCAAACAAAATTTGCATCCTTTTTTTGCCACAAATAGAGATTTCTTTTGGTGGTATTTGATCACCTCTGCGGTTTTTATTTTTTGCGCTATAAACAAAAAAACAGCAACAATTTTGAAAAAAAAAAACAATATTTTTAAGTTTTTGCTATAATAAATATCCCCACATTTCTTAATCATCTTAGGCCAATATATATTTATTCTACATCTTTTTGGTAAAAAAAAAAAAAATCGCAATGATCTTATATTGATTGGTTTGCGCAAAAGTTATAGTGTCTACAAACTATGGAAAAGATTTATGGCATTTTTATGTCATTTTTATAATTTTTTTTTTTAACTAATAATGGCGGTGATCTGCAATTTTTATTGGGGCTGCAACATTGCGACGGACAGATTTTGGGACCATTGACATTTATACTACGATCAGTGCTATAAAAATGCACTGATTACTGTGTAAATGTCACTAGTAGTGAAAGGGTTAACACTAGGGGGCGATCAAGGGGTTAATTGTGTGTTCCCTCAGCGAGTTCTAACTGTATGGGGATAGGATTGACCAGGAGATGAGACATATCGGTGTTCCAACTTAGTAGGTGCAAACGATATGCCTTCTCTCCCCTGACAGCACAGGGATTTGTGTGTTTACACACACAAATCCCTGTGCTGGTGCTCATGCACACGATCGCCCATTGCTGGCGGCGATCGTGCTCGCCAGCCACGCGCATCAGGTCCCCCGCCATGCAGCGGGTGTGAGCACGCCCTCTGGTTGCTGCTAAAGGGAAGGACGTACCCATACGGGATTTCACCCAGGGGAGCCATTCTGCCACAGTAAATCTGTGTGAGCCGGTCGGGAACCGGTTAAAGAAAAATTTGTGGCTAGTAAGCACATTCCGTAAGCTACAAATGCTATCTAGTAAACACCACACTTGTGTTAAAGTATAAAGTTTAACTTGTGTTAGAGTATAGTGTTTACTCAATCTTAGTTAAATTCTACATACTGTAGATGGGCAGAGGATGGCAGTAGGAGTTCACTTCCTGAAAGCGGGTGCAGTGTAAGTTCCTCTCGCTGATTCGTATATCAGCAGTCAAGTTCAGTATTTTTATTGCTGGCCTTGTAAAGCTTTTTGGTACCAGTAGTCGTTTTTACATTTGGCTCAATGTGTGTGAGAAGCAACAAGGAGGGTCCCCTAACATCACCAGCAGGTTTGTTTCAGGATCATCAGATTATAGACAAAAGAGAGTTGGGTGGACTAGTTCATGACAGCAATCAAAAACAGAACTATTCAGCAGATATGAAATGGTACCTGTATGCATTTAAGGGATAATTTACACCAGCTGTTATATTGAATGCACAGATGCTGGTGTGCACTGGGAGGACACAGTGCTGAACCACTGATCCCAGTGTATCACATTTCATTAAATTCTATCCACACAGTGCTTTTGGTACGTGGGTGTTTTCCAGCCTGCTGTGCTAAAAAAAGTGCTGCATGCAGTACTTTTTACAGTACACACCACTGTAACTCAGTTGTGTGAACTGACACTATAGGTGATTAGCCTGGTTTGCTGTGAATGATGAGCCCTCAAGGATTATTTTCAGTTTTAAGAGTATTTTTTTTCCTTTATCAAAGAATGAAGGGACATGTAAGGTCTTGCCCTCAATTTAGCTTTAACCACTAAAGGACCAGCCACCGCAGTTGTACTGTGGCAGATTGGCTCCCCTGGGCGAATCATCGTCATGGTACAGCTTTAAGAGCTCTAGGGGTCACGCGCGAGCCAACGGAGGCACTCACGTCACGACGCCAGAGTAATCAGTGGCTATTTCTAGCTCTGATCGCTGTATGAATGTCAATGCGCCTAAAAAAGTCGCAAAAGTTTCCAATCTGTCCGCCTCAATGTCGCAGTCCCCCTGAAAATTGTAGATCGCCACCATTACTAATAAAAAAACAATAATAAAAATGCCATAAATATATCTTCTATTTTGTAGACGAGATAACTTTTGCGCAAACCAATCAATATATACTTATTGCAATTTTTTTTTTTTTTTTTTTTTTTTTTTTAATTGTACTTGTATTATAGCAAAATGTAAAAAATATAGTTATTTTTTCAAAATTGACAGTCTTTTTTTGTTCATAGCACAAACAATAAAAAATGCAGAGGTGATCAAATACCACCAAAAGAAAGCTCTATTTGTGGGAAAAAAGGCATACATTTTGTTTGGGTACAGCGTCGCACGACCGCGCAATTGTCAGTTAAATCAATGCAGTGCCATATCGCAAAAAATGGCCCGGTCATTAAGGGGGCAAATACTTCCAGTCCTTAAGTGCTTAAATTACTATTGATTAAATAGTCTATTACTCCACATAAAAGAAGCAGATGAGCAGTTTGTGCTGAGCCCTTACAGAGGTCAAGTTCATTTGTTCAAAACGTTTATTGTTTCTTGGAGGCCTTCTTCAACTGATTAGAGATAGTTGGCTAATTAAAAAACATCAAACCAATATATACACAGAATAGAAAAAAATCTAGCATACTTTTTAAATTTCTTCTCATTACAGAGCTTGATGGTGCAGTGTCCAGTATGTCCAAGTAGCTTAACCACTTCAGCCACGGACCAATTGTCAGCTTAAGGACCAGAGGTCTTTTTTCAATTTCGCACTGCACTACTTTAACTGGTAATTGCGCGGTCATGCAATTTTGTAACCAAACGAAATTTGCGTCCTTTTCTTCTCACAAATAGAGCTTTCTTTTGATGGTATTTGATTGCCTCTGTGATTTTTATTTTTTGCGATATAAACAGAAAAAGAGCGAAAATTTTGAAAAAAAAAGATTTTCTACTTTTTGTTATAAGAAAAATCTAATAAACTCAATTTTAGTCAAACATTTGGGCCAAAATGTATTTAGCCACATGTCTTTAGTAAAAAAAAATGCCAATAAGCGTATATTTATTGGTTTGCGCAAAAGTTATAGTGTCTACAAACTAGAGTACATTTTCTGGAATTTACACCGCTTTTAATTTAGGACTGCCTATTTCATTTCTTGAGGTGCTAAAATGGCAGGGAAGTACAAAACCCCCCCAAATGACCCCATTTTGGAAAGTAGACACCCCAAACTATTTGCTGAGAGGCATGTTGAGCCCATTGAATATTTTTTTTTTAGTCCCAAGTGATTGAATAAAGACAAATATAAAAAATATATTTTTTTTTTTTTCAAAAAGTTGTCACTAAATGATATATTGCTCACACATGCCATAGTTATATGTGGAATTGCACCCCAAAATACATTTTGCTGCTTCTCCTGAGTATGGGGATACCACATGTGTGGGACTTTTTGAGAGCCTAGCCGCGTACGGGGCCCCGAAACCCAAGCACCGCCTTCAGGATTTCTAAGGGTGCAAATTTTTGATTTCACTCCTCACTACCTATCACAGTTTCGAAGGCCATAAAATGCCAAAATAGCAAAAAACCCCCCAAATGACCCCATTTTGGAAAGTAGACATCCAAGCTATTTGTTGAGAGGCATGGTGAGTATTTTACAGCTCTCATTTGTTTTTGAAAATGAAGAAAGTAAAGAAAAAAAATTTTTTTTTTTCTTTTTTCAATTTTCAAAACTTTGTGACAAAAAGCGAGATCTGCAAAATACTCACCATACCTCTCAGCAAATAGCTTGGGGTGTCTACTTTCCAAAATGGGGTCATTTTGGGGGGTTTTATGCCATCTGGGCATTCCATGGCCTCCGAAACTGTGATTGGCAGTGAGAAGTGAAATAAAAAAATTACACCCTTAGAAAGCCTGAAGGCGGTGCTTGGTTTTTGGGGTTCCGTACGCAGCTAGGCTCCCAAAAAGTCCCACACATGTGGTATCCCCAGACTCAGGAGAAGCAACAGAATGTATTTTGGGGTGTATTTCCACATATGCCCATGACATGTTTGAGCAATATATCATTTAGTGACAACTTTTTGTAAAAAATATATATATATATTTTTTTTCATTATTCAATCTCTTGGGACAAAAAAAAAAATATTTAATAGGCTCAACATTGCTCTCAGCAAATAGCCTGGGGTGTCTACTTTCCAAAATGGGGTTATTTGGGGGGGGGGGGTTTGAACTGTCATGGCATTTTATGCACAACATTTAGAAGCCTATGTCACACGTCACCCACTATTCTAACCATTTGAAGATAAAGCCTTTTCTGACACTTTTTGTTTACATGAAAACATTTTTTTTTGCAAGAAAATTACGTTTAACCCCCAAACACTATATAAAGGAAAATTTATTATCAAATACTTACCGTAATTTTCCTTTCCTGATGGACTCCATGGCAGCCTACGTGTGGGTTAACCCCGCCTCCTCTCCAATGCTATAGGACCCATTCCCATAAAAGAACACTCACCACTCCATACTGTGTTCCGTAACTAGCCTACTCATATGACTCATGGGTGCGAACTCCGTCTGCCATGGAGTCCATCAGGAAAGGAAAATTACGGTAAGTATTTGATAATAAATTTTCCTTTTTCCTGACAGACTCCATGGCAGCCTACGTGTGGGAAATAACTAGCCGACCACACGGGTGGGTATGCTTTAAACAGAAAATATTTAATTTGATCTATCAGCCGATAGAATTTTCAAACCAAAGTTAACAGAGGATAAAGAAGCAGGTTCAACGCAATAGTGTGACATAAAAGTATTAATAGAGGCCCAAGAAGCTGCCTTGCAGATTGTATCAGGAGTCACGTGCCGGGCTGCTGCCCATGAAGTAGCCATTCCTCTAGTCGAATGCGCCGTCACCGCCTCAGGAGGAGCCAAGCCCTTAGCCCTATAAGCCTGTTGTATCGTTCTCACAATCCAAGCTGCCAGAGTCCTGGTTGAAGCTTTGTTCCCCTTGTTGCTGCCGGAGTGCAGTATGAAAAGATGATCCGAACGCCTAAAGGCGGAAGTAATGCGAAGGTATTCTCTCAGCGCTTCCCCGACATCCAAAGGATGAATATCATCGGATCCTGGAGATCTGAAGGTAGGTAGAACAATCTCCTGGTTCTGATGGAATACCGAGGTTACCTTGGGATTGGATCCCAACATAGGAATGAGGACCACTCGGTCCGGAAAGAAAGTCAAGAAGGGTTCTTCAAAGCCTAGTGACCCAATTTCTGATACCCTCTTGGCCGAAGTGACTGCCACTAGAAAGGCAACTTTTTCCGAAAAGTCTTTAATGGAAAGCGGAGATGGCCCCGTCATACTCAGTCCAGAAATAGAGTCCAGGACAAGGGGAAGATCCCACTTAGGGAATCTCGACTTCCTTTGGGGCTTGAGTCTTGAGGCCCCCCCGAAAAAATTGACGAACTAACGGATGGACTGCCCAGGAGGTACCAGAGAAGGCTGATAAGGCTGAAACTTGCACCCTGAGAGAGCCTATGGATAAGGGAAGGTCAAGGCCAGTCTGTAGGAATCCGAGGATATCTTGGACTCCTGGAAGTTCGAAGGATCTCTCTGTAGATGAACAAAAGTTCACGAATTTGGACCAGATTCTACCATAGACCTTGTTCGTACTCGATCTCCTGGAACTCAATAAGGTAGAAATCACACTAGAAGCACATCCGATGGACTCTAGCCTCTTCCTTTCAAGAACCAGACCATCAGTTTCAGTATTGCTGGACATGGGTGCAGTACCGCCCCCTGAGACAGAAGGTCCGTCCTGAGAGGGAGAGACACCGGCTCCCGTACACTCAGTTGAACTAGCAGAGGGAACCAAGGCCTGTTGGGCCAGTAAGGAACGATCATCACTACCTCTACCGTTTCCGTCTGGAGCCTCTGAAGGAACCTGAGAATCAGTGGAAGTGGAGGAAAGGCATAGGCCCTCCTGAATCTCCATTGGTCTGTTAGTGCATCTGTCCCCAAGGCCTGGCTGCAGCGGTTCCACGTGTAGAACTTCTCTATTTTGAAGTTGCAAGGGGAGGCAAAAAAGTTCTACCTCTGGATCGACCCCCAGCGACAGGATCCACTTGAAGGACTGAATGTGGAGGGACCACTCGTTGTCCAACTGGGTGCGTGATAAGAAGTCCGCTTGCATGTTCTGAACCCCTGGGAGAAAAAAACGCAGAAATATTCACCAGGTTCTTCTGTGCCCATGATAGAATGGGTTCCACTTCCTGGAGAAGAGTAGAACTCCTGGTGCCCCCTTGTCTCTTCACATAGGAGACCGCTGTGGTGTTGTCCATTCGCAACAATACCGACTTCCCCTTCAAGATCTGGGAGAAGTGCTGGAGAGCGCACCAGGCTGCTCGGAGTTCCAGAATATTCGATCCTGGGACAGGAAGACTTGTGTCCCACTTGCCTTGTGCAAGGTCCGACCCGCAAAGGGCCCCCCAGCCGGTCCCGCTGGCATCGGTCGTGACCGTTACCCAAGAGATGGGAGCTATCGAGTGACACTTCAGGAGATTCCTGTGTTGGAGCCACCAGAAGAGACTGTTCCTCATTGTTGACGTTATCCGTATCTCTTGGCTTTTGCTTCTCGACTTCCATTGTCTCAGAAACCCTGACTGGAACGGGCGTAGTCTCCACAAGGCCCACTTGACCATAGGCGTCGTAGAGACCATTGTCCCTATGATCTTGAGACACTGCGAGGCCTTCAGGTACTGCGTATGAAGGGCTTGAGAGACCCTTTCCCATATGATCGGGATCTTTTCCACCGGTAGCGAGATTGTACTTCGCAAGGTGTCGAACTGGGCACCCAGATAAATTAGCCGTTGTGTTGGCACTAGCTGGCTTTTTTCCATGTTTAGAAGCCACCCGAAGCTGGTCAATGTGGACATTACCTGCTCGCGATGAACCAACAGCTGCTCTTTGTCTTGTGACAGAACCAGAAGGTCGTCTAGATAATGGTACAGTCTTATCCCTTTCAGCCTGATCAGGGCCACCACTGCCAGGAGCACTTTTGAAAAGACTCGAGGGGAGGTCGTCAACCCGAAGGGGAGGCAGATAAACTGTAGATGGTCTTGATCGACATGGAATCTTAGAAACCATTGGGAGCCTTCCTCTATTGGGACATGAAAATAAGCGTCCTTTAAGTCGATCGAGACCATCCAATCCCCTGGTTGGATGGCTTGTTGTATAGTTAGAAGGGTTTCCATTTTGAATTTTCCGTATTGTATAAACCGATTTAAGTATGTCAGATCTATCACTGGGCGCCATGATCCACTTTTCTTCTGTACCAAGAAGAGGGGAGAGTAGACCCCTTGAAAACGCTCTTCTTCTGGCACCCGGACCACTGCACCCTGAGCTTTTAGCAGCTCCACGTATGACAATAGAACTTGTCTCTGATCTTCTGAACGAGGAAGCTGGGTAGACATGAACCTGGGAGGAGGAACGCTGGAGAAGGTCCATCTGTGCCCCGACGAGACCGTCTTGATGACCCAATAATCCGAGATCGAGGCCACCCAGACGTGCCAGAAGAGGGATAGACGGGCCCCCACCCGACCCGCCTGGGCGGGCACAATCTCAGAAGGACTTGGGTGGCTCACGTCCACCAGACGACTGGTTCTTGACGGACTTGCGAAAGGAACTCTGTCCTCTGTTCCAATTTCTTCTGAAGTCCCTTCCTGGCTTGTAGGAGCGTACATCCCTCGAGCGCTCTGGACTACGCCTTTTGAACTGGGGCTTCTTCCGCCCGAGCAGTCTTCTGTCCTGGGGAAGGAAGCCCGACTTACCGCCTGTCGCACGCGTTATGGCATCATCCAGCTTGTTACCGAATAACGTAGACCCCTCAAAGGGGATTTTGCACCAAGCTTGTTTGGAAACAGAATCGGCGAGCCAGGGACGTAGCCACAAAGCGCGCTTAGCCGTGACCGAGGACAGCATAATGCGTGCCAACAGACGAATCAAGTCGATGGAAGCCTCCCCCAAAAAAACTGCTGCGAGTTTTAGTTCTGCTGCTGCTGAACTCCTGGCCAGTTCGGCCGACACACCATTCAGGAAGGAGTCCACATTTTCAGTCCACGCCTCCATGGCTTTGGACATAGCCGCTAGGGCTAAGACAGGTTTACAGGCCATTCCAGCAAGACCGTAGATCCTTTTGAGGTCTTGGTCGATCATCCTCTCTAGGCCATCTTTAAAGGACACTGAGTCCTCCATCGGGAGAGTGACGTGCTTGGCCAGGCGCATCAACGCTGCGTCCACAAGCGGAGCGTTCTCCAGATGCTTTACCTCTTCCATCTTAAAGGGGTACAGCCTGGAAGTCTTGCTGGTCATGGAGGATTTCCTATCCACCTTGCTCCACTCTTCCTCTATAACATCTTTCAGTTCTGTGAGTAGAGGAAAGTTCGGCCGCTCTTTACCCAGCTGCTTGAAAAATTTCTTCTGTTTGGCTGGGGGGGTAGATGCTTCTTCCCACTTGAGGGCTTCTTTAATTGCCTTAATCAGTGGCGAGACCATGGCGAAATCAAAGCCCCCAATCTCTTCGTCCGGGAACTCTTCTCCAGAGGACTCACCGGAAGCCTCGTAGGGCTGGGACGTACCCGGGTCATCACGGGGTTCGTCAGTCTGGGGACCAGATGCAGTCGTTGATTGGCTCAACGTGTGAGGAACCTCCATGTCCTTAAGCGACTGCTGTACAGCACGTTTTACCAGGGACTCCATGCGCTGGTTTTCCGGGTCTTTTTCCCCGACCGCCTTGGCAAAACATCTGTCACATAATGACTTGCCATCCGGGACTCGCGTCTTGCAACCCCAGCATGCTCTATAATTTGAGCGTTCATCATGGCGGTGGGAGCGGTGTCTGGAGGAGGAATGAGAACTTCTCCTCTGATGATGAGACCCATGCGAAGATCCTTGCCTGGATCTGGATGATTGCTTTTGTTGTGGCCTGGCAAGGTCCCCATCCTGCGAATCCGGTCTGGAAGGGCTGAAGCACAAACAGGGGGGGGGGGGGGGGGGAGGGGGAAAGACATTGGCATCAAAAAATGCAAACAAGAAATACAGTTGTACTTCAACCCCTCCCTTACCAGCACATACCTAGTGCGTAAGGGCTGGCCACTAAAAGGCGGTGAATTGTCCATAATCTGTGGACGAAGGGCGTCACAATATGAATACTGCAGTCTGTAAGAGGAAATAACCTAAGCAACAAGCCGGCAAAAGAACTAGCAAGGACAATGCGTGCCAATACTCTATACCACTTTTTTTTTTTTTTTTTTAAATATTCACCCATATATATATATATATATATATATATATATATATATATATATATATATATATATATATATATATATCCATGAGAGCATAAAAAGGGCACTTCCATTAAATTCAAAAGAACAACATCAATAATTCCTCCACATATTTAAATATATACATATACTTCAAAGTAATTTTTTTTTTTTTATCCAACACAATTAGATGCAATACACGCACTGACCTTGTAGCAAAAATAGCCTGCCGTGGGCTGGGGAATGGGCTTGCTGCTTCCAATACCCTGGAAACCCAGAGAGAACTGAAGCAGCAGCCCTGAAATTAAATTCCCCGCCCGTGACGTCACCGCCCCTCCACCACACACCTGCGCCGTGGAGAATGCCATACTGCGCATGCGCGACCGTCGGACCGCGCACGCGCGAACCAGGCCTCGATTTTGCCAGAGGCTGGTGCGCATGCACAGACCGCCGAAGCGGCTGAGAACCCGGAAATCATACGGCGAGCTGGAACGCAGAAGCGCTCCAGCCGCCATCCAGGGGGGGAAGTACACTAGACGCCAGTAACACAAATATAACAAATATAACTGCCATGGAGTCACTAATAAAGGTGCAGACCTTGCCAGCCGCCGATGCCATCCGTCCAACGTCCTTGTGCATCCATCGAGCATACAGAGGCAAAACCACCCCGTTCTGGGGGAGAAAGACATCCAGCCTCAAAAAGCTTACTCGCCCGCCCATGGCTGAGCACAGAGCTTTGCACCGCACAGGTATGCTTCTTCAGGAAAGAAATCCGAAATCCTACCGGACGCGAACGGAATGTGAAGGTCCATAGGAGGAGGACAAAAAAGGAACACAGTATGGAGTGGTGAGTGTTCTTTTATGGGAATGGGGTCCTATAGCATTGGAGAGGAGGCGGGGTTAACCCACACGTAGGCTGCCATGGAGTCTGTCAGGAAATATTGTTAAAGCAAAGGCCCTACAGATTAAAATGGTGGGTGTTGCATTTTTTTTTCCACACAGTATTTGCGCAGCGATTTTTCAAACGCATTTTTTGTGGAAAAAATACACTTTTTTTTATTTTAATGCACTAAAACACACTATATTGCTCAAATTTTTGATGAAATAAAAAATACGATCTTAGGCCGAGTACATGGATACCAAACACGACATGCTTTAAAATTGCGCACAAACACGCAGTGGCGACAAACTACATACATTTTTAAAAGCCTTTAAAAGCCTTTACATGATACCACATTAGATTCACGGAGGAGGTCTACTGCTAAAATTACTGCCCTCGATCTGACCTTCGCGGTGATACCTCACATGCATGGTGCAATTGCTGTTTACATATGACGCCAGACCAACGCTTGTGTACGCCTTTGCGCAAGAGAAGGGGGGGCAGGGGTGCTTTTTTTTTTTTTTTCGTTTTTTTTTTTATTTATTTCGCTTTTTTATTTTATTTTTAAACTGTTCCTTCCATTTTTTTTCTTTGTTATGATTTTTATTGTTATCTCAGGGAATGTAAATATCCCCTATGATAGCAATAGGCAGTGACAGGTACTCTTTTTTTGAAAAAATTGGGGTCTATTAGACCCTAGATCTTTCCTCTGCCCTCAAAGCATCTGACCACACCAAGATTGGTGTGATAAAATGCTTTTCCAATTTCCCAATGGCGTGGTTTATATCCGGGAGGGGGGACATTCCCTCCCACTGCTTGTAAAAGCAGTCTAGATGCTAATTACCCGCTAGAATTGCTTTTACATGAAAGCCGATCACTGGCTGAAAAGAATGATACCAAGATGATACCTAAACCTGCAGGCATCATTCTGGTATAACCATTCAAAGTCCAGCAACATACTGGACATATATTGTAATCTTTTTTTTTCATGCAGCCTCTTGGCTGAATGAAAAAAAGAGATTGATTGGTGGGTATGCCCACCATTAGAATACCTCCCTTCATCCACCCACTTCTAATGATGGGCATACATGCACCATGTATATATGCCGATGCATGGGGGCATCCTCCCGCAAAAGTTATGCCGTGTACACACGGTCGGAATTTCGACCGTATGTACGTGGCATTAGGAGCCAATCGCTCCTCCCCCCCCTGCTGCCCCCATGCTTCGGCACATATGCTCTTTTTTTTAACTGTGGTGGTGAAATCACCTCCTACAGCGTTGGAGTCGCGGCTTTATGTATCGTGGGAGCAAACGCTGTTGCTGTCAAGATAAATAAATCCGCGCTGCAACTGAATGGCGCACCTGAAAACAAAAAAATGCTTAACACTAAAACACAGTAAACAAAGTTACATACCTGAAAAGCAAGCATGATAAAACATAATAAAACATTGCAGAATAGAATGGATTAAAAAAAGAACAACAATAGAGAGAGAATAGAGAGAGAGAGAGAACAATAAAACAACAACTATTTTTGTTTTTTTTATTTTTTTGAGATTCACAGGTAAAAAAGCTCCTGACTTTTAGCGACTGAATCAAAACGCTACCACAAAAAAAATGTTAGCGATCGCAGGGATCAGGCCTGACTCTGCGAACGCTGCAGTTATGTGTGCTTAGTGTTTTGTAAGTGACAGTGATCGATCGATACTGCACTTGGGTGGGCTGGGCTGGGCGGGGGGGGAAAACGCAGGTGCTAGCAGGTATCTGGGCTGATCCCGCTAACAATGCGTTTTTTTTGGAACCCTAAACTGCTGGGACGCTAGTATAGATCTGATCAGATCAGATATTGATCTGTTCAGATACTGTGCCACTAAGGGAGGTGTATTCTTTGCGCGTGGGTGTTTGCGGTACTGGCATTAACCTGGGGCGACGCAGACCTTATTTGACCCTAAAACCTAATTGATATCACCCGCCGGGCGATCAGGGGGTTAAACCGTTATTGGGTAATAAATGGCGGGTGCCCTGACAGTATAAAAAACAAGCTAACTAACCAGCGTCACCCGTAACAGTAATACGGTGATCACCTGGCGGTTAACCGAAAAAAAAAAAAAAAGGCTACCGAGCGGCACCAGTGACACTAATGCAGCGATCAGAAAAACAATCGCTTAGTGACACTGGCAAAAGGGGGTGAAAGGGTTAACTAGGGGCAATCAGGGGGTTAAACCTTTATTAGGTAATATATGGGGGTACCTGACGCTATATAAAAACCTGACGGGGAACCTAAATAACAAAATAACTAACTGGCTAACCAGCGTCACCAGTGACACTTATACGGTGATCACTGGTGAAAGGGTTAACTCTAGGGGCAATCAGGGGGTTAAAACCTTTAGGTTGTAATATGGAGGTACCTGACCTATAAACCTATTTATGAACCTATATAAACCTGGCGGTTAACCTAAAAAAAAAACTGGCTACCTAGCGGCACCAGTGACACTAATGCAGCGATCAGAAAAACGATCGCTTAGTGACACTGGCAAAAGGGGGTGAAAGGGTTAACTAGGGGCAATCAGGGGGTTAAACCTTTATTAGGTAATATATGGGGGTACCTGACGCTATATAAAAACCTGACGGGGAACCTAAATAACGAAATAACTAACTGGCTAACCAGCGTCACCAGTGACACTTATACGGTGATCACTGGTGAAAGGGTTAACTCTAGGGGCAATCAGGGGGGTTAAAACCTTTATTTAGGTTGTAATATGGGGGTACCTGACCTATAAACCTATTTATGAACTTATATAAACATGGCGGTTAACCTAAAAAAAAAAATGGTTACCTAGCGACACCAGTGACACTAATGCAGTGATCAGAAAAACGATCGCTTAGTGACACTGGCAAAAGGGGGTGAAAGGGTTAACTAGGGGCAATCAGGGGGTTAAACCTTTATTGGGGGGGTAGGGGGCTACCTTAGACCTAAAGGGGCCTAAAACTAACTGCCCTGACAGTTATTACAGTCACACTGACACTAAATGCAGTGATCAGTAAATAAATGATCACTGCATATAGTGACACTGTGACTGGGGGGGCAGGGGGTGATCTGGGGGGTGATCAGGGGGTGACAGTGGGGTGGAATATGTGCCTATGTGTACTGGTGTCAGTGTAGTGTTGTGCACTAACCTTTACACGTTCACAGCTCGGCGTCTCCGGTCAGATAGACCGGCGCACCGAGCGTGACATCACTTCCGCCTTCCTGTCTATACAATAGACAGGAAGGGGAAGCTTTTCATTCACCAGGAGCGATCGCGAGGGGGTGGCCAGAAACCACTGGCCGTCCCCTCGTCCCGGATCGCTCCTGAAGCGATGCCGACCGTCCCCGCCGGCGGAGGGGGTTCCGATCGGACACCCCACCCGCCGGAAGAATGTCACGTACAGGTACGTGATTTTGCCTGTACGTGCCATTCTGCCGACGTATATCTACATGGGGCGGTCGGCAAGTGGTTAAGGAAGGCCAAAGCTAATTTACTGAATTGCTTCCCAAGAAAGAAATGCTTGGTGAAAAGCATTGTGAAATATTTATGAATATCGGCTTAAAGTATATACTTTTTGGCATTTTATTAACAACTTTTTTCTTCCAAAATATATTTTCATTTACATATGCAAACAATTGTTGGAGTGAAAATACAATAATACTGGCGATATTACAGCTGTCAGCAATGGGCTTTTTTGTACACCCAAAAGGAAGAAAAAATACAGCTAAAGGGCTATGCTATTAGTCTTGTTGAAAAAAAAAAACACAAATCCATCCAGTTTAACCAATAGAAGGGGAAAAAATATACAATCCTATATATAGATTCCTATGTCCACAGCTGATCCAGAGGAAGGCAAAAAAAATATATAAAGCATGATCCAATTTGCTCTGGCAGGGGAAAATAATTCCTTCCTGATCCCCCATGTGACATCCATACTTGGAATATAGCTTTTATTCAGTGTCTTTTAGCATAAATATAGGAAGTTCTTCTATCAGTCTGTCTCCTCCTACAGAAGATATCCTTCAAAACGTTGTCAGACCTGCAAAATTCAGTCAGTTCTTCACCAAAGATTCGTCAGTTACAGCTTTTTTCTCCTTAAATGTCCTTCGCCAAACCTCTCTTAAAGGGGGGTGCCCCTTAAAAAATTATTTTTAAAAGTCAGCAGCTACAAATACTGCAGCTGCTGACTTTTAATAAATCGGACACTTACTTGTCCCAGGGTCCAGCGATGCGGGGGAACGAAGCCCCCCCCTTGTTCCCCGCTCTGCTCGTGGAGCCGGCATCCTTACTGTGGTTACCCGGCTGTGATACGCCGTGCAGTCATCTGGGACCTGTCACGTGTCCCAGATGACTGACTGCGCCGAGGGGAAGTGATGTCAGTGCCCGGGCACTGAAGGAGGCAGACTATGAGGGACTCCCTAGCAACAGGCATTTAGAGGTGAGTGAATTTTTTTTTTTTTTCTAATTATTTTATTTTTTATTTTTTTTAGGAATTTTAAGCCATTTTTTTTTTTTTTGTGCAAACACCACTTTAAGCGTTACTTTTCTCTTTCAAGCTTTCTTATTCATCCTCCACATACTGGTCATTTGTTTCCTCTCCTTCTCATATATTCCTCATCAAATTTTTTTAGCTTTCTTCTCTTTGATTGTCATCCCTGCCTCTAATTCACCTTTTTTCTCCATGCTTATTATCCCCATTTCTCTTTCTGAACCATATTCCTTTGCCCACTTGTTATTTCTGTTTCTCTTTCCTCTGTCTCAGTCAAACGTTCTTTCATTTCTGCTTCTTCACTTTCCTTCTCATCCATCCTTCTCCTCCCTAATTATATTCCCTTCATCTTATAACTCCTTCTCCTTGCTTGCAATCTTGATTCTTCTCTTTCCTTCTAAACTCTTCTCTCAGTCCCCTCCTTAGATGTCAACTCTGTTTTTCCTCCATTCTTAACCAAGAGGAGAAGAAGGTATGGCAAGAAAGGTTGTTAAGAAGGAGGGATAAAAAGCAGGGATGAAAAATACTAATGAGAAATAGGGATGAAATGCAGGAATGACAAGAGGAACCACAATTCTATGGTAATTAAGCAAAGGTTGCCAAGGCTTCCAAGTCTTAAATTGTATAGCTTCCTACACTGAGGTCTCACAGCCCTACTGACAAACAGAGGTACCTGTTGATCATAATAGGCAATTAAGTGGAGCTCACAGTTTGCTTTATCACTGAAAACGAATTCATAAATTAAGTTATGCAAAAACATCACTTAGAAAGATAAAGGTTATAACAACTTTTTATGGATTCTGCATGATGTGGAACATTATAATTAGCAGTGGTAAAGTGGTATAATTTAGTGGGCTCAGAAAGAAATTGCTAATGGAACATTGCATGGTGGTATAGTGTAGTCAAATTGTTTTAACATACCATCAGAAATCTTGTCTATTTTAGCCTAGGAATAACTGAGTCACATATTTTCTAACAAGGTAGTATTACCTTTTTTGGGTTTGCTGGTGGACAATACTAATTGTGACATTCTGTTTGATAATATTTCAACACTCTCTTTGAGTACTAGCTGATTAGAGGTACGTTAAAAGCTGACCCTAAAAAACTACTATTGTGTAATAGGGACATGCAGGAAGTATAGGTACTAGTGACCCAGAAAAAATCTCAGTTTATGATATTTATTTTTGTCATAAGGACTAGCTTTATGAATAGTAAACCAGTCTAAAAAGTGATTGTGTTATTCAAAATATTCATATTCTTTCATGATCCAACATATACTAGCAAGTGACAATATAAAGCAGACTGATTGGTATGGGCAAGAAGAATATTCTTCTGAAGAATGGTTTTAATACTCATAATTTATGGCCATATTCTAGATTGTTTCCAATTTTAACAAAGCAATATTATATCTAGAGAAACATATTCCTGTTTCTTACAATATATGGGGAAGAGTGTTCTAGACACGAATGGATAAGAGTGCTTCACAGAAACATCAACTTGCCAAATAAACGCAATAACAAAGGACAAGGCACTATGGTATTTGAATGGACTTAAAGGGTGCAGTGGTCAAAGAGTTATGTTTTTAGTCTGCAGAGAAAGCCTTTTTAGTTATCTATAAGAGAAATATTTGTACTTCACCCTAGGGATGGTACTCTGTAGTTCCAGCATTTTCAAAAAGGGCAACTTTTGCATTATACATTGTTTGACTTTTACACTGTGGAAATATACCACTATCATCAAATAAACTGTAATCTGAAGGATACAATGTAATTCAGAAAGATAGGCTAAAAAAACGATCTTGTGATTTAACATTGTATACAAATTATTTAAACATTGTTCTAAAATTAGGTAATCATAAGTTATAGTTTAGAGTATCATCTTTAGGGCACTTTCACACTGGGGCTACGCCGCGGTAGCGGTAAAGTGACGCTTGTTTCAGCGGCGCTTTACTGTCGTTTTAGTGGTGCTTTTCCACCGATAGTGGGGCACTTTTAACCCCTGCTAGCGGCCAAAGAATGGGTTAAAACCGCCCGTGTTTTGCCGCTTCTGAAATGCTTTTCAGGAGCTTCGGAAGCACTGCCCATGCATTTCAATGGGCAGGGGCAGTGTAGGAGCACTGTATACAGCACTCCTACACCGCCCCAAAGATGCTGCCCCAAAGGGCAAGCGCACTGCCCCAGTGTGAAAGCACTCAGGATTTCACAGTGGGTGGCATGGGAGGTGTTTTTCAGGCGCTAATTTTAGTGCTAAAACACCTGAAAAACACCTTCAGTGTGAAAGTAGCCTTAAGGTCTGCAAGATGATGAAAACATACTTAAAAGAGGTGTAAAAAAAAGGCCTCAACTTTTTTGTTTAGTTTTGGATCGGGTGGTGAGGAGTTAGATTCCTTTTCAGGTTTTTAACACTTTCAGTGTTCCAGTTGGGGAGGTTTATTCTCTCTATTTGTCCTGATTACCAATATAACTGGATTTAAAAGTTAATGTATTTATTTTATTACAGGTACTTATATAACGTCATTAATGTATGCAGCGCATTTACATGTATATTGTACATTCACATCAGTCCCTGCTCCTCAAGGAGCTTACAATCTAAGGTTCCTAATTCAAATTCATCCAAACACATACAGTACATGGGCCAATTTGGACAGGAGTCAATTAACCTACCAGCATGTCTTTGGAGTGTGGGAGGAAACCCATGCAGGCACAGTGCAGTACAACATGCAAACTCCAGGCAGGTAGTGTCATGGTTGGGATTCAAACCGATGACCCTAGTGCTGCTAGGCAGAATTGCTTACTAATTAGGCACTGTGCTGCCTAAAAGTTAAGGAAAACACACCATTTTGAGCTACCACCACAAGAGGAATAGAGGGAGAAACTTCTAATTGGGACACTTTTTCAGTAACAACTGTCTAAGAGGAGATTTACCCTATTTTTTTGAGATTTCCTCTGACCTTCTGCTGTAGCTACTGGGCAGGTAAAGGCAAATCTCTTGAATGTAAAATTGGTGGCAGAAAAAGACTGTTAGGAGTTTTTACTCTTCCCTACTCTACCCAAAAGGGAAAACAATTTTGGCTTCATATATACTTTGAGTGATGTGGATATTAAAGGGTAACTATGGGAATACTACAAGCAATGCCAACGAAAAGGATAAGGTGGGAAATGGTAGTTTTAGTCCTTTGAGACTTAACTATATGTGCCAAGCTTTTTGGCTCTATTGACACTAGCGTAAAAATTAATCTTTATGTTATGTGCATATTGATCATGTTGTTCACAAAGTAGTCTATGTAAGTATATCTGAGATGAGATATTACGTAAAAATATCTGAGCAGAGATAACTTAGAGGAGTTAAAGGAGATCGCTTTATAGATGGCAATTAAGACTCCTCTTTTTTAACTGAAACATGCCATTTAGGTAGAGGGGAAGTGTTTGTGTGAACATTTGGGAATTGTATAGTTTCAAAGATGGATCTCCCGTATGCAGAGTATGTCACACCCTGAGGTTTGGGCCTCCGGCTTTAGGGAGGACCATTTAGCCAGGTGGTTTAGACCCCAAACATTTAAGGATGTAATTTTGAATCCTATCCAAAGTCTAAACAATCAAGGTATACTCACTATAACTGTCAAGGACTTACCAGACGTTCCCGGGCTCTCCGTGTGCGCGCGGGTGCGCGTGCGTGTACGTTAGCATGCGCGGCGGCGCGCACGTGCGCATGCGCGAGGGCACAATTGGCACCAAAACTGGCTTTAAAAGCCCAGCAGTGACACTCAGCCAGTGCTGTGTTGTCTCAGCTATCCTGTTGCCAACTACCTGAAACCTGATCTGAACCACGATCTTCTGTTATCGACCCGACTCCGTTTGGACTACCCTGCCTTCTCCTATCCGACCCGGCCTGCCTGACTCTGCCTACATCTGCTTCTCGTTACCGACTCCTGCCTGCCCACCGACTCTGCCATTGCCTGTCCCCTCATCTGTTTGATCTGCTGTTGCCAACCGGACTGTTTGACCTTGCCTTGCCTATTTCCGTCTGTCTGATCTGCCTGCTGCCTGGTTCTATTGTGTCCAGCTTCATCATCCACAGCTGCAAACTCACACCCTGCCACCTGTATACGGATACTTCTGGAGGACCTCCTTGTTGATCCCAACACCCTTCTCTACAAACAATCCAGGCACTCCTACCCCACTGTGCTCACGTGACCACTGTCCCCACTCCAGTGGACCGTGAACCAGCGTTGTATGAGAGTTCTTCTCCTTCAAGTCAGGCTCTACATCCAGGTACGTAACAATAACTGTGTTAAAGGTGCGATCTCCCGCAGTAAGACACTGTGGTGTAATAGAAGCCATAAAGGCAACCATGGCATGGAGTTGGTGCTTGTAGGTTCCAAAACAGGTCATGTGCTTCCAGGAACATGAGGAGAAAGACCAAAAAAAATAAAAAATTCTGCAAAACAAAATGTGTAATAGAAAAAACTGATGCATAGAAGGCTACACATATGTTCTTGAGGGGAGAAGAGCCATGGTGGAGCCATTCCAGGCACACAGAGGATATGGAATACTGTAGAATAACTGAGTAAAGTTAAAGCATTTGTTACCCCCAGTATTTCATATTTCATGTGCCTGCTGTACCATGTACTTGTATGAAAAAGTGTCCTGTTCTCTTTGTATTGCTTCTTTTGTGTGAAATCCCTGGTGTTCCTATCACTCTGCTTTCCTCTTAAAAACTGACCACACTAAGCAGGAGAACATACCGTAATCAGTTCTCTAGCTATGTTGGGAACTCAGCTTGCTCTCCTCCAATGATCAGAGTTGTCCTGCCATGTCTCCCCCTGCACAGCCTTCCACTGGGAAGCTCAGTGTACTGCTGCTTCTCCTCCACCTCAGCACTTATAGAAGCAGAGGGAGGGAACAGAGGGAATGGGATCACTTATAAAAAAAAGGGGGGGGGAGGTATTTATATATCTATATATCTACAGTATCTCACAAAAGTGAGAACATTCCTCACATTTTTGTAAATATTTTATTATACCTTTTCATGTGACAACACTAAAGAGATGACACTTTTCTACAATGTAATATAGTGAGTGTACAACTTGTATAACAGTGTAAATTTGCTGTCGCCTCAAACTAACTCAACACACAGCCATTAATGTCTAAACCGCTGGCAACAAAAGTGAGTACACCCCTAAGTGAAAATGTCCGAATTGGGCCCAAAGTGTCAATATTTTGTGTGGCCACCATTATTTTCCAACACTGCCTTAACCCTCTTGGGCATGGAGTTCACCAGATTGCCACTGGAGTCCTTTTCCACTCCTCTGTGACGACATCACGGAGCTGGTGGATGTCAGAGATCTTGCGCTCCTACACTTTCCGTTTGAGGATGCACCACAGATGCTCAATAGGGTTTAGATCTGGAGACATGCTTGGCCAGTCCATCACTTTTACCCTCAGCTTCTTTAGCAAGGCAGTGGTCATCTTGGAGGTGTGTTTGGGGTCGTTATCATGTTGGAATACTGCCCTGCGGCATGTCTCCGAAGGGAGGGGATCATGCTCTGCTTCAGTATGTCACAGTACATGTTGGCATTCATGGTTCCCTCAATGAACTGTAGCTCCCCAGTGCTGGCAGCACTCATGCAGCCCCAGACCATGACACTCCCACCACCATGCTTGACTGTAGGCAAGACACACTTGTCTTTGCACTCCTCACCTGGTTGCCACCACACACGCTTGACACCATCTGAACCAAATAAGTTTATCTCTGTCTCATCAGACCACAGGACATGGTTCCAATAATCCATGTCCTTAGTCTGCTTGTCTTCAGCAAACTGTGGGCTTTCTTGTGGATCATCTTTTATAGAGGCTTCCTTCTGGGACATCAGCCATGCAGACCAATTTGATGCAGTTTGCGGGGTATGGTCTGAGCAATGACAGGCTGACCTCCCACCCCTTCAACCTCTGCAGCAATGCTGGCAGCACTCATACATCTATTTCCCAAAGACAACCTCTGGATATGTTGCTGAGCACGTGCACTCAACGTCTTTGGTCGACCTGAGTGGAACCTGTCCTGTTAAACCTCTGTATGGTCTTGGCCACTGTGCTGCAGGGACTTGGCAATTTTCTTTATGTAGAGCAACAATTCTTTTTTTTTCTTTCTTTGCCATGAGGTGCCATGTGGAAGTTCCAGTGACCAGTATGAGATATTGAGAGCGATAGCACCAAATTTAACACACCTTCTCCCCATTCACACCTGAGACCTTGTAACACTAACGGGTCACATGACACTGGGAAGGGAAAATGGCTATTTGGATTTTTTCACTTAGGGGATGTACTCACTTTTTGTTGCCAGCAGTTTAGACATTAATGGCTGTGTGTTGAGTTATTTTGAGGGGACAGCTAATTTACACGGTTATACAAGCTGTACACTTACTACTTTACATTGTAGCAAAGTATAATTTCTTCATTGTGGTCAAATGAAAAAAAAAAATTTACAAAAATGTGAGGGGTGTACTGAGTTTTGTGAGATACTGTATACACAAATGTGTTGCCTTTCATTTCAGTTTTAAACTGAATGGGTTGTTTTAAAAGGTGATCATTTGCAATAACTTTAAGTGCTTCCCTGTGGCGGTTTCTTATTTTTCTGCTTGTTCTTGACTACTTGCCACTCCATTTGTAGTGCAGTGAGAGGGGAAGGTGATGAGGAGGAGGCAGCTCTGGGATGATCTCCCATGCTCGCAGCAGCTGTAGGCTCTCTACCGTAGAGATCATCAAAGTTGTGCCATTTCATATGATGATGAGTTTGGGCGGAAAGCCCCTTCTGTAAGGAATCTTGTGATTTTTCAGTGCTTTGGTAAATTGGAGTGGGTTCTTGAAGATGAAGGAAGAAATCTCTAATATTTTTGGACTTTAAGAGGCACATAGATAGTAGATCTAAAAGGTAGTAAGATTTATTTGACAAAATAGCAAAGAATATACAGTTACATGTACAAACAATAAAAATAGTATTGGTGGGACCCACACATGGACAGATCTGACATCCTACATTAAGACTCGTGATAAAGTGTACAATACAGAACCATTAATTGGATGGCAATCGTAGTAGATTGATTAGAGGTATGTTGAGTCTTGTAGCAGTAGTGAGTCAGGCGTGTAGGTCCAGATTAATTGGAATATTGGCTCGACATGTTCCGCGCCTAGGATGGCGCTTCTTCAGGAGAGATTGACTCTAGTAAAGTACATATAAGAAAGTATTTGCCAATTTATACATAAAATAGATTTTAACACAGAAAATAAACAATTTAGCACAAGAAAACAATAAAAACAAAATATTGCCTATCGCCTATAGGGGGCGACTTAATACGGTTAGGGCGGCAAAAGGGAACACAGGCGAATACCTTAGATGGTTACAGCAGGTGAAGGGCAAAGTGGGTTGATTGGAACATGTATCCAACAAAGTGGTGCATGTAACAAGGTGCACAACACCATTTAAAAATTATTACATGCAGCACTTATATAGGCTTTAGGTGGAATATGCCTAATGAGCATAGAGAGATATATATAGTATATGATAGTGCATAGGGTTGTAGATAGCACAAGTAAATGTTGCCAAGTTGCTGGTAAGCAACTAAAAAACACTAGGTTATTTGCAGGAAAACCGCATACAAATGTGTAATGATGTGAAGCCCCTCTCTAAAGCCCCATACACACAGTCGGATTTTCCGATGGATTCTGTCCTATCAGACAATGTTGTCGGAAATTCCGACCGTGTGTAGGCACCATCGGACAGTTTCCATCGGATTGTCTGACGGACAAAGTCCTATCTCCTGCTGGATAGATTTTTTGACAACAAAGTCCAATCACACTAAATCCGATCGTGTGTAGCGAATTCCGACGGACAAAGTGCTACGCATGCTCAGATCACATTACAAGACCAAAGCTATTGGCTACTAGCCTCTACATAGTCCCGTCGTCACCACGTTCAGAATGATCGGATTTTCCGACAACTTTGTCCGACCGTGTGTACGCAAAACCAACATCGGACAAAGTACGACGGACATGATCCGACGGACCTGGTCCTCGGATAATCCGCGCGTGTGTATGGGGCTTTATGAGGAATTATCACAGAGGATTTAATCAAATAGTGCATAATGTAGCTGGCAATCCAGTTAAAGACTATGGATGGATCCAGAGCAGTTTTCATATGGACTGCAGTCTAAGGAGGAAAAAAATGTAAACCACAGATAAGACTATGATAGTATCATTAAAGGATCAAGTGAAGGAATAATCTGTACATTTAAACTGGAGCCTGATAAGTTACCTCTAGTGAGAGAAAGCATGAGACGTCAGGTTCCTTTCTAGTGCTAATCAGCACTGCTCAAGGAGGGGCTACGCACCAGGGTCCAGCCGAAGGCTACTGCGCATGCGCCGAGAAGTGGCACCAGATGGCGGCGCCAATTGGAAACCGCGCCAGTAGCAAGGGCGGGGAAAACGGAAGGCCCAAAGGGTGACGCCCGATCCCCGTCAATTGCCGCACATCTGGTCAAAAGGAGGGAACGGATGTGCCGTGCAATACGGCCAGATCAAAACCACCAAATACCCCAACACCCGCCGAGGTACCCAAAGGGAGATGGATAGGGGACATTTGTCACATACCGCCACCGCAACCGATCGAGGCATAGAGCGGCAGACATTGGTATACAGCAAGTTTAAAAAATCACAGGACATCCTGGTAGTAACAAAAGGGTGTCATTGCAACAAAAGTAAAACATATGTTTAAAAACAGTATCTCAATAAAGATATCACACCAAAATAATCTATCACAAATGCATTTATAAAATAATGACAGTATCAGTGGACATGGAGATGCTTGGGGCCAATATGGCAATAATGCATCGCAGATGCATTTATGTAGAATGACAGTATCAATGGACATGGATATGCTTGGAGCCAGTATGGCAAAAAAAGGGTATGGACTATGGTTTTGAAATTAAACTCTGTGTAAATAGAGAAGTATGGAGACTTGGCAGCAATTCGGTTAGTGATTACCCTAACATACATGGAAATTGTATAGCAGCTAAGAGTCATAGAAAATTTACAGGAGGGAATTGGTGATTGGTGCTAGTAGATGCTTTATGCCATAAAAGTAAAAAGGTTATAAGAAAGGCTTATAAGATTGGGTTTCATTTAAATCTGGCAATCGTGTAGCGTTTAATCGCTCTATCCATAAAGTCTCTCTTTGAAGGATAAATTTATCCCATTCACCACCCCTGGACCTTTTAGGGACAGAACAGCGAAGGACACAACAGAGGTGTCAAAACAGTGGTACAGGTCTAGATGCCGACTGACGGGGGTCAGCATCTTCCCGTTCCCTGAATAATAAATATGATCGTTGATTCTTTGTCTTAGCTGCCTGGCCGTCTTCCCCACATAAAAAGATCCACACTGACACGTCATAAGGTAGATCAGCCCTTGTGTGTGTCATGTAGCAGGAAATTTGGGACGGTAAGTTTCCCCATTAGGAAGTACCAGCCCTCAGATCTGTGCGTTCTTGCAGAGTGTTGTCAGCAACATCAAACGACTCAATATTTCTCAGACTAAAAGCAATTTAACTAAACAACAAAGAGCTACTATTTCTAAACTACAAAACCACCCTGATGTGGTCATCAAGGCCACGGACAGGGGTGGCAATGTAGTCATCATGACCAGATCTTTTTACAAAACAATGTGCCTTAATATCTTGTCTAATTCTGAATGGTACAAACCACTCTCTGACATTTACTTCCTCTTTTAGAGATGAATATCTGGTCATTATCAATGAGGCCTTCCATGAGGGCCTCATCGATAAGGACCATTACGATTACCTGAACATTCGGTCTCCCAGGGTGGCGACATTTAATGCTCTTCCCAAAGTGCATAAGGACCCTGTGTCGCCCCCTGGTAGACCGATCATTTCAGGGATTGGTTGCCTTAACGCCAGTAAACTGGTAGATTCAACCCTTATGCCTCATGTTACAGCACTACCTTCATATACACGTGATACGCTAGATCTTTTAAAACAAATTGAGGGATTGGCCGCTCCTCCCAACTCCCTGCTCGTGACTTTGGATGTCGAGGCACTTTACTCGAGTATCCAGCATGAGCAGGGGGTTGGGACGATACGTACATTCCTTTGTGAGGAAGACCACCGGCAATGGGACTACAATGAGTTTGTGCTCAAGTTGCTGGGGTTCATCCTAACACACAACTGGTTCTGCTTCATGGGCTCCCACTTCCTCCAGATACAGGGAGTGGCCATGGGCACATGTTGCGTGCCGGCCTATGCCAACCTGCCAACCTGTATCTGGGGGGGTGGGAGAGACATGTTTTTCTGAGCGATGCATATATACATTGATAATGTCCTAATATGGAGGCACTATATTGATGACATCTTCATCGCATGGACTGGCACCCATACCCTGCTGGAGGAGTTTGTACGATCACTCGGCGTAAATCAATATAATTTAAAATTTAACAGCACTAATGACAAAAAACAGATTAACTTTCTTGATCTTGTTATATACAAAGACCAAGACAACACATTAGCTACCAATCTATACCGCAAAACTACAGCTGGTAACACCTTGTTAAATGCTACTAGTGCACACCCACCTGCCCTGATTAGGAGCATTCCATATGCCCAATATATCAGGCTGCGCAGTAACTGTACTCACCAGAAAGACTTTAGGGAACAAGCTAGATTATTACAAACAGGACTTCTAGCAAGAGGCTATGGAAAAACACTTTTGTGGAAGGCCTACAACAAGGCCCTCAGCAAACAACGCAATGAATTACTATTTAAGATCAAAAAAACATCAACATTACAAACCACCCACCAAAGTGATTACAAAATTTTCCTCGCAGCATGAGGATTTGAGACGTATCTTGGGAGCACATTGGCAACTCCTAAGAGACGACCCAATCCTAAGCAAATACCTAAGGGATCAGCCAGAGACAAATTGGTTAGTAGCCATTACACTACTTTTGAGAATGATAGGACCGACCTACCACTCGGGACATCTCCGTGTGGTGGGGGTGCATTCTACCCCTGGGTTCCAATTAGCTCCACACTGACACTTCCTAATGGGGAAACTTACCGTCCCAAATTTGCTGCTACATGCCACACACAAGGGCTGATCTACCTTATGACGTGTCAGTGTGGATCTTTTTATGTGGGGAAGACGGCCAGGCAGCTAAGACAAAGAATCAACGATCATATTTATTACTCAGGAAACGGGAAGTTGCGGACCCCCGTCAGTCGGCATCTAGACCTGTACCACTGTTTTGACACCTCTGTTGTGTCTTTCGCTGTTCTGGCTGTTGTCCCTAAAAGCTCCAGGGGTGGTGAATGGGATAAATTAATCCTTCAAAGAGAGACTTTATGGATAGAGCGATTAAACGCTACACGATTGCCAGATTTAAATGAAACCCAATCTTATAAGCCTTTCTTATAACCTTTTTACTTTTATGGCATAAAGCATCTATTAGCACCAATCACCAATTCCCTCCTGTACATTCTCTATGACTCTTAGCTGCTATACAATTTCCATGTATGTTAGGGTAATCACTAACCTAATTGCTGCCAAGTCTCCATACTTCTCTATTTACACAGAGTTTAATTTCAAAACCATAGTCCATACCCTTTTTTTGCCATACTGGCTCCAAGCATATCCATGTCCATTGATACTGTCATTCTACATAAATGCATCTGCGATGCATTATTGTCATATTGGCCCCAAGCATCTCCATGTCCACTGATACTGTCATTCTTTTATAAATGCATTTGTGATAGATTATTTTGGTGTGATACCTTTATTAACATACTGTTTTTAAACATATGTTTTACTTTTGTTGCAATGACACCCTTTGGTTACTACCAGGATGTCCTGCAATTTTTTAAACTTGCTGTATACCAATGTCTGCCACTCTATGCCTCGATCTGTTGCGGTGGCAGTATGTGACACATGTCCCCTATCCATCTCCCTTTGGGTGTCTCGGTGGGTGTTGGGGTATTTGGTGGTTTTGATCTGGCCGTATTGCACCGCACATCCGTTCCCTCCTTTTGACCGGATGTGCGACGATTGACGGTATCGGGGGTCACCCTTTTGGCCTTCCGTTTTCCCCGCCCTTGCTACTGGCACGGTTTCCGATTGGCGCCGTCATCTGACGCCGTTTCTTGGCGCATGCGCAGTAGCCTTCGGCTGGACCGTGGTGTGTAGCTCCTCCTTGAGCGACACGCCCACGGTTGGAACTCCTTTTAGGCGTCACCCACCAACCTAAGGTTTTATTCCTTCACTTGATCCTTTAATGATACTATCATAGTCTTATCTGTGGTTTACATTTTTTTCCTCCTTAGACTGCAGTCCATATGAAAACTGCTCTGGATCCATCCGTAGACTTTAACTGGATTGCCAGCTACATTTTGCACTATTTGATTAAATCCTCTGTGATAATTCCTCATAAGAGAGGGGCTTCACATCATTACACATTTGTATGCGGTTTTCCTGCAAATAACCTAGTGTTTTTTAGTTGCTAATGCTTACCAGCAACTTGGCAACATTTACTTGTGCTATCTACAACCCTACGGTAAGATACCTTAATACAATGGCTTTACTGAAATTAAATTGCATTTAATTATGTGCAAACTCGATCTATGAACTAAATTTGCTATGAGATAAATTTTGTTTTTGTTTTGATAATATTATATAGTACATATATCTCTCTATGCTCTATCATATACTATATATAACTCTCTATGCTCATTAGGCATATTCCACCTAAAGCCTATATAAGTGCTGCATGTAATAATTTTTAAATGGTGTTGTGCACCTTGTTACATGCACCACTTTGTTGGACACATGTTCCAATCAACCCACTTTGCCCTTCACCTGCTGTGACCATCTAAGGTATTGGCCTGTGTTCCCTTTTGCCGCCCTAACCATATTGAGGCGCCCCCTATAGGTGATAAGCAATATTTCGTTTTTATTGTTTTCTTGTGCTTAATTGTTTATTTTCTGTGTTAAAATCTATTTTATGTATAAATTGGTAAATACTTCCTTATATGTATTTTACTAGAGTTAATCTCTCCTGAAGAAGCGCCATCCTAGGCGCGGAACATGTTGAGCCAATATTCCAATTAATCTGGACCTACAAGCCTGACTCACTACTGCTACAAGACTCAACATACCTCTAATCAATCTACTACGATTACCATCCAATTAATGGTTCTGTATTGTACACTTTATCATGAATCTTAATGTAGGATGTCAGATCTGTCCATGTGTGGGTCCCACCAATACAATTTTAATTGTTTGTACATGTAACTGTATATTCGTTGCTATTTTGTCAAATAAATCTTACTACCTTTTAGATCTACTACCTATGTGCCATTTAAAGTCCAAAAATATTAGAGCTTTCTTCCTTCACAATCAATATCGGGACGTTGGTACATTATTATCTGGTGCATTCGCAGTGTCACCCTGCAGCAGCACTTTCTAAATTGCACATCATGATTTCTAATCCTCTGGGTTCTTGAAGAGTTGTAAGGTATGTTGGGAGAGGTCAGACAATACTTGTATACTGGAATATTTTTCCGGCATGAGTTCAGGCTTGCAGAAGATCATCAAACTTTTTTTTTTTACATGGTAAAAGTGGATACAGAGTAGTACTGTATATCACTTGGGATATTGTCATATAGGGGTGAGGGCTTAGGAATATGGTGTACTCTATCAAGCCCTAATTCTGTATGCGCCACAATAGGCAAAATGGATCACAGAAAGTCATGTACATACGCGGTAGCTGAGTGAGTTAGATAACTTCTGAGATGCCCCTAATTTGAGGTTATTGAGCCGGGACATTTCTTCCAGGTCCACCACTTTGGTCTTCAGCTAAGATACCCAATCCATTTCTCATTATGGAAATCAAACAAGACATTGACCCATTTTGACCCAATTCACCCATTTTGTGTTCAATGTGCCCCGACCATGTCACCTAGGTCCTGCACCTCTGCCTAATTTGGTCATACAGAACAGAAAATCAGAATGTAATACGTATCTCAGGGACAATAGCATGGCCTTCATAGTAATGTCCAGTATATGCTGGTTTGTTGGAAGGAATGAGGAAATGGGGTCTGTTTGCTCCTCAGTGTTATCCATAGGTTCACACATGTTGCTCACCTTAGAGAATGCAGCGTTCTCTGTTGAGCCTGGGCACTGTGACTTCCTTGCCCTGGATTTAGCAGAACTCGTCATGGATGGAGTAAAGGTGCCTGATGATGTAGGTGGTGCTGGAGAGATTTGCTGTGTTAAGGCACTTAAAAAGTGAACGATGTCCTGTGCCTCTACTGGATCCGCCCCGATCACAGTGAGTGTGAAACTACCTGTGCCATTTTATTTGAGTCCACAACCAGCTGAAGGGAAGAAAGCAGAACATTTCTGTTGCTGAGGCCGCTCCTTCCTCTTCCTTGTCATCCTCCAGCTGGACTGGATATCACTATGGGCACAGCTGCTGATGTGAGCCTCTGGGAAGCCCTGCCGATGCTGGTTTTCTCTGGGAGAGAGCTCAGTTACTGAGCAGCCTTTTTTTTCAATATAGAGCCGTTAACTAAAATGATGACAAATATCCAGGAAAGTGAAAACATTTGCTTTAAATTAAGTATTTTTTAAAATATACTGTGTATAATGTACATGTGTGAAAAGTGGGGAGAATTATAGCGCTAAACTCAAATATACAGACAAAATGCTAGTAAAGCGGCTGCGCTAGAATAAGACAAAATATTCGATAGGTAGTGTAAAAGGGAGTGCAGCGCTAGAAAGGTGAACAATAGAGATACCCTTCGGCAAACAAAAAATTTGTCAATAGTGGTTTGTGAAAATATTTCTAAATCAGAGATGTTTAGATGAATACAAATATTAATTATAATAAACAAAAAAGACCCAAAAAAGGTTCCTCAATCGTAATTAAGGAAATGATTATATAAGAACTTGACGTGAACAGTGACATGTACAAATGATGTTTGTGATAAAACAAAGAAATGTCCCAAAATAGTACAATGTAAGTGACGCCAAGACGGGATGTTTCTAGACTGAATCCTCTGGTGCACACATTCGTGGAAGAATGGAAAATGGATGTACGCTTACCGGAACAGGTGGACTCCCTGTCAGCAACCGGGAGTCAAACAGGCATAAAGGGGCTCTAGGCAGCCTACGACCTCGATGTTCCAGGACGGGCAAGTAGACTCTGTGGGACCACTCACGACTTCGCCTACAGGATACAATGGGTCAAAGGGAAGGCAGCTAGCATGGATTCCAGATCTTCATGGATAGGACGGAGACTCTTGGATGGTCACTCGGTAGGCAAAATGGAATAGGCCAGTGGTGGACACCAACTAGTGACAGAGCAAGAATCTCTCGGGATGTTCTCCAAGAAATGTTCAAATCATGGGGAGAAAAACAAGAAGGAAAAAACCAAGAGGGGACTCCACTGGTGTAGATCAAAACGGGCAGGTTTTTATTGAAAAAAAACAAGTACAAAAACAAATAATATAAAAGTGATCACATTTAAAAAAGCAGTGTGGGAATGGGTATGACCTGGCCCTACGCATTTCGTCTATAGAAGACTTCAACTGGGGCATATATCCACTCCTCTACACTGCACATATATATATATATATAGATACCCCACATGATTATCATCCAATCAAAGAACATTACCATGTGATATAATTGTTGCCTCATCTGATAGGACCAATGATGGTCATGTGATGAGGGATGTGGTCCTGCTGGGTGCGAAGTAACCAATCAGAGGCCTGTATGGCTAGATAAGGCAAAAGGATAGGTGCAAACCAAAACACACCTCATCAAAACAGGTTGAGGTAGGCACATGTTAAAAATGGCGCCAAAAACAAGCCAATGAGAGGTTAGGTACAACCACTGGATGGAACCCTCAGTCCTCATCCAATCAGGGAGACATAGACAGCCCATATTCTAAACCAATCAATGGACTTAACATAGCTAGACATAAATAATAGTGACTGTGAACAGCCAATGGTGTAATGTAACATACGTGTCCAGTAATGTTGCACATGACAAATGTCCAATCATGGTGATGCATTGAAATGTGTCATCCAACTTCAGATAGATCAGCGCTGGCGCCACACAATGCCTCTATAATCCCATAATAACATGGGTAAGGATGGTTCCGGTCATGTGACCCGTCAGGTGGAGCTGTGGGGCGGCGTCAAGCACGCCGTGTATCACAGCAACCAAAAGAACGCTCAGATCGGGAGAAGGAAAAAACTCAGATCATGTGACCAGTCACATGACCGGCCAGGCAGGAGATCTACACGGAGGCCGGGTGCATAGAGAATAGCATCACACGGCTACAGTGCAGATCGGCACAGATTGGAAGAAAAATGAATAAGGGCAGATGACCTAAAAACCCCAACTGCACAAATAACATTTCTAAAAACAATTATGTATGAATATATAAAGATAATTGTCCCTTCATAAATATTCTCTCTAGTGTGGCTGAAGGATGGGAACAGCGACATCTGGTGGTTGAGAGACATATTGGCTACACAAAAAAAGAGCTATAGAGGGGAACTAGAGAGAAAGGGTGAATAAGAGCACCATCTTGTGTATGTAGAGTACACTGCATTTGTAACATTAACATGGAAAATGCATAGAAAAAAGGCTAAATAAACCTAAAAAATATTTTTTAAATAAATGAATGTGGGAGAAAAACTGCCCGACACTGTGTATAACATGCATGAAATGATATCTCATATTGTGTCCTGAATGGACCACATAAGAGATATAAATGTAAGGACTGAAGCAATGGCGAATAAGGGATAAGTATGGAAAATGTGTTTGAAACTAATCGGCTCTATGACAGATTGATAAAATAATTGATGTCCCACTCGACATTTAGGCCAAATGGCGAGTAAGTGCGAAGCTCGTAAATCCAATATGTTTCAAGACGCGAAACGCCGCGCACATGGGATTCTCCTCTCCAGTGTGGAACGAATTGATCAATAATCAGAAATTGCGTTCCTATGGGATCGCGATCATGGCATTCTAGGTAGTGGCGGGGAACACTATGGTTGGTTTTGCCTTTTTTTATGTTGTTAATGTGTTCGTTCACCCGAATAGAGAATGTCCTAATTGTGCGCCCGATGTACTGCTTCCTGCAGGGACATGTTATTAGATAAACAATGTATCGAGTCGCACATGTAGTAAATCGCTGCATGGGATAGATCCGTAAGGTGGTAGATGACTGGAAAGTTTCATTCTTTCTTCTGCCGCTGGTATTGTGCAAACACACATTACATTTCCGGCAGGGAAAATATCCCTTACATTGAAAGAAAAAGGAAACTCTTTTAGGGGGATCGATGACATTGGGGGCAATCTGGCCCTGAATGGATCTTGCACCCCTAAATATCATACCTGCTTTTTCTGGTATAGCAGGACCGAGAAATCTATTGTTCTGAAGTACTCCCCAGTGTTTTTTTATGATCTGTTTGATCTGCATGGATTGCACAGAGAAGGTGGTGAAAAAGGACCATTTGAATTTTGTGTCAATGGTCCCTTTCACTTGTGTTTCCAACAAAGTGCTACGATCTAACTGTTGGATACGATTGATCTCTCCATTGAGATCTTCTAGCTTATAGCCCTTCTCTACAAATCGCTGCTTTAAAACAGCGGCCTGTCTATAAAAATCCTCCACTCTAGTACAATTCCTCCGTAAACGGAGGAATTAGCTACGTGGTACGGATCGGAGCCATTGTGGATGGTGGCAGCTGTCGACCGGAATGTAACCATTCCGGTCTGTGGGTTTGAAATATGTGGCAAACTCCAATTTATGGTCCACAACTTTGATCTCGAGATCCAAAAAGTTGACCAAAGTGGAACTGACCTCATGGCAAAGGCGGATACCCCTATTGTTGGAATTAAGCAGGGATATAAACACATCCAATGTTTCGCGGCTGCCCTTCCATAGGAGGAGGATGTCGTCTATGTACCTCGCCCAAAAGACCAACTCAGGTCTCCTGAGGGCATAGACGACATCCTCCTCCCATTTGGCCATGAACAGGTTCGCAAGGCTGGGTGCAAACTTGGCACCCATAGCCACTCCGCGAGTTTGCAGATAGAACCTGTTCTGGAACCAAAAATAATTGTGCTGGGCCGCGAACCTCAGCAGATCCATGATAAAATTTCCTTGTATTGGGGGTATCAAGGCACTCTGAGACAAGTAATGGTCTACTGCCTTGAAGCCTAAGTCATGCGGGATGCACGTATAGAGTGCAGCCACGTCGGCCGTTACCAACAGCATGTCATCCTGATAGGTGACTGCTTCTAACTTTCTAATGGTGTCGCCTGTATCCTTCAAGTAAGAAGGCACAAGTTTGACCAGAGGTTGAAGATAGAAATCAACATATTTCCCTATCCTGGCCGTAACAGAATCAATCCCGCTGACTATTGGCCGCCCTGGAGGGTGGACGGGATTTTTGTGTATCTTGGGGAGATAGTAAATTGTGGGAATACGTGGCACAACGGGTATCAGAAAACTCTTCTCCTTTTTATCAAGGATCCCCAAAGAGGAGCCTTCCTCAACAAGGGCAATCAGTTCCCTTTTAAAAGGAAGAGTAGGATCGTTGTGAATGGGAGTATATGTGTCATTGTCACCCAAAATAGTATCCATTTCCTTTATATAGTCGTCTTTATCAAGAACGACTATACCCCCGCCCTTATCTGCCGGCCTGATAATTAAATTCTTTCGTTCGCACAATTGCTTCAGTCCTGTTTTAACCTGAATATTGGTGTGTACCTTTTTCTTAGGCAGTCTCTCTAGGTCCTGTAGAACCAAACTGCGAAAAACCTGTAAGGAAGGAGCCATTACACCGGGAGGGTTGAACAACGAAGGGTTGGATAGTCCTGAGTGAACCTGACCATCTGATGTTCTGAGTGTGTTGTAAGAAGGTGTAGTGAGAAAATGTCTCTGTATATTAAGTTTTCGAACAAATTTTTGAATTTTGATGAATGTAAAAAACTTGTTCAAGGTCTTTGGAGGGACATATTTTAGACCTTTGTCTAGAACAAGTTTTTCTTCATCGGATAGACTAACAGCACTTAAATTGAATATGCCAGAACTTTTCAAGTTCTTTTTCTTTTGGCTTTGGACCCGCCAGCCGCCTCGGGTCCCACTTTTCCCTTTGTATTTCCCGGGTAGTCCTGCATGGACCTGGGAAAATCCAAAGGATGTGGACGTCCATCTGCATTGGAGTTATACCCATATGGGGAACGGTGGTAAGGCTCCTCATCTCTCTCCATATACCCATATGCGTCGTGATGGACATTGTTCCTTCTACTTTCCGGAACAGGGAAAGAGCGTGGAGCTTGGCGAGTGGGGGTTCTGTAGTTATTCTCATGATAGCCCTGATGGTAATCTTCCCGTGGTCCATACCAACCAGTGGACTGTCCTCTGGGACTATTGTAATAGTGAGAATCTCTGTATTGACCCTGGTAGGCCCCTCTACTTCTATTAGGGGGGCCCCCGCCTCTAGGATATGGAGGTGGATGTCCATTCAAATTGTGTGACTTGCCCCGGGTTTCGGGGCCCCTGAGGGGTACTGATTTGGCAGATTGGGACATAGGAGGTGGTCGTGTAGACCCTTCTTTAAAGTTGGGGTCATACGTCAATCTCTTGTCAGAAATAGGGATATCAGACTGTGTGACTTCCATTTCTGTATTCAAATTGGCCGAGATGGCTTTTTTCTGCCAATTGAAAACAGTTTTGGATTTATAGTCTGTGACATCCCTATTGTATTTTTTCTGTTTTTTTGTCCTTTGGTCCCTCTCTTCTTTCTCTAGATGGTTTTTAAGGCTAGTGGAAAGTGAGATATACTCAGAGGACGTTTTGTATGGACCAAGTTTGTCTCTGAGATCTTTGATCTCTTTTAGGGATGAGCCGAACACCCCGGGTTCGGTTCGAACCAGAACCTTCGAACGGACCGAAAGTTCGCGCGAATTTTCGAACCCTATACGTTATAATGGACGCGAACGTTCGAAATCAAAAGTGCTAATTACAACGGCCAATATGCATGTTAATGTCATAAAACAGGTTTGGGGACCCGGGTCCTGCCCCAGGGGACATATATCAATGCAAAAAGAACTTTTAAAAACTAACGTTTTTTCGGGAGCAGTCATTTTAATGATGCATAAAGTGAAAAAAAAAAAAAGTGAAATTTTCCTTTAAATATGGTACCTGGGGGGTGTCTAAAGTATGCCTGTGAAGTGGCATGTGTTTCCCGTGTTTAGAACTGTCCTTGCACAAAATGACATTTGTAAAGGAAAAAAAGAAGCCATTTAAAACCACTTGCGGCTTTAGGTTTGATCTTAAGTAGAATCTGAACAGGTACATTATGAAGTGTAGCTCCATCCCAAAAAAATCTATTTTTAAGCTTTTTGGAGAACATAGGGAGGGGTTATCACCCCTGTAACATTTGCTGTCTTTGCACATGTGTTCAGAACATGTCACCTCACTTTCCGTCCCAATGACAAATGTTTTTGGAAAAGTGGGGTTTTAATTGAAACAAGGATTGGTGATAAAGTATCAGTAGAGAGGAGATACCTTTTTCCCAAATTAAATCTAACAGGATAGAATTTCCCTTCCTAGGGGTAGATTTCCTCTCACTTCCTGTTTTCTCTTTCCATTTGCAAGTAGGAGTCGTTTGTAAGTTGGATGTTTGAAAGTAGGGGCCTGGCGTATATACTCTGCAGAAATTTGCCCTATTAGATGTTGGTGTAGCCACAAGACTGGTGGGCACAGGAATGGGCCCTGCTGTGAGTTAATAGATCAAGATTTGTAATTGCATGCACCTCTTGAACAGGGCAGAAAAATTGGGGGTGGTGGTGGTGGTGGTGGACGGTTTTGCCACAAGACTGTAAGCTCTCACAGTTACTCTTGGTGGGCGCAGGAATGGGCCCTGCTGTGAGTTATTAGATCAAGATTTGTAATTGCAAGCACCTGATGAACAGGGCAGAAAAATTGGGCCTTTGGCGGTGGTGGTGGACGGTGTTGCCACAAGACTGCAGGCCCTCATAGTTACTCTTGGTGGGCGCAGGAATGGGCCCTGCTGTGAACTATTAGATCAAGATTTGTAATTACCCGCCCCTGTTAAACAGGGGCTGAAAAATTGTGCCTTAGGCACTGGTGCTGGTGCCACAACACTGCAACCCGGCCCTCACAGATACTGTACTTGGAGCACAGCAGTCACACGTGTTGCGAAGCATTTTTTTAAAAAATTGTAAGTACACGCCCCTGTTAAACAGGGGCTGAAAAATTGTGCCTTAGGCACTGGTGCTGGTGCCACAACACTGCAACCCGGCCCTCACAGAGACTGTACTTGGAGCACAGCAGTCACACGTGTTGCGAAGCATTTTTTTAAAAAATTGTAAGTACACGCCCCTGTTAAACAGGGGCTGAAAAATTGTGCCTTAGGCACTGGTGCTGGTGCCACAACACTGCAACACGGCCCTCACAGAGACTGTACTTGGAGCACAGCAGTCACACGTGTTGCGAAGCATTTTTTTAAAAAATTGTAAGTACACGCCCCTGTTAAACAGGGGCTGAAAAATTGTGCCTTAGGCACTGGTGCTGGTGCCACAACACTGCAACACGGCCCTCACAGAGACTGTACTTGGAGCACAGCAGTCACACGTGTTGCGAAGCATTTTTTTAAAAAATTGTAAGTACACGCCCCTGTTAAACAGGGGCTGAAAAATTGTGCCTTAGGCACTGGTGTGGTGGCATGGATCATTGAGGAGGAGGAAGAGGATAGTCAGTGAACATAAGAGGACAGTCACTCAGCATCAGCATAGGCAGTCTTGAAGGGATGTGACATTAAAAATTATTCGGTTATATCCGCCTCAGGTGCCTGGTAGCTGGTGGTGATCCAAGACTGATTCATTTTGATGAATGTCAGTCGATCAACCGAGGCGGTGGACAGGCGCACCCTATGATCAGTCACAAATCCTCCAGCAGCACTGAATGTGCGTTCGGAAAGAACGCTGGAGGCAGGACAGGCCAGTAGCTCAATTGCATACTGTGCAAGCTCTGGCCAGTGATCCATCCTCAGGACCCAGTAAGCCAGAGGATTTTCCGTGGGAAAGGTGTCCAAGTCTGACCTTGCCCCAAGGTATTCCTGCACCATGTATATCAGACGCTGGCGATGGTTGCTGGAACCGATCATACCTTGGGGCTGCGGACTAAAAAATTGTCTGAACGCATCGGTCAGACGTCCACCTTCCCCACCGCTCCTTCTGCCACTGACCGAAGCCTCAGCAACTCGTCGCCCAGGACCAGGAGTTTGTAGCCTCCCAGTTTCTGGGAACGCGTTGCACAGACCTTTCTGCAAGGCCTCCCTGAGATGTCTCATCCTCTGCTCCCTCTGCGACGGCAAGATAAGGTCCGCAACCTTACCCTTGTACCGCGGATCAAGGAGAGTGGCCAGCCAGTAATGGTCCCTCTCCTTGATCCGAAGAACACGAGGATCCTTCCGCAGGCTTTGCAGGATCAGGGAGGCCATGCAGCGTAGGTTAGCTGAGGCATTCGGTCCGGAGTCTTCTGGGTCACTGAGGATGACATGATCGCCAGCCACCTCCTCCCAGCCACGTACAAGTCCACTGGCTTGTTGGGACTGTACATCATCCCTAAAAGACTGCTGCTGCTGATGCTGAGTGCCAGGCTCCACCTCCATGCTCACACAATCCTCCTCCTCCCCCTCCTCCTCCTCCTCCTCATCCTCTTCCTGTGTGATGGGTGGGACAGAAGGAACACTGTCCGGATAAAGGGGGCCTTGAGAGGCAAGGAAGTCCTCCTCTTCCTGCCTCTGTTCTGCCTCAAGTGCCCTGTCCATTATCCCACGCAGCGTATGCTCCAACAGGTGGACAAGAGGGACAGTGTCACTGATGCATGCACTGTCACTGCTCACCATCCTCGTGGCCTCCTCAAATGGTGAGAGGACAGTGCATGCATCCCTGATCATGCTCCACTGACGTGGGGAAAAAAAACCAAGCTCCCCTGACCCTGTCCTGGTGCCGTAGTCGCAAAGGTACTCATTGATGGCCCTCTGCTGCGTGTGCAGTCGCTGCAGCATGGCCAACGTTGAGTTCCACCTGGTGGGCATGTCAGATATTAGGCGGTTCTTGGGCAGGTTCAGCTCCTTTTGCAGCTCAGTCAGCCGAGCACTGGCATTATAAGATCGGCGGAAATGCACACAGACTTTCCTGGCCTGCCTCAGGACATCCTGTAAGCCTGGGAACCTGCCCAAGAACCGCTGCACCACCAGGTTGAGGACGTGAGCCATGCAGGGCACATGGGTGAGCTGCCCCTGTCGCAGGGCGGAGAGGAGGTTGGTGCCATTGTCAGAAACGACCATTCCTGGCTTAAGCTGACGTGGCGTCAACCACCTCTCGGCCTGCCCCTGCAGAGCTGCCAGAACCTCTGGCCCAGTGTGGCTCCTGTCCCCCAAACACACCAGCGCAAGCACGGCATGGCATCTTTTTGCCTGCGTACTTGCGTAGCCCCTTGTACGCCTACGGAGCACCGCTGGTTCCAAGGACAGAGCACTGGAGGAAGAAGAAGAGGAGGGGGTGGAGGAGAGAGGTGTGTCACAACCAGTAGCAGTAGTCGCGTTTTGGAGGCGTGGTGGCGGAACAACCTCCAACACTACTGCACCTTGTCCTGCATCCCTCCCAGCTGCCAATAGAGTGACCCAATGGGCCGTGAAAGAAAGGTACCGTCCCTGTCCATGCCTGCTGGACCATGAGTCAGCGGTAATATGCACCTTACCGCTGACCGCCCTGTCCAGCGAGGCATGGACATTGCCCTCCACATGCCGGTAGAGAGACGGAATCGCCTTCCGCGAGAAAAAGTGGCGTTTGGGAACCTGCCACTGAGGAACCGCACATTGAACAAACTCACGGAAGGGGGCCGAGTCTACCAACTGAAAAGGCAGCAGTTGAAGTGCTAGCAATTTAGCAAGGCTAGCATTCAACCGCTGGGCATGTGGATGGCTGGGAGTGTACTTCTTTCTACGGTCCAGCAGCTGGGGCAGGGAAATTTGCCTGCTGCATTCGGACGTCGGTGTACTGCAAGTACTTGGTTGTGACACACCGAATTCTACACCTTCAGTCCTCTCAGAGCAGCTTTCAGAGAGGACTGAAGGTGTAGTGGGGATGGAGATCCCAGCTGAGGAGGAGCAAGGAGAGGTCCGCTTAGTTCTTTGGTGTGGGTCTTTTATGTGTGCCTGCCAACGAGCTGCATGGCAGGTCGCCATATGTCTGGTCATGCTTGTCGTGCCCAAGCGGCTGATGTTTTGGCCACGCGAGATACGCTTGAGACAAATATTGCAAATAGCAGTGGTGCGATCTGCTGCACTCGTCTCAAAAAAGGCCCACACCAAAGAACTTTTCTGATAACGTGCAGAGGCAGCGCCCTGCACAGGCGGAGCTCTGCGGTGTTGTACAGTTGCTGTGCTGGCCTCTACCTGGCCTCCAGGGGGCATCCTGCCTCGTTGGACATGTGACGCCGCATCCTCCTCCTCCTCGTCCTCCTCCTCATCCTCTCTCCCTTGAGGCACCCACGTGGAGTCAGTGACCTCATCATCCCCTCCCTCTTCACCACTAGAGCAAACCTGGCAGTAAGCTGCAGCTGGTGGAACTGTACTGCCAGATTCCTCAAGCTGGGTATCGTCATCCGAGCCTTCGAATCGTTGGGCATCCTCCTGGAGCATGTACCCAACACTGTGCTCAAAGAGTTCGGGGGACTCCTCAGGAGGACATGGTGGGTCTAGGGAAGGGGTGGCTGATGATGCTCTGTCAGTACCCTGAGCCTGGGTGAGAGAGGATGAGGAGGATGAGGAGGGCTTGGTCATCCATTCTACCAAGCCTTCAGCATGATGCGGCTCCACATGTCCAGCTGCCGAAAACAAAGACGCGCGTGTCCCATGGCCACGTGCTGATGACGATGCACGACCACGTCCACGTCCACGGCCACGTCCACTAGAAACAGAGCCTGCCTGCCCTGTGTTCTTGGCTCTGCACGCTCTGCCTCCCCTTGGCGGTCTTCCAGCCATTGTAGTCGGTAGTCCTGTGGGTGCTGCTGAGAAGAAAATATAGGAGCTCTGTGTGATGCCACTAACACACTAGAAGTCCTATGGGTGCTTCTGCAAAGAAAATAGAGGAGCTCTGTGTGATGCCACTAACACACTAGAAGTCCTGTGGGTGCTTATGCAAAGAAAATAGAGGAGCTCTGTGTGATGCCACTAACACACTAGAAGTCCTGTGGGTGCTTCTGCAAAGAAAATAGAGGAGCTCTGTGTGATGCCACTAACACACTAGAAGTCCTGTGGGTGCTGCTGAGAAGAATATATAGGAGCTCTGTGTGATGCCACTAACACACTAGAAGTCCTATGGGTGCTTCTGCAAAGAAAAATAGAGGAGCTCTGTGTGATGCCACTAACACACTAGAAGTCCTGTGGGTGCTTATGCAAAGAAAATAGAGGAGCTCTGTGTGATGCCACTAACACACTAGAAGTTCTGTGGGTGCTTCTGCAAAGAAAATAGAGGAGCTCTGTGTGATGCCACTAACACACTAGAAGTCCTGTGGGTGCTGCTGAGAAGAATATATAGGAGCTCTGTGTGATGCCACTAACACACTAGAAGTCCTATGGGTGCTTCTGCAAAGAAAATAGAGGAGCTCTGTGTGATGCCACTAACACACTAGAAGTCCTGTGGGTGCTTATGCAAAGAAAATAGAGGAGCTCTGTGTGATGCCACTAACACACTAGAAGTCCTGTGGGTGCTGCTGAGAAGAATATATAGGAGCTCTGTGTGATGCCACTAACACACTAGAAGTCCTGTGGGTGCTTCTGCAAAGAAAATAGAGGAGCTCTGTGTGATGGGACTAACACACTTCAAGTCCTATAGGTGCTTCTGGAAAGAAAATATAGCTCTGTGTGTGTGATGGGACTAACACACTTCAAGTCCTATAGGTGCTTCTGGAACAAAATATAGCTCTGTGTGTGTGATGGGACTAACACACTTCAAGTCCTATAGGTGCTTCTGGGAACAAAATATAGCTCTGTGTGTGTGATGGGACTAACACACTTCAAGTCCTATAGGTGCTTCTGGGAACAAAATATAGCTCTGTGTGTGTAATGGGACTAACACACTTCAAGTCCTATAGGTGCTTCTGGGAACAAAATATAGCTCTGTGTGTGTGATGGGACTAACACACTTCAAGTCCTATAGGTGCTTCTGGGAACAAAATATAGCTCTGTGTGTGTGATGGGACTAACACACTTCAAGTCCTATAGGTGCTTCTGGGAACAAAATATAGCTCTGTGTGTGTGATGGGACTAACACACTTCAAGTCCTATAGGTGCTTCTGGGAACAAAATATAGCTCTGTGTGTGTGATGGGACTAACACACTTCAAGTCCTATAGGTGCTTCTGGGAACAAAATATAGCTCTGTGTGTGTAATGGGACTAACACACTTCAAGTCCTATAGGTGCTTCTGGGAACAAAATATAGCTCTGTGTGTGTGATGGGACTAACACACTTCAAGTCCTATAGGTTCTTCTGGGAACAAAATATAGCTCTGTGGGTGTGATGGGACTAACACACTTCAAGTCCTATAGGTGCTTCTGGGAACAAAATATAGCTCTGTGTGTGTGATGGGACTAACACACTTCAAGTCCTATAGGTGCTTCTGGGAACAAAATATAGCTCTGTGGGTGTGATGGGACTAACACACTTCAAGTCCTATAGGTGCTTCTGGGAACAAAATATAGCTCTGTGTGTGTAATGGGACTAACACACTTCAAGTCCTATAGGTGCTTCTGGGAAGAAAATATAGCTCTGTGTGTGTAATGGGACTAACACACTTCAAGTCCTATAGGTGCTTCTGGGAACAAAATATAGCTCTGTGTGTGTGATGGGACTAACACACTTCAAGTCCTATAGGTTCTTCTGGGAACAAAATATAGCTCTGTGTGTGTGATGGGACTAACACACTTCAAGTCCTATAGGTGCTTCTGGGAACAAAATATAGCTCTGTGTGTGTAATGGGACTAACACACTTCAAGTCCTATAGGTGCTTCTGGGAAGAAAATATAGCTCTGTGTGTGTAATGGGACTAACACACTTCAAGTCCTATAGGTGCTTCTGGGAAGAAAATATAGCTCTGTGTGTGTGATGGGACTAACACACTTCAAGTCCTATAGGTGCTTCTGGGAACAAAATATAGCTCTGTGTGTGTAATGGGACTAACACACTTCAAGTCCTATAGGTGCTTCTGGGAAGAAAATATAGCTCTGTGTGTGTAATGGGAATAACACACTTCAAGTCCTATAGGTGCTTCTGGGAAGAAAATATAGCTCTGTGTGTGTAATGGGACTAACACACTTCAAGTCCTATAGGTGCTTCTGGGAAGAAAATATAGCTCTGTGTGTGTAATGGGACTAACACACTTCAAGTCCTATAGGTGCTTCTGGGAACAAAATATAGCTCTGTGTGTGTAATGGGACTAACACACTTCAAGTCCTATAGGTGCTTCTGGGAAGAAAATATAGCTCTGTGTGTGTAATGGGACTAACACACTTCAAGTCCTATAGGTGCCTCTGGGAACAAAATGAAGGAGCTCTGCCTGCCTGCCACGAACACACTACAAGTCCTATAGGTGCTTCTGGTAACAAAATATAGGAGCTCTGCCTGCCTGCCACGAACACACTACAAGTCCTATAGGTGCTTCTGGTAACAAAATATAGGAGCTCTGCCTGCCTGCCACGAACACACTACAAGTCCTATAGGTGCTTCTGGTAACAAAATATAGGAGCTCTGCCTGCCTGCCACGAACACACTACAAGTCCTATAGGTGCTTCTGGTAACAAAATATAGGAGCTCTGCCTGCCTGCCACGAGCACACTACAAGCCCCTCTTTCTCAATCAATCTTTGTAACTGAATCTATCTAACTCAATCTCTGTAAGTGAATCTCTCTAACTATCTAAATGCAGCAGAGTGTCACAGAATCTGCCTGCTCAATCTGCGCCGGAACAGCATGTGACCGGCGCAGACGGCGTGGCGGCGTTTTATAGGGGGGGGCGTGTACTACAGCCCCTGAGCTGTAATTGGCTACAGGCGTCCTGCCTGTAGCCAATTATGGCTCTTCGAGTTTCCGGGGCTGTGATTGGCCAAGCATGCGGGGTCACAGTGCATGCTTGGCCAATCATCAGCCAGCAATGCACTGCGTCGGCCGCGCCGGCCGCAATGCATTGCGGGGCCGCTCGCATCACACGAACGTGATGCGAGCGGCCAAAATAGTTCTGGGCTCGCCGAGCGAGCGAACGCCCGGTGCTCGATGCGAACGTGGGTTCGCATCGAGCACCGGGCCCATCCTTAATCTCTTTATCGATGTTGGTAAGTCTGAGTTGCTTTCTCTCAATCAAAAATACAAGGAGCTGAATGCCCACTTGATTAAAATAACCAAACCAAGTGTCAGTGTCCATATCACCCTGCTGGGGGGAAACATCCCACCTCAGACCTCTGGGGACCATCTTTTCTTTAACATACTGTTCTAGAAAGGCTGTATCCCATTGGATATGGATCTCTGTAGTCATGAGATTTTTAAGTCTCATGAACATACCACTGATCTCTGTTTCAGATCCGGTAGAGGAAAAAACCACGTCAGTATTAAAGCGGTTCTGCACTCTGTAAAAAAAAATTTTTTTTTTAGGACGTTATATAAAGTATGCTTACCTTTATTATGGGACTCACCTGTTCCATCTTCCATCTCGATCGCCGCCGGTTTTCGTCCGATGAAGTTCCTCGTCTTCTTCTTTAGTGCTGGGGGCCATCTTGCCTGTGGGCATGTGAAACACCCACAGGAACTTTAGATGGCCCAGCATGCACCGCCGTTACTCGCGCGTGCGCAGTAACGGCACATCTGCCGACATCTCACGAGATTTCGGCAGATGTGGCCGAAATCTCGGGAGATTTCGGAAGATGTGGCCGAAATCTCGCGAGATTTCGGAAGATGCCCGCACTGACTCCTGGGATCAATGACACCAGATCCCAGGAGACAGTGCGCCGTGACGACGATCGACGCAGAGACCCCGCCCGCCGCCGCAGAGAGAGAAGACCGGAAGTCTTCAATTACAAGGTAAGTAAAAAAAAAAAAAAAAAAAAAACATTTCATTTAGTACTCTTTGCCTGATTTGGAAGGCAAAGAGATTTACTAAATGAATTGGGTGCCGAACCGCTTTAAGTGACCTGGAGGTTCGATACTCGAAAACGTCCATATTTCTATTGACGTGTGAGTAGCAGCTATAATATTGAGTCAAGTTGAAATGTGAAAAGTGGGGAGAATTATAGCGCTAAACTCAAATATACAGACAAAATGCTAGTAAAGCGGCTGCGCTAGAATAAGACAAAATATTCGATAGGTAGTGTAAAAGGGAGTGCAGCGCTAGAAAGGTGAACAATAGAGATACCCTTCGGCAAACAAAAAATTCGTCAATAGTGGTTTGTGAAAATATTTCTAAATCAGAGATGTTTAGATGAATACAAATATTAAATTATAATAAACAAAAAAGACCCAAAAAAGGTTCCTCAATCGTAATTAAGGAAATGATTATATAAGAACTTGACGTGAACAGTGACATGTACAAATGATGTTTGTGATAAAACAAAGAAATGTCCCAAAATAGTACAATGTAAGTGACGCCAAGACGGGATGTTTCTAGACTGAATCCTCTGGTGCACACATTCGTGGAAGAATGGAAAATGGATGTACGCTTACCGGAACAGGTGGACTCCCTGTCAGCAACTGGGAGTCAAACAGGCATAAAGGGGCTCTAGGCGGCCTACGACCTCGATGTTCCAGGACGGGCAAGTAGACTCTGTGGGACCACTCACGACTTCGCCAACAGGATACAATGGATCAAAGGGAAGGCAGCTAGCATGGATTCCAGATCTTCATGGATAGGACGGAGACTCTTGGATGGTCACTCGGTAGGCAAAATGGAATAGGCCAGTGGTGGACACCAACTAGTGACAGAGCAAGAATCTCTCGGGATGTTCTCCAAGAAATGTTCAAATCATGGGGAGAAAAACAAGAAGGAAAAAACCAAGAGGGGACTCCACTGGTGTAGATCAAAACGGGCAGGTTTTTTTGTTTGCCGAAGGGTATCTCTATTGTTATATTGGTATATCTCTATTGGTATCTCTATTGTTATAATGTTATAATGTACATGTGATCTTTCATTACATTCCCTTAAATTCAAAGTATATCAAGTGAAAATTCAGATCACGTTATTTATAAAAATGTATCTCAATTCTCAACCTGCTTCTTTTAGTTTAAACTTAAAGGAAGTTAACAAATAGATATGGACACAATACTACATAACCAACACCATATTGCCTATGCTTAACAAAAAAGATTGAGGGGGCATGGTAAAAGAATAATATTTAAAACACAAAAATGGTAAGGAATACTGAAGTAACCTTCTATTATCTGTGAACATGCCAACATACAGTGCAGTGGCCATGCTGAACATAAGCTTATCTAGAATTCCTTTATCATTTGGTCTCCCACACCTGTATACAGTTTATGAAGCAGAGACATTTTAAGATTTCAACCTAATCAATCAGCAAAAACCTAATCTTTTCTAATAATACCAAAATAATATGTGAATACCGTTCAAGGTGAGTGGCTCATCACATGCTCCACTGCAAATCCTTGGGTGCTGCTCTGGCTTTTTTGCACTCTGGGAAATCAGTCAGAAAAGAAAATTAATCACTGCACTTTGGGCTGCAGCAATTTTTCTTGTTTATCCAATCAGTTGTCCAATCTGTAAAAAGAGAAATAAAAAGTCAGAAGCTACAATTCCTGTCACTGCTGACTTTTAATAAATGGACACTTAACTGTCCAACCAACCAACCCCCATCCTCACCTGGGCTAGTTCTTTACTAGGCTCTGGATTACCATCACCATTATCCTAACTGTGGGCAGCTGGCTGTGCGACTTTCAGCTTCACAGCTGGCTGCCCACTGCCCATGCGTGAGTAGTGCTGCACTTTGTGAATGGTCCAGTAGTTTTCTGGGACCTGTGATGTGTCTCAAAAGACTGTGGGGATGGAGGGGGGAAGGAGAACTTCCGCTCAGAAAGTCTAGGCAATCTGAGGGAAAGTGGGTAGCAGGTATCTGTCAAAACGAGATACCCGCTCCCTCCCCTCCAAAATGACATGCCAAGGGAGGATGTCTTAAAGCAAAATGTTCCCTTTTGGGTGGAGCTCCACTTTAAATAGCAGCAGGGGTTACCTCTGCTGCTATAAACTAAACAAGAACAGTTGATGCTGCCCAGTGTGCGGTGATTCATTTTTTTCCTAAATATTCTAAAAAAAAAAAAAAAAACTCTGCACACTGTTAATTACCCTGACATATTTATACCAAACTTTGCTATAACAGAGATTCTTGGTTTGTATATTTTTATTATGTGTTCAAGATGGGCAACTATATCAAAGTTATCTCTTTCTGGCTAGTCCCTACTCTACTGTGCAAAATGACATATACGTATATGCGTATATGCTAATAACATACAGTACTTCACTAGACATATTGGGGTTGATTTACTAAAGGCAAATAGACTATGCAGTTGCTCCAGAGCTTAGTAAATGAGCAGAAGCACTGCTGACTCCCATCATCCAGTCATGTGCAAGTAAAAATATATATGCACGTGATTGGGTATTCTTTGCATAGTGAAGCTTTAACCTTCACTTTAACCTTTAACCTATTTACTAAGCTTTGGAGCAACTGCACTTGCAGAGTGCAACTGCACTTTGCAAAGTGCACAGTCTATTTGCCTTTAGTAAATCAACCCAATAAGGGGGGAGCTGACACATTTGGAGCGGAGCTGCAGACTTTGGTCCAGGATAAATCTGAAACAAATGTGCTCAAATCGAAGTAACTTACTACTAAAGTAATGTTAACACTGAAGATTATGAATTAACCCTCTACACACTGCTATATACCAGTACAGATTAAAAAAAAAAATTCAAATAAAATATAAAATAGTTTTATGTTTTAATAAAACACAAGAACAGGTTTTTTATCTTTCTTCCAACTGTGCCAGCTCACCCCATATCACCATTATGTTCATTAACCCTTTCACTGGTGACTTCTATATTTTTGTACACATAAAAATGCACATTTTAGGCCTAAAAATTATGTAAAACTCTCAAAATATTAAGCTATATTTTCTGAAAGAAGAGACCATGTAGAATAAAGTGTTGACAGTTGCAACTTTTAATGTCACATTATAATTATGCTACAGTTTATCATTTCTATATTCACAGTAGAAATACACTCAAATTATTTTAATGCAAACACAATACCCATTTTTTTTTGTACAATATAAAAGATCAGGATGCAATAAATAAATAGATAGCAAGTCAAGCCTCAAAACCTGGTGTGCCTGTAAAAAAACACTGAAAAACCAAGGTACTGAAAAGTATCTATAGGCAATGCTATAAAAGCCCTTGCAGTTCATTGATTTAAAGTTACCAGTGTATGATGAACTTAGAATTATTACTCTCACTCCAGCAGGCACAGAAATACAAAAAATATGTTGTGAAATTGTAATTTTTGTGGATTTATATTTGTATGTGTGTGCACGTGAAGGAGTGGAACTTTTAGAATCTTTGTATTTTATTTAACCACTTCAGCCCCGGACCAATTGACAGCCAAAGGACCAGAGGTCTTTTTTTCAATTTCGCACTGCACTGCTTTAACTGGTAATTGCGCGGTCATGCAATGTTGTACCCAAACGAAATTGGCGTCCTTTTCTTCCCACAAATAGAGCTTTCTTTTGATGGTATTTGATTGCCTCTGTGATTTTTATTTTTTAAAAGTTGTCACTAAATGATATATTGCTCACACATGCCATAGTTATATGTGGAATTGCACCCCAAAATACATTTTGCTGCTTCTCCTGAGTATGGGGATACCACATGTGTGGGACATTTTGGGAGCCTAGCCACGTACGGGGCCCCGAAACCCAAGCACCGCCTTCAGGATTTCTAAGGGTGCAAATTTTTGATTTCACTCCTCACTACCTATCACAGTTTCGAAGGCCATAAAATGCCAAAATAGCACAAAACCCCCCCAAATTACCCCATTTTGGAAAGTAGACACCCCAAGCTATTTGTTGAGAGGCATGGTGAGTATTTTACAGCTCTCATTTGTTTTTGAAAATGAAGAAAGTAAAGAAAAAAAAAAATTTTTTTTCTTTTTTCAATTTTCAAAACTTTGTGACAAAAAGCGAGATCTGCAAAATACTCACCATACCTCTCAGCAAATAGTTTGGGGTGTCTACTTTCCAAAATGGGGTCATTTTGGGGGGTTTTATGCCATCTGGGCATTCCATGGCCTCCGAAACTGTGATTGGCAGTGAGAAGTGAAATAAAAAAATTACATCCTTAGAAATCTTGAAGGCGGTGATTGGTTTTTGGGGTCCCGTACGCAGCTAGGCTCCCAAAAAGTCCCACACATGTGGTATCCCCGTACTCAGGAGAAGCAACAGAATGTATTTTGGGGTGTATTTCCACATATGCCCATGACATGTTTGAGCAATATATCATTTAGTGACAACTTTTTGTAAAAAAAAATATATATATTTTTTTTTTTTCATTATTCAATCTCTTGGGACAAAAAAAAAAAATTTAATGGGCTCAACATTGCTCTCAGCAAATAGCTTGGGGTGTCTACTTTCCAAAATGGGGTCATTTGGGGGGAGTTTGAACTGTCCTGGCATTTTATGCACAACATTTAGAAGCCTATGTCACCCGTCACCCACTCTTCTAACCACTTGTAGACAAAGCCTTTTCTGACACTTTTTGTTTACATGAAAACATTTTTTTTTTTTGCAAGAAAATTACATTGAACCCCCAAACACTATATATATTGTTAAAGCAAAGGCCCTACAGATTAAAATGGTGGGTGTTGCATTTTTTTTTTCCACACAGTATTTGCGCAGCGATTTTTCAAACGCATTTTTTGTGGAAAAAATACACTTTTTTTTATTTTAATGCACTAAAACACACTACATTGCTCAAATTTTTGATGAAATAAAAAATATGATCTTAGGCCGAGTACATGGATACCAAACACGACATGCTTTGAAATTGCGCACAGACACGAAGTGGCGACAAACTACATACATTTTTAAAAGCTTTTAAAAGCCTTTACATGATACCACATTAGATTCATGGAGGAGGTCTACTGCTAAAATTACTGCCCTCGATCTGACCTTCGCGGTGATACCTCACATGCATGGTGCAATTGCTGTTAACATATGACGCCAGACCAACGCTTGTGTTCGCCTTTGCGCAAGAGAAGGGGGGCAGGGGTGCTTTTTTTTTTTTATTTATTTATTTTTTATTTAATTAGCTTTTTTATTTTATTTTTAAACTGTTCCTTCCATTTTTTTTTCTTTGTTATCATTTTTATTGTTATTTCACGGAATGTAAATATCCCCTATGATAGCAATAGGCAGTGACAGGTACTCTTTTTTTGAAAAAATTGGGGTCTGTTAGACCCTAGATCTTTCCTCTGCCCTCAAAGCATCTGACCACACCAAGATCGGTGTGATAAAACGCTTTCCCAATTTCCCAATGGTGCAGTTTATATCCGGGAGGGGGGACATTCCCTCCCACTGCTTGTAAAAGCAGTCTAGAGGCTAATTACCCACTAGAATTGCTTTTACATGAAAGCCGATCACTGGCTGAAAAGAATGATACCAAGATGATACCTAAACCTGCAGGCATCATTCTGGTATAACCATTCAAAGTCCAGCAACATACTGGACATATATTGTAATCTTTTTTTTTCATGCAGCCTCTTGGCTGAACGAAAAAAAGAGATTGATTGGTGGGTATGCCCACCATTAGAATACCTCCCTTCATCCACCCACTTCTAATGATGGGCATACATGCACCATTTATATATGCCAAAGCATGGGGGCATCCTCCCACAAAAGTTATGCCATGTACACACGGTCGCACTTTTCCACGGGGCAAGGCTCCGTCGGAATTTCGACCGTATGTATGCAGCATTAGGAGCCAATCGCTCCTCCGCCCCTGCTGCCCCCATGCTTCGGCATATATGCTCTTTTTTTTTTAACTGTGGTGGTGAAATCACCTCCTACAGCGTTGGAGTCGCGGCTTTATGTATCGTGGGAGCAAACGCTGTTGCTGTCAAGATAAATAAATCCACGCTGCAACTGAATGGCGCACCTGAAAACAAAAAAATGGTTAACACTAAAACACAGTAAACAAAATTACATACCTGAAAAACAAGCATGATAAAACATAATAAAACATTGCAGAATAGAATGGAGTAAAAAAAGAGCAACAATAGAGAGAGAATAGAGAGAGAACAATAAAACGACAACTATTTTTTTATTTTTTTGTGATTTACAGGTAAAAAAGCTCCTGACTGTTAGCGACTGAATCAAAATGCTACCACAAAAAAAATGTTAGCGATCGCAGGGATCGGGCCTGACACTGCGAACGCTGCAGTTATGTGTGCTTAGTGTTTTGCAAGTGACAGTGATCGATCGATACTGCACTTGGGTGGGCTGGGCTGGGCGGAGGGGGAAAACGCAGGTGCTAGCAGGTATCTGGGCTGATGCCGCTAACAATGCGTTTTTTGGAACCCTAAACTGCTGGGACGCTAGTATAGATCTGATCAGATCAGATATTGATCTGTTCAGATACTGTACCACTAAGGGAGGTGTATGCTTTGCGCGTGGGTGTTTGCGGTACTGGCACTAACCTGGGGCGACGCAGACCTTATTTGACCCTAAAACCTAATTGATATCACCCGCCGGGCGATCAGGGGGTTAAACCGTTATTGGGTAATAAATGGCGGGTGCCCTGACAGTATAAAAAACAAACTATCTAACCAGCATCACCCGTAACAGTTATACGGTGATCACTGGTGAAAGGGTTAACTAGGGGCAATCAGGGGGTTAAAACCTTTATTAGGTAATATATGGGGGTACCTGACGCTATATAAAAACCTGACGGGGAACCTAAATAACTAAATAACTAACTGGCTAACCAGCATCACCAGTGACACTTATACGGTGATCACTGGTGAAAGAGTTAACTCTAGGGGCAATCAAGGGGTTAAAACCTTTATTTACGTTGTAATATGGGGGTACCTGACCTATAAACCTATTTATAAACCTATATAAACCTGGCGGTTAACCTAAAAAAAAACTGGCTACCTAGCAGCACCAGTGACACTAATGCAGCGATCAGAAAAACGATCGCTTAGTGACACTGGCAAAAGGGGGTGAAAGGGTTAACTAGGGGCAATCAGGGGGTTAAAACCTTTATTAGGTAATATATGGGGGTACCTAACGCTATATAAAAACCTGACGGGGAACCTAAATAACGAAATAACTAACTGGCTAACCAGCGTCACCAGTGACACTTATACGGTGATCACTGGTGAAAGGGTTAACTCTAGGTGCAATCAGGGGGTTAAAACCTTTATTTAGGTTGTAATAAGGGGGTACCTGACCTATATACGTGGTTATGCCTGTACTTGCCATTCTGCTGACGTATATGTACATGGGGCGGTCGGGAAGTGGTTAATTAAACTTACATTTTTAAAATGTTTACTTTTTTTTTTTTTTTAAACTTAACTTTAGTTCTATAGCATAGTACAGGTGATGGGGTCTCTTTAACCGCTTCCCGACCGCCGCATGTAAATATACGTTGGCAAAATGGCATGGCTAGTCAAAAGCACATATATATACGTCCCCTTTAATTGCCTAGCCGTGGGGTCACACACGCGCCGCCGGCGGCGCGCTCGCGACCCGGGCGGGAGCTCCGTGACCACGGCCACGGGACCAGCGGACCCGATCGCCGATGGTGTCCCGCGATCGGGTCACAGAGCTGAAGAACGGGGAGAGGTCTGTGTAAACAAAGCTCTTCCCCCGCTTCCTACACTGCCTGTCACTGATCTGCTGTTCCCTGTCATCGGGATCAGCCGATCAGTGACGTCAGACGTCAGCCATGCCCCCTACTGTAAAAAAAAAAAACACAACACGTCACACTAACTCCTCCCCACCCCCTAGTGGTTAACTCCTTCACTGCCACTGTCATTTACATAGGAATAAGTGCATTTAAATAGCACTGATTTCTGCACTTTGTTGAAGTCAATTGAGCATAGACTGTGCTTGATTGGCTGTCTCCCTGGCCAGAGCGGTTGTCAGGGGGTTGAAACCTTTATTTAGGTTGTAATATGGGGGTACCTGACCTATAAACCTATTTATGAATAGGGATGAGCCGAACACCCCCGGGTTCGGTTCGAACCAGAACCTTCGAACGGACCGAAAGTTCGCGCGAATTTTCGAACCCTATACGTTATAATGGACGCGAACGTTCGAAATCAAAAGTGCTAATTACAACGGCCAATATGCATGTTAATGTCATAAAACAGGTTTGGGGACCCGGGTCCTGCCCCAGGGGACATATATCAATGCAAAAAGAACTTTTAAAAACTAAAGTTTTTTCGGGAGCAGTCATTTTAATGATGCATAAAGTGAAAAAAAAAAAGTGAAATTTTCCTTTAAATATGGTACCTGGGGGGTGTCTAAAGTATGCCTGTGAAGTGGCATGTGTTTCCCGTGTTTAGAACTGTCCTTGCACAAAATGACATTTGTAAAGGAAAAAAAGAAGCCATTTAAAACCACTTGCGGCTTTAGGTTTGATCTTAAGTAGAATCTGAACAGGTACATTATGAAGTGTAGCTCCATCCCAAAAAAATCTATTTTTAAGCTTTTTGGAGAACATAGGGAGGGGTTATCACCCCTGTAACATTTGCTGTCTTTGCACATCTGTTCAGAACATGTCACCTCACTTTCCGTCCCAATGACAAATGTTTTTGGAAAAGTGGGGTTTTAATTGAAACAAGGATTGGTGATAAAGTATCAGTAGAGAGGAGATACCTTTTTCCCAAATTAAATCTAACAGGATAGAATTTCCCTTCCTAGGGGTAGATTTCCTCTCACTTCCTGTTTTCTCTTTCCATTTGCAAGTAGGAGTCGTTTGTAAGTTGGATGTTTGAAAGTAGGGGCCTGGCGTATATACTCTGCATAAATTTGCACTATTAGATGTTGGTGTAGCCACAAGACTGGTGGGCACAGGAATGGGCCCTGCTGTGAGTTAATAGATCAAGATTTGTAATTGCATGCACCTGTTGAACAGGGCAGAAAAATTGGGGGTGGTGGTGGTGGTGGTGGACGGTTTTGCCACAAGACTGTAAGCTCTCACAGTTACTCTTGGTGGGCGCAGGAATGGGCCCTGCTGTGAGTTATTAGATCAAGATTTGTAATTGCAAGCACCTGATGAACAGGGCAGAAAAATTGGGCCTTTGGCGGTGGTGGTGGACGGTGTTGCCACAAGACTGTAGGCCCTCATAGTTACTCTTGGTGGGCGCAGGAATGGGCCCTGCTGTGAGTTATTAGATCAAGATTTGTAATTGCAAGCACCTGATGAACAGGGCAGAAAAATTGGGCCTTTGGCGGTGGTGGTGGACGGTGTTGCCACAAGACTGCAGGCCCTCATAGTTACTCTTGGTGGGCGCAGGAATGGGCCCTGCTGTGAACTATTAGATCAAGATTTGTAATTATCCGCCCCTGTTAAACAGGGGCTGAAAAATTGTTCCTTAGGCACTGGTGCTGGTGCCACAACACTGCAACCCCTCACAGAGACTGTACTTGGAGCACAGCAGTCACACGTGTTGCGAAGCATTTTTTTAAAAAATTGTAAGTACACGCCCCTGTTAAACAGGGGCTGAAAAATTGTGCCTTAGGCACTGGTGCTGGTGCCACAACACTGCAACACGGCCCTCACAGAGACTGTACTTGGAGCACAGCAGTCACACGTGTTGCAAAGCATTTTTTTTAAAAATTGTAAGTACACGCCCCTGTTAAACAGGGGCTGAAAAATTGTGCCTTAGGCACTGGTGCTGGTGCCACAACACTGCAACACGGCCCTCACAGAGACTGTACTTGGAGCACAGCAGTCACACGTGTTGCGAAGCATTTTTTTAAAAAATTGTAAGTACACGCCCCTGTCAAACAGGGGCTGAAAAATTGTGCCTTAGGCACTGGTGCTGGTGCCACAACACTGCAACACGGCCCTCACAGAGACTGTACTTGGAGCACAGCAGTCACACGTGTTGCGAAGCATTTTTTAAAAAAATTGTAAGTACCCGCCCCTGTTAAACAGGGGCTGAAAAATTGTGCCTTAGGCACTGGTGCTGGTGCCACAACACTGCAACACGGCCCTCACAGAGACTGTACTTGGAGCACAGCAGTCACACGTGTTGCGAAGCATTTTTTTTAAAAATTGTAAGTACACGCCCCTGTTAAACAGGGGCTGAAAAATTGTGCCTTAGGCACTGGTGCTGGTGCCACAACACTGCAACACGGCCCTCACAGAGACTGTACTTGGAGCACAGCAGTCACACGTGTTGCGAAGCATTTTTTTAAAAAATTGTAAGTACACGCCCCTGTTAAACAGGGGCTGAAAAATTGTGCCTTAGGCACTGGTGTGGTGGCATGGATCATTGAGGAGGAGGAAGAGGATAGTCAGTGAACATAAGAGGACAGTCACTCAGCATCAGCATAGGCAGTCTTGAAGGGATGTGACATTAAAAATTATTCGGTTATATCCGCCTCAGGTGCCTGGTAGCTGGTGGTGATCCAAGACTGATTCATTTTGATGAATGTCAGTCGATCAACCGAGGCGGTGGACAGGCGCACCCTATGATCAGTCACAAATCCTCCAGCAGCACTGAATGTGCGTTCGGAAAGAACGCTGGAGGCAGGACAGGCCAGTAGCTCAATTGCATACTGTGCAAGCTCTGGCCAGTGATCCATCCTCAGGACCCAGTAAGCCAGAGGATTTTCGGTGGGAAAGGTGTCCAAGTCTGACCTTGCCCCAAGGTATTCCTGCACCATGTATATCAGACGCTGGCGATGGTTGCTGGAACCGATCATACCTTGGGGCTGCGGACTAAAAAATTGTCTGAACGCATCGGTCAGACGTCCACCTTCCCCACCGCTCCTTCTGCCACTGACCGAAGCCTCAGCAACTCGTCGCCCAGGACCAGGAGTTTGTAGCCTCCCAGTTTCTGGGAACGCGTTGCACAGACCTTTCTGCAAGGCCTCCCTGAGATGTCTCATCCTCTGCTCCCTCTGCGACGGCAAGATAAGGTCCGCAACCTTACCCTTGTACTGCGGATCAAGGAGAGTGGCCAGCCAGTAATGGTCCCTCTCCTTGATCCGAAGAACACGAGGATCCTTCCGCAGGCTTTGCAGGATCAGGGAGGCCATGCAGCGTAGGTTAGCTGAGGCATTCGGTCCGGAGTCTTCTGGGTCACTGAGGATGACATGATCGCCAGCCACCTCCTCCCAGCCACGTACAAGTCCACTGGCTTGTTGGGACTGTACATCATCCCTAAAAGACTGCTGCTGCTGATGCTGAGTGCCAGGCTCCACCTCCATGCTCACACAATCCTCCTCCTCCTCCTCCTCCTCCTCATCCTCTTCCTGTGTGATGGGTGGGACAGAAGGAACACTGTCCGGATAAAGGGGGCCTTGAGAGGCAAGGAAGTCCTCCTCTTCCTGCCTCTGTTCTGCCTCAAGTGCCCTGTCCATTATCCCACGCAGCGTATGCTCCAACAGGTGGACAAGAGGGACAGTGTCACTGATGCATGCACTGTCACTGCTCACCATCCTCGTGGCCTCCTCAAATGGTGAGAGGACAGTGCATGCATCCCTGATCATGCTCCACTGACGTGGGGAAAAAAAACCAAGCTCCCCTGACCCTGTCCTGGTGCCGTAGTCGCAAAGGTACTCATTGATGGCCCTCTGCTGCGTGTGCAGTCGCTGCAGCATGGCCAACGTTGAGTTCCACCTGGTGGGCATGTCAGATATTAGGCGGTTCTTGGGCAGGTTCAGCTCCTTTTGCAGCTCAGTCAGCCGAGCACTGGCATTATAAGATCGGCGGAAATGCACACAGACTTTCCTGGCCTGCCTCAGGACATCCTGTAAGCCTGGGAACCTGCCCAAGAACCGCTGCACCACCAGGTTGAGGACGTGAGCCATGCAGGGCACATGGGTGAGCTGCTCCTGTCGCAGGGCGGAGAGGAGGTTGGTGCCATTGTCAGAAACGACCATTCCTGGCTTAAGCTGACGTGGCGTCAACCACCTCTCGGCCTGCCCCTGCAAAGCTGCCAGAACCTCTGGCCCAGTGTGGCTCCTGTCCCCCAAACACACCAGCGCAAGCACGGCATGGCATCTTTTTGCCTGCGTACTTGCGTAGCCCCTTGTACGCCTACGGAGCACCGCTGGTTCCAAGGACAGAGCACTGGAGGAAGAAGAAGAGGAGGGGGTGGAGGAGAGAGGTGTGTCACAACCAGTAGCAGTAGTCGCGTTTTGGAGGCGTGGTGGCGGAACAACCTCCAACACTACTGCACCTTGTCCTGCATCCCTCCCAGCTGCCAATAGAGTGACCCAATGGGCCGTGAAAGAAAGGTACCGTCCCTGTCCATGCCTGCTGGACCATGAGTCAGCGGTAATATGCACCTTACCGCTGACCGCCCTGTCCAGCGAGGCATGGACATTGCCCTCCACATGCCGGTAGAGAGACGGAATCGCCTTCCGCGAGAAAAAGTGGCGTTTGGGAACCTGCCACTGAGGAACCGCACATTGAACAAACTCACGGAAGGGGGCCGAGTCTACCAACTGAAAAGGCAGCAGTTGAAGTGCTAGCAATTTAGCAAGGCTAGCATTCAACCGCTGGGCATGTGGATGGCTGGGAGTGTACTTCTTTCTACGGTCCAGCAGCTGGGGCAGGGAAATTTGCCTGCTGCATTCGGACGTCGGTGTACTGCAAGTACTTGGTTGTGACACACCGAATTCTACACCTTCAGTCCTCTCAGAGCAGCTTTCAGAGAGGACTGAAGATGTAGTGGGGATGGAGATCCCAGCTGAGGAGGAGCAAGGAGAGGTCCGCTTAGTTCTTTGGTGTGGGTCTTTTATGTGTGCCTGCCAACGAGCTGCATGGCAGGTCGCCATATGTCTGGTCATGCTTGTCGTGCCCAAGCGGCTGATGTTTTGGCCACGCGAGATACGCTTGAGACAAATATTGCAAATAGCAGTGGTGCGATCTGCTGCACTCGTCTCAAAAAAGGCCCACACCAAAGAACTTTTCTGATAACGTGCAGAGGCAGCGCCCTGCACAGGCGGAGCTCTGCGGTGTTGTACAGTTGCTGTGCTGGCCTCTACCTGGCCTCCAGGGGGCATCCTGCCTCGTTGGACATGTGACGCCGCATCCTCCTCCTCCTCGTCCTCCTCCTCATCCTCTCTCCCTTGAGGCACCCACGTGGAGTCAGTGACCTCATCATCCCCTCCCTCTTCACCACTAGAGCAAACCTGGCAGTAAGCTGCAGCTGGTGGAACTGTACTGCCAGATTCCTCAAGCTGGGTATCGTCATCCGAGCCTTCGAATCGTTGGGCATCCTCCTGGAGCATGTACCCAACACTGTGCTCAAAGAGTTCGGGGGACTCCTCAGGAGGACATGGTGGGTCTAGGGAAGGGGTGGCTGATGATGCTCTGTCAGTACCCTGAGCCTGGGTGAGAGAGGATGAGGAGGATGAGGAGGGCTTGGTCATCCATTCTACCAAGCCTTCAGCATGATGCGGCTCCACATGTCCAGCTGCCGAAAACAAAGACGCGCGTGTCCCATGGCCACGTGCTGATGACGATGCACGACCACGTCCACGTCCACGGCCACGTCCACTAGAAACAGAGCCTGCCTGCCCTGTGTTCTTGGCTCTGCACGCTCTGCCTCCCCTTGGCGGTCTTCCAGCCATTGTAGTCGGTAGTCCTGTGGGTGCTGCTGAGAAGAAAATATAGGAGCTCTGTGTGATGCCACTAACACACTAGAAGTCCTATGGGTGCTTCTGCAAAGAAAATAGAGGAGCTCTGTGTGATGCCACTAACACACTAGAAGTCCTGTGGGTGCTGCTGAGAAGAATATATAGGAGCTCTGTGTGATGCCACTAACACACTAGAAGTCCTATGGGTGCTTCTGCAAAGAAAATAGAGGAGCTCTGTGTGATGCCACTAACACACTAGAAGTCCTGTGGGTGCTTATGCAAAGAAAATAGAGGAGCTCTGTGTGATGCCACTAACACACTAGAAGTCCTGTGGGTGCTTATGCAAAGAAAATAGAGGAGCTCTGTGTGATGCCACTAACACACTAGAAGTCCTGTGGGTGCTTATGCAAAGAAAATAGAGGAGCTCTGTGTGATGCCACTAACACACTAGAAGTCCTGTGGGTGCTTCTGCAAAGAAAATAGAGGAGCTCTGTGTGATGCCACTAACACACTAGAAGTCCTGTGGGTGCTTATGCAAAGAAAATAGAGGAGCTCTGTGTGATGCCACTAACACACTAGAAGTCCTGTGGGTGCTGCTGAGAAGAATATATAGGAGCTCTGTGTGATGCCACTAACACACTAGAAGTCCTATGGGTGCTTCTGCAAAGAAAATAGAGGAGCTCTGTGTGATGGGACTAACACACTTCAAGTCCTATAGGTGCTTCTGGGAAGAAAATATAGCTCTGTGTGTGTGATGGGACTAACACACTTCAAGTCCTATAGGTGCTTCTGGGAAGAAAATATAGCTCTGTGTGTGTGATGGGACTAACACACTTCAAGTCCTATAGGTGCTTCTGGGAAGAAAATATAGCTCTGTGTGTGTAATGGGACTAACACACTTCAAGTCCTATAGGTGCTTCTGGGAACAAAATATAGCTCTGTGTGTGTAATGGGACTAACACACTTCAAGTCCTATAGGTGCTTCTGGGAAGAAAATATAGCTCTGTGTGTGTAATGGGACTAACACACTTCAAGTCCTATAGGTGCTTCTGGGAAGAAAATATAGCTCTGTGTGTGTAATGGGACTAACACACTTCAAGTCCTATAGGTGCTTCTGGGAAGAAAATATAGCTCTGTGTGTGTAATGGGACTAACACACTTCAAGTCCTATAGGTGCTTCTGGGAAGAAAATATAGCTCTGTGTGTGTAATGGGACTAACACACTTCAAGTCCTATAGGTGCTTCTGGGAAGAAAATATAGCTCTGTGTGTGTAATGGGACTAACACACTTCAAGTCCTATAGGTGCTTCTGGGAACAAAATATAGCTCTGTGTGTGTAATGGGACTAACACACTTCAAGTCCTATAGGTGCTTCTGGGAACAAAATATAGCTCTGTGTGTGTAATGGGACTAACACACTTCAAGTCCTATAGGTGCTTCTGGGAACAAAATATAGCTCTGTGTGTGTGATGGGACTAACACACTTCAAGTCCTATAGGTGCTTCTGGGAACAAAATATAGCTCTGTGTGTGTGATGGGACTAACACACTTCAAGTCCTATAGGTGCTTCTGGGAACAAAATATAGCTCTGTGTGTGTAATGGGACTAACACACTTCAAGTCCTATAGGTGCTTCTGGGAAGAAAATATAGCTCTGTGTGTGTAATGGGACTAACACACTTCAAGTCCTATAGGTGCTTCTGGGAACAAAATATAGCTCTGTGTGTGTAATGGGACTAACACACTTCAAGTCCTATAGGTGCTTCTGGGAACAAAAAAATATAGCTCTGTGTGTGTGATGGGACTAACACACTTCAAGTCCTATAGGTGCTTCTGGGAACAAAATATAGCTCTGTGTGTGTGATGGGACTAACACACTTCAAGTCCTATAGGTGCTTCTGGGAACAAAATATAGCTCTGTGTGTGTAATGGGACTAACACACTTCAAGTCCTATAGGTGCTTCTGGGAAGAAAATATAGCTCTGTGTGTGTAATGGGACTAACACACTTCAAGTCCTATAGGTGCTTCTGGGAAGAAAATATAGCTCTGTGTGTGTAATGGGACTAACACACTTCAAGTCCTATAGGTGCTTCTGGGAAGAAAATATAGCTCTGTGTGTGTAATGGGACTAACACACTTCAAGTCCTATAGGTGCTTCTGGGAAGAAAATATAGCTCTGTGTGTGTAATGGGACTAACACACTTCAAGTCCTATAGGTGCTTCTGGGAAGAAAATATAGCTCTGTGTGTGTAATGGGACTAACACACTTCAAGTCCTATAGGTGCTTCTGGGAACAAAATATAGCTCTGTGTGTGTAATGGGACTAACACACTTCAAGTCCTATAGGTGCTTCTGGGAAGAAAATATAGCTCTGTGTGTGTAATGGGACTAACACACTTCAAGTCCTATAGGTGCTTCTGGGAACAAAATATAGCTCTGTGTGTGTAATGGGACTAACACACTTCAAGTCCTATAGGTGCTTCTGGGAACAAAATATAGCTCTGTGTGTGTGATGGGACTAACACACTTCAAGTCCTATAGGTGCTTCTGGGAACAAAATATAGCTCTGTGTGTGTGATGGGACTAACACACTTCAAGTCCTATAGGTGCTTCTGGGAACAAAATATAGCTCTGTGTGTGTGATGGGACTAACACACTTCAAGTCCTATAGGTGCTTCTGGGAAGAAAATATAGCTCTGTGTGTGTAATGGGACTAACACACTTCAAGTCCTATAGGTGCTTCTGGGAAGAAAATATAGCTCTGTGTGTGTAATGGGACTAACACACTTCAAGTCCTATAGGTGCTTCTGGGAAGAAAATATAGCTCTGTGTGTGTGATGGGACTAACACACTTCAAGTCCTATAGGTGCTTCTGGGAAGAAAATATAGCTCTGTGTGTGTAATGGGACTAACACACTTCAAGTCCTATAGGTGCCTCTGGGAACAAAATATAGGAGCTCTGCCTGCCTGCCACGAACACACTACAAGTCCTATAGGTGCTTCTGGTAACAAAATATAGGAGCTCTGCCTGCCTGCCACGAACACACTACAAGTCCTATAGGTGCTTCTGGTAACAAAATATAGGAGCTCTGCCTGCCTGCCACGAACACACTACAAGTCCTATAGGTGCTTCTGGTAACAAAATATAGGAGCTCTGCCTGCCTGCCACGAACACACTACAAGTCCTATAGGTGCTTCTGGTAACAAAATATAGGAGCTCTGCCTGCCTGCCACGAACACACTACAAGTCCTATAGGTGCTTCTGGTAACAAAATATAGTAGCTCTGCCTGCCTGCCACGAGCACACTACAAGCCCCTCTTTCTCAATCAATCTTTGTAACTGAATCTATCTAACTCAATCTCTGTAAGTGAATCTCTCTAACTATCTAAATGCAGCAGAGTGTCACAGAATCAGCCTGCTCAATCTGCGCCGGAACAGCATGTGACCGGCGCAGACGGCGTGGCGGCGTTTTATAGGGGGGGGCGTGTACTACAGCCCCTGAGCTGTAATTGGCTACAGGCGTCCTGCCTGTAGCCAATTATGGCTCTTCGAGTTTCCGGGGCTGTGATTGGCCAAGCATGCGGGGTCACAGTGCATGCTTGGCCAATCATCAGCCAGCAATGCACTGCGTCGGCCGCGCCGGCCGCAATGCATTGCGGGGCCGCGCGCAACACACGAACGTGATGCGAGCGGCCAAAATAGTTCTGGGCTCGCCGAGCGAGCGAACGCCCGGTGCTCGATGCGAACGTGGGTTCGCATCGAGCACCGGGCCCATCCCTATTTATGAACCTATATAAACATGGCGGTTAACCTAAAAAAAAAAACTGGCTACCTAGCGGCACCAGTGACACTAATGCAGCGATCAGAAAAACGATCGCTTAGTGACACTGGCAAAAGGGGGGTGAAAGGGTTACCTGGGGGGCAATCAAGGGGTTAAACCTTTATTAGGGGGGGTAGGGGGCTACCTTGGACCTAAAACTAACTGCCCTGACAGTTATTTCAGTCACACTGACACTAAATGCAGTGATCAGTAAATAAATGATCACTGCAATTAGTGACACTGTGACTGGGGGGGCAGGGGGTGATCTGGGGGGTGATCTGGGGGTGACAGGGGTGTTATTTGTGTGCCTATGTGTACTGGTGTCAGTGTACTGTTGGTGCACTAACCTGTGTGTGTTGACTCCTCGGCGTTCCGGTCTTTCTGACCGGCGCGCCGAGTGTGACATCACTTCCTCTGCCTGTGTTTTGATTGACACAGACAGAGGAAGCATCTGATTCGCCAGGAGCGATCGCGAGGGGGTGGCCAGAAACCATTGGCCGTCCCCTCATCCCGGATCGCTCCTGAAGCGATCCCGACCGTCCCCGCCGGCCGGGGGGGTCCGATCGGACCCCCCACGCGCCTGAAGAATGGCACGTACAGGTACGTGGTTTTGCCTGTACGTGCCATTCTGCTGACGTATATGTACATGGGGCGGTCGGGAAGTGGTTAATTAAACTTATATTTTTTAAATGTTTCCTTTTTTTTTTTTTAAACTTAACTTTATTTCTATAGCATAGTACAGGTGATGGGGTCTCTTTAACCGCTTCCCGACCGCCGCATGTAAATATACGTTGGCAAAATGGCATGGCTAGGCAAAAGCACGTATATATACGTCCCCTTTAATTGCCTAGCCGTGGGGTCACACACGCGCCGCCGGTGGCACGCTCGCGACCCGGGCGGGAGCTCCGTGACCACGGCCACGGGACCAGCGGACCCGATCGCCGATGGTGTCCCGCGATCGGGTCACAGAGCTGAAGAACGGGGAGAGGTCTGTGTAAACAAAGCTCTTCCCGCGCTTCCTACACTGCCTGTCACTGATCTGCTGTTCCCTGTCATCGGGAACAGCCGATCAGTGACGTCAGACGTCAGCCACGCCTCCTACTGTAAAAAAAAAACACAACATGTCACACTAACTCCTCCCCGCCCCCTAGTGGTTAACTCCTTCACTGCCACTGTCATTTACATAGGAATAAGTGCATTTAAATAGCACTGATTTCTGCACTTTGTTGAAGTCAATTGAGCATAGACTGTGCTTGATTGGCTTTCTCCCTGGCCAGAGCGGTTGGGAATTGACAGCTTTGAACCTGGAATTGCTCACAATTTTTTACTTCCAGTGTCATTCTTCAGATGGGGGATCCTCAAATGGATGTTCGTTGAGCTCCCACTGCTCTTAAACCTTCCGTCTGCCATGACAGAGCCAGGCCAGGTAAGCCCTGGACAACTGGCAGGTTGGGGGTGGGTCATGTGGAGGGGTGGCACAATTTTGAGCATGTAGAAGTAATTGGGCTGCTGGCAGATTGTAAACAATATCCCAGCTGCTGTAGCAATTGTGAGTCTCTTTAAATCACATGTGTCTAACACAAGGCCCAGGGGCCGAATCTGGCCCACCAGGCCATTTCATGTGGCCCTTACAACCAGGGCTTTTTTTCAGTAAGGACATGGCAGAAGTCTTTTCCGCCACCTCCAGTTCTCTCCCTCTGCTCCCTGCTCACCACTGTGACTTCTAAACATAGCAACCTTCTGTGTTTACAAGGACAGCTTTTCTCTTAGTGGCTCTCACAGATCCCTGCCTGCCCTGCACAAATGGCAGGGACAAGGGAGAGGCAGATGCAGGTGCAGTGTGGGATGGGGCATCATGTGGTAAGCTGCACAGATACTGAACAATGATCTACCTGCACGTGAGAGAGAGAGGTGGAGCTGCCTACACTGCTGGGAGGTGCTATAGCTGGGCCAGGTAGGTGAGATGTGAGGAACTTTGGAGGGGGGGGGGGGTGAGGGCTGTGAAGGGAGATGTGTGCAGAGGTGGAGAAGGAGGGAGAATGATGCAGAGGTCAAAGCCTAGGAGGGATGAAAGTTAGATGTGGACAGGCTGCGAAAGAGAGCTGAAATCTGCACACTAAATCATGCACTCTGTATGTAGTGCACTCCTCAACCCTGCACTCTGTACACAGCACACCTCTGAACGCTGCCATCTGTGCATAGGGCACACCTGAAACTGCACTCTGTGCATTAGGCAACCCTGAACTATGCACTATGTACATAGCAAACCCCTGAATTCCACACATAACACACTCTTGGTATTTATTGATCCTTTAAGATCCTCCCAAAGTCAGTGCAATTTGGCCACACCCAATGTTTGAACTAGTTTGGTAGGGGAGGGTGTGGTTGAATTATTGCACCTATTTTCTGAGAAAAAAGCCCTTGATACATTTATATAGTCTTCCAGATGCAACTGGCTCTTTAAGGGCAACCATAATGCTGATGAAATTGAGTTTGACATCCCTGCTTTACATGCTGGTGCTGCCACTGTGTCACTGTCTGTGGGATGAAAAGGGTTAGGTATTTGCCATTTTGTACAGTAGAGCTGTCACACAGGCTGGACTTCATGTCTGCATTTATTCATTTTTATTACATGGGTGATGATGGGATTTGTGATTTGTTAAATGACAGGTAAGATTTGTTTGCTTTCTAATCAGTTCACAGGAAGTTACAACAGATAAACAATAAAGGGCTGGTATGCTGCAATGTATGATAATTCTTGGTTTAAGAAACTCTTTAGTGGTTTATTTGACACTTTTATGCTCTCTCACATATTAGAAAACAGCATATGTGGACAGGTAATTAACAGGGCAGCAACTCTCAGACTTCAGGTGATATCTGAAACCTAAAATGGAGAAAGCCCAATTTTGACTAATGATCTTAACTTGCTCATGGCAACTGAAGACCTGTTGTGACTGACCCAGATATGGATGAAAGAGGAAATGGAGAAAGTTAATCAATTTAAAGGTAGGAATTGAAATGGCACAAACCAAAAAAATATCCAGTTCTAATATGTGCTAGATGACCTAACTAAAGTTTACTTTATGTTTAAAAATTGAGGTCTTAGTTGCATATTTTTGTATACATATGTTTTCTTGCTAGGTGACGCTGAAAAAGCAAAGGCTGTCTTTGTAAAATAAAGTTCCCTTTCTATAGAGATGCTGCTCAACATATAATAAAAATATACAATTACTCTGAGTTAGACTAGTGACATACAGTAAATAAATAGGACATGCTTGCTTTATTGCATGTTCTCTTCTTTTATGTATGTTTTCCTTTAATAATCCAACCATATGGATAGAAATAAACCTGAGAATACAGTGCTTCCATCACGTTTATACAACACAATTAAAATCAGATTTTTTTTTGGCTTTGTCACATACGGGACAGTTTAGATACCAGAGCCCAGCCAGCTGGCATTTTGCATCAAGCACCAATCTGTGAACACAATGAGAAGTAGTTACATTTAGGAAATTCCATTCTAGCATAAACCAAAGAACTAAAGAGAAAGGAAAATATAAAACAGCAGTACATAAATAGGGGTCTAGTACAATTATAAACTGCAGTATACTTGTACCAGTAATATCAGTTTAGTTTCAAGTATACAGGAACTCATCTTCAGTTTTCATTGTTTTGTACATCATTTATTTGTAGCGGTCTCCCGACTTCCAAGGGTCTGGTGACCCCCAGAGCCTGGGAGAACTGACATTCCTCCTCAGGGTGCAGGTTAGTAGGCATAGTGGGTGTGGTGCAAGGTGAAAAGATTGAACGCTAGTCACTTTTCACTTCCTGATTCCCTGACAGAGGATGGCGGCGGGGGCAGCCGAGAGATGAGCGGGCACCCTGGACAGGTAAGTGTCCATTTATTAAAAGTCAGCAGCTGCAGTATTTATAGCTGCTGGCTTTTAATAATTTTTTTAAGGTGGAGCTCCGCTTTAACTCACAGTATCCCACTGTAGATCCTTAAGCTCAGCTCGCTGTCTTTCACTAGACTTCTTGGACACCCGAGCTTCACCCACAACTAACCGCTGTACTTTATCTTCAAGCTTTACTTACAGCTACCCACCGTAATCCTTCAAGCTTTACCCACTGCCTTCCTGAATGAGTTTCTACTGAAGCTTTACCACTACTTCACTGTCCCCGGATAATGCCAAAAGCAACAGTGCCACCTATTGGCAGAAGAGAGAGACTACACCAAACTCAGACTTAGGACAGGAATCAGTGGATCAACCTACCAATTAGCTAGGCTAATCACCACCTAGCACAACTAGATTTATTAGCAGCCCTGTTTAAGACCAGGGTGCTACATATTGAAAGAGGATCAACTGGTGGCAGAAAATTCACTGAAGTCCTTGGAGAAAAGAGTTTCTAGGACACAAACTGAACAGAAAGCAAACGTACATGTATTATTTTATTTTTTTTACAAAAAAAGTATTCTCTGAATTATTTTTTAATTCAGTCGGCTGTATGTATAGCAACATATGAGCTTCATTCACAATGAAATTAATAGAGATCAAAGCAGACATGAAAAACTAACTGCATCCAACATTTTGCTCTTTTATAAAATAAAGAGATCCATTGAAAGAGACCATGATGGATTTGCTAAAGGAATGCCCGCCAAAAGCAAGCCAAGAAAAGCAAGAAATTCGACCATCTAAACATTACTGGTGGCTATCAAGCCATGTGCAGTTTTCAGTCAATGTATTTGATATGATAATATTATTGGAAGGAAAAGATGTTCTGACATATTAAAATATAGTTTTTCTCCTTCTAAATGTTTAATTATGAACACGATTGCAGAGTTTCTCAATGGTGAGTAAATTGTTAGTGGATAGACAGATGTTTTACTTCCTGATGTTCTTAGTGAAATATCTATTTAAGGCTACTCCAAGTTCTCCCAAGCTAAAGTTTATTCCACAACATATGGCACATGCCCACACAGAGCTCACATAATTTACTGACATCTGAACAATTGTGTTGATGTATATGAACTCTCAATAATCTTAAAAATACGCAACTCGCATATTAAAATATATATACAAGAAGTTCAGTGGTTTTTCGACCATATAGTATAATTCTTAAACTTAAAGCGGAATGCAGGTCAAAACCTAACTAAGCTTAAATCTACTCCCACCCCATTCTAAGCCTATTCTAGCTACCCTGTAAAAAGGAAGATTTTTTATTTACCTATTCTGAAGACACACCGGTCCAGTTACATGATCGGGTCTCAGCGCCGGTTTCCGTGTTAGAGGTGAGACAGCCGACAACGGATGCCCCATAGTAAGCCTATGGGTGATGTCATTATTCTGCAGCCATTTTCAGTTATCTCTCATCTACTCTGAAGCCGGTGGTGGAGAGAGTATGTGACCGGACCAGAGCAACTTAGAATAGGCTTAGAATGGGGGTAGGAGTAGATTTAAGCATAGTTACATTTTGAGATGGGAAAGATCTGGAGTAACCACTTTGATCCAACTATACGAGAATGGTTCTCCTAAATCCTTCAAACAATTGTGGAAAAAAATTCCCTTACAATCAAGGTGGTTCTATCAGTTTCTTCAGCTAAGGTGTTTTTTCCTTCAACCCTTTTTCTGGATAGAATACTGCAAGCAAGCTCAACTAAGGGACTTACTTCCAAAACATATAGGTCACTGCTAGACAGGTTTTTATTAAGCTTTCCTGTTCGCTCCAGGGCTGTGTGGGAACAGGATATTGGTTCTATCTCGGAAGAGGTATGGGAGGAGATTCTTCGGTCTCTCCCTCTCATCTCTCTTTCTCCATCACACAGATTTACTCAGATCTTTCTTCATAAGGTATATAGAACCCCCCAAATTTTTGCATGCCAAAGGTTTAAGATCTGATTCAACCTTTGCCAGGTGTGGTAACCCAGGTACACTAATACATCTTCTGTGGTGGTGCCCCAAACTCCAGAGATATTGGGCAGAGGTGGTTGGTACACTTAATGGGCTATTAGATGTAAATATTCTAGTTGAACCACTCAGGTGTCTATTGGATTATCTTGATTCTTCTGTTTACACTCCCCCATCGCAAATACTATTGGATGTGCTCTGTGGCTCGCAAACAAATCGTCTTTAAGTGGACCTCACCACACTCTCCTACCTTATCGGACTGGATCATTTATCTCTAAAGACTTATTTCTTTCAAAAAACATACATATTTTTTAAGGAATTTAATGAGGAAGTTTGATGCTATCTGGTCACAATGGCTCGAGGCTACGTCACAGGTATTACACACCTTCCAGAGAAAAGGTACTTAATGGCCATGTATGGCCCATTGCGTTCAGTGGGCATTGAAGGAGGAGGGGAAAAAATGGGTTGATATTTATAAAAATCGTTTTTAGTTTTTTTTCCTTTTGTCCTTTTTCTTCCTTCAATGTCTACGTATGTTTAACCACTTCAGCCCCGGACCATTTGGCAGCCAAAGGACCAGAGGTCTTTTTTCAATTTTGCACTGCACTGCTTTAACTGGTAATTGCGCGGTCATGCAATGTTGTAACCAAACAAAATTTGCGTCCTTTTCTTCCCACAAATAGAGCTTTCTTTTGATGGTATTTGATTGCCTCTGTGATTTTTATTTTTTGCGCTATAAACGGAAAAAGACCGCAAATTTTGAAAAAAAAAAGATATTTTCTACTTTTTGTTATAAGAAAAATCCAATAAACTCAATTTTAGTCAAACATTTGGGCCAAAATGTATTCAGCCACATGTCTTTAGTAAAAAAAAATGCCAATAAGCGTATATTTATTGGTTTGCGCAAAAGTTATAGCGTCTACAAACTAGAGTACATTTTCTGGCATTTACACCGCTTTTAATTTATGACTGCCTATCTCATTTCTTGAGGTGCTAAAATGGCAGGGAAGTACTGGCAGGTTTGCTGAGAGGCATGTTGAGCCCATTGAATATTTTTTTTTTTAGTCCCAAGTGATTGAATAAAGACAAAAAAAAAAAAAAAAAAATTCATAAAGTTGTCACTAAATGATATATTGCTCACACATGCCATGGTTATATGTGGAGATGCACCCCAAAATACATTTTGCTGCTTCTCCCGAGTATGGGGATACCACATGTGTGGGACTTTTTGGGAGCCTAGCCGCGCACGGGGCCCCGAAACCCAATCAACGCCTTCAGGGTTTCTAAGGGTGCAAATTTTTGATTTCACTCCTCACTACCTATCACAGTTTCGAAGGCCATAAAATGCCAAAATAGCACAAAACCCCCCCAAATAACCCCATTTTGGAAAGTAGACACCCCAAGCTATTTGCTGAGAGGCATGTTGAGTACATGGAATATTTTATATTTTGCCACAAGTTGCGGGAATATTACAAACTTTTTTTTTTTTTTGCCCAAAGTTGTCACTAAATGATATATTGCCCACACATGCCATGGGCATATGTGGAATTACACCCCAAAATACATTCTGCTGCTTCTCCTGAGTATGGGGATACCACATGTGTGGGACTTTTTGGGAGCCTATCCGCATACGGGACCCCGAAAACCAAGCACCGCCTTCAGGATTTCTAAGGGCATAAATTTTTGATTTCACTCCTCACTACCGATCACTACCTATCACAGTTTTGAAGGCCATAAAATGCCAAGATGGCACAAAACCCCCCCAAATGACCCCATTTTGGAAAGTAGACACCCCAAGCTATTTGCTGAGAGGCATGTTGAGCCCATTGAATATTTTTTTTTTTAGTCCCAAGTGATTGAATAAAGACAAAAAAAAAAAAAATGTATTCAAAAAGTTGTCACTAAATGATATATTGCTCACACATGCCATGGTTATATGTGGAATTGCACCCCAAAATACATTTTGCTGCTTCTCCTGAGTATGGGGATACCACATGTGTGGGACTTTTTGGGAGCCTAGCCGCGTACGGGGCCCCGAAACCCAAGCACCGCCTTCAGCATTTCTAAGGGTGCAAATTTTTGATTTCACTCCTCACTACCTATCACAGTTTCGAAGGCCATAAAATGCCAAAATAGCACAAAAACCCCCCAAATGACCCCATTTTGGAAAGTAGACACCCCAAGCTATTTGTTGAGAGGCATGTTGAGTACATGGAATATTTTATATTTTGCCACAAGTTGCGGGAATATTACAAACTTTTTTTTTTTTTTGCCCAAAGTTGTCACTAAATGATATATTGCCCACACATGCCATGGGCATATGTGGAATTACACCCCAAAATACATTCTGCTGCTTCTCCTGAGTATGGGGATACCACATGTGTGGGACTTTTTGGGAGCCTATCCGCATACGGGACCCCGAAAACCAAGCACCGCCTTCAGGATTTCTAAGGGCATAAATTTTTGATTTCACTCCTCACTACCGATCACTACCTATCACAGTTTTGAAGGCCATAAAATGCCAAGATGGCACAAAACCCCCCCAAATGACCCCATTTTGGAAAGTAGACACCCCAAGCTATTTGCTGAGAGGCATGTTGAGCCCATTGAATATTTTTTTTTTAGTCCCAAGTGATTGAATAAAGACAAAAAAAAAAAAAAATGTATTCAAAAAGTTGTCACTAAATGATATATTGCTCACACATGCCATGGTTATATGTGGAATTGCACCCCAAAATACATTTTGCTGCTTCTCCTGAGTATGGGGATACCACATGTGTGGGACTTTTTGGGAGCCTAGCCGCGTACGGGGCCCCGAAACCCAAGCACCGCCTTCAGCATTTCTAAGGGTGCAAATTTTTGATTTCACTCCTCACTACCTATCACAGTTTCGAAGGCCATAAAATGCCAAAATAGCACAAAAACCCCCCAAATGACCCCATTTTGGAAAGTAGACACCCCAAGCTTTTTGCTGAGAGGCATGTTGAGTACATGGAATATTTTATATTTTGCCACAAGTTGCGGGAATATTACAAACTTTTTTTTTTTTGCCCAAAGTTGTCACTAAATGATATATTGCCCACACATGCCATGGGCATATGTGGAATTACACCCCAAAATACATTCTGCTGCTTCTCCTGAGTACGGGGATACCACATGTGTGGGACTTTTTGGGAGCCTATTCGCATACGGGACCCCGAAAACCAAGCACCGCTTTCAGGATTTCTAAGGGCATAAATTTTTGATTTCACTCCTCACTACCTATCACTACCTATCACAGTTTTGAAGACCATAAAATGCCAAGATGGCACAAAACCCCCCCAAATTACCCCATTTTGGAAAGTAGACACCCCAAGCTATTTGCTGAGAGGCATGTTGAGCCCATTGAATATTTTTTTTTTTTAGTCCCAAGTGATTGAATAAAGACAAAAAAAATAAATAAAAAAAATGTATTCAAAAAGTTGTCACTAAATGATATATTGCTCACACATGCCATGGTTATATGTGGAATTGCACCCCAAAATACATTTTGCTGCTTCTCCTGAGTATGGGGATACCACATGTGTGGGACTTTTTGGGAGCCTAGCCGCGTACGGGGCCCCGAAACCCAAGCACCGCCTTCAGCATTTCTAAGGGTGCAAATTTTTGATTTCACTCCTCACTACCTATCACAGTTTCGAAGGCCATAAAATGCCAAAATAGCACAAAACCCCCCCAAATGACCCCATTTTGGAAAGTAGACACCCCAAGCTATTTGTTGAGAGGCATGGTGAGTATTTTACAGCTCTCATGTGTTTTTGAAAATGAAGAAAGTAAAGAAAAAAACATTTTTTTTTTCTTTTTTCAATTTTAAAAACTTTGTGACAAAAAGCGAGATCTGCAAAATACTCACCATACCTCTCAGCAAATAGCTTAGGGTGTCTACTTTCCAAAATGGGGTCATTTGGGGGTGGTTTGTGCCATCTGGGCATTCCATGGCCTCCGAAACTGTGATTGGCAGTGAGGAGTGAAATAAAAAAATTACACCCTTAGAAAGCCTGAAGGCGGTGCTTGGATTTTGGGGTCCCGTACGCGGCTAGGCTCCCAAAAAGTCCCACACATGTGGTATCCCCGTACTCAGGAGAAGCAACAGAATGTATTTTGGGGTGTATTTCCACATATGCCCATGGCATGTTTGAGCAATATATCATTTAGTGACAACTTTTTGTAAAAAAAAAAAATATTTATTATTTTTTTTTTTCATTATTCAATCTCTTGGGACCAAAAAAAATAATATTTAATGGGCTCAACATTGCTCTCAGCAAATAGCTTGGGGTGTCTACTTTCCAAAATGGGGTCATTTGGGGGGGGTTTGAACTGTCCTGGCATTTTATGCACAACATTTAGAAGCCTATGTCACACGTCACCCACTCTTCTAACCACTTGAAGATAAAGCCCTTTCTGACACTTTTTGTTTACATGAAAACATTTTTTTTTTTTTTTTTTGCAAGAAAATTACGTTGAACCCCCAAACACTATATATATTGTTAAAGCAAAGGCCCTACAGATTAAAATGGTGGGTGTTGCATTTTTTTTTTCCACACAGTATTTGCGCAGCGATTTTTCAAACGCATTTTTTGTGGAAAAAATACACTTTTTTTTATTTTAATGCACTAAAACACACTATATTGCTCAAATTTTTGATGAAATAAAAAATATGATCTTAGGCCGAGTACATGGATACCAAACATGACATGCTTTAAAATTGCGTAAAAAACACGCAGTGGCGACAAACTACATACATTTTTAAAAGCCTTTAAAAGCCTTTACAGGTTACCACATTAGATTCACGGAGGAGGTCTACTGCTAAAATTACTGCCCTCGATCTGACCTTCGCGGTGATACCTCACATGCATGGTGCAATTGCTGTTTACATATGACGCCAGACCAACGCTTGTGTTCGCCTTTGCGGAAGAGAAGGGGGGGGCAGGGGTGCTTTTTTTAGTTTTTTTTTAGTTTTTCTTTTTATTTAGCTTTTTTATTTTATTTTTAAACTGTTCCTTCCATTTTTTTTTTTCTTAGTTATCATTTTTATTGTTATCGCAGGGAATGTAAATATCCCCTATGATAGCAATAGGCAGTGACAGGTACTCTTTTTTTGAAAAAAAGGGTCTATTAGACCCTAGATCTTTCCTCTGCCCTCAAAGCATCTGACCACACCAAGATCGGTGTGATAAAATGCTTTCCCAATGGTGCGGTGGGTATGCCCACCATTAGAATACCTCCCTTCATCCACCCACTTCTAATGATGGGCATACATGCACCATTTATATATGCCGAAGCATGGGGGCATCCTCCCGCAAAAAAGTTATGCCACGTACACATGGTCGGACTTTTTTCGACCATATGTACGTGGCATTAGGAGCAAAATCGCTCCTCCGCCCTCTGCTGCCCCCATGCTTCGGCATATATGCTCTTTTTTTTAACTGTTGTGGTGAAATCACCTCCTACAGCGTTGGAGTCGCGGCTTAATGTATCGTGGGAGCAAACGCTGTTGCTGTCAAGATAAATAAATCCGCGCTGCAACTGAATGGCGCACCTGAAAACAAAAAAATGGTTAACAATAAAACATACCTGAAAAGCAAGCATGATAAAACATAATAAAACATTGCAGAATAGAATAGAGTAAAAAAGAGCAACAATAGAGAGAGAACAATAAAACGACAACTATTTTTGGTTTTTTTATTTTATATTTTTTTGGGGTTTTTTTTTTTTTTGTACTTTTTTTTTATTTTTTACACTTTTTTTTTTAAACTATAACTATAATTTTAACTGTAACGGTCGGGTCTCAAAATGCGATGGCATTCTTGAGACCCTGTAACTATAATTTTAACTAACGGTCGGGTCTCAAAATGCGATGGCATTCTTGAGACCCTGTAACTATAATTTTAACTAACGGTCGGGTCTCAAAATGCGATGGCATTCTTGAGACCCTGTGAAAGTGTATCCTAGCCTGTGAAATGCTGTACCCTACGCCAAAACCTCACTAGTGAGTGGTAGCGTTCAAAACATTCACCAACGCAGAGACCAGGATTGTCAGGACAGCGTGGACAATAATAACGGGTGTCACGCCTACATCCGCGCTTGGTACAGACACGACATCTTTTTTGGGGGGCTCGTTGGGTAGGGGTACTCGTGAGGACATAAGGATAATGCCTCTCATACAGCCAGCTAACTGCATTTGGTTCGGAATGGTGAGGTGCAGAACCGTCTGGAAACAGAAGGTCTGTGAGAACCTCTTCCAGGAATTCAAGGAAGGGTAACCTCCCGCCTGAAGCTCCGTATAGCACATGAGCATTCAGAAAAGCCAATTGGAACAAATAAATAGACACTTTTTTGTACCAGCGTCTAGCCTTACGGACAACTAGGTACGGCGCCAACAACTGGTCGTTGAGGTCCACCCCTCCCATATTAAGGTTATACTCGTGGACACAGAGGGGTTTCGTCACAACACCAGCCGCCGTACGAATTTGGACTGTCGTGTCTGCATGAAGGGAGGTAAGAACGAAAAAACATTCCTATTATCCCTCCACTTCACAGCGAGCAAATTATTACACTTCAAGCAGGCTCTCTCCCCCAGCCTAAGAGGGGAATCTACAAGCCGCTGGGGAAAGCCCCGGCGATTAGGTCGCACGGTGCCACATGCTCCAATCTGATGATCAAACAAGTGACTAAACAGTGGCACGCTCGTGTAATAATTGTCCACGTACAAGTGGTACCCCTTTCCGAATAAGGGTGACACCAAGTTCCACACTATCTTGCCAGCGCTCCCTATGTAATCTGGACAGTTCTCCGGCTCTACGTGACTATCTTTTCCCTCATAAACCGAAAAGCTCCACGTATAGCCTGTTGCCCTGTCACAGAGCTTGTAGAGCTTGACCCCGTATCTGGCACGCTTGCTGGGAAGGAACTGTTTGAAAGACAAGCGGCCAGAAAACGTAATCAGGGACTCGTCAACGCAGACAACTTGATTGGGACTAAACAAGGCTGCAAAACGTTGGTTGAAGTGGTTTATGAGGGGCCGAATTTTGTAGAGCCGATCAAATTCAGGGTCTCCACGAGGACGACAGAGTTCATTGTCACTGAAGTGCATGAACCGCAAGATCTGTTCGTATCGTGCCCTGGACATGGAGCGAGAGAACACGGGCATATGGTGGAGCGCGAGGGTGGACCAATAAGACCTCAGCGTCGGGAATTTATGCATGCCCATGTTGATGGAAAGGCCCAGAAAGGACTTAAATTCGGAAACCGTAATTGGTTTCCAATCTCTGGCAAGGGAAGGCACTTGGGGATTAGTGGCGATGTATTGACCAGCGTATATATTACTTTGGTCCACAATAGATCTATAGAGATCTTCCGTGAAAAACAGCGATAAAAAATCGGATGGCTTAAAATCAGCTGTTTCCACCTGAATACTGGGTTGGCCAGTGAATGGGGGAAGTACGGGTCCTGCAGAAGTGGTGGGCACCCAATCAGGATTGGCGAATTCTGCAGGAAGGACACTATGTGATCGACGGGCCTGCCTTTGTCTTCTTCTTGGTGGCAGCGGGACACTACTTGTGCTTGCCACCTCGCCAGCTTGAACTGCACTTATGGGACTCGCCACGTCACCAAGTGTTACTGCAGTGCTGGTTTGACTATGTCCAGGGTGTACTAGGCCGCTGGTGCTTGCCAGTTCACCAGAAGGAATAGCGGCGCTAGTACTTCTCTGCTCCATACGAGAGACCTGCGGTTCCTGCACCTCAACAACAGCAGAAGATCGGGATCGGGTACGCCTGACCTTAGCAGGGACCTCACCTCCGTCGCCAGAGCTATCTGTCATGGAGCCGCTGTCGTCTACTGGGTCGTATTCTGAGCCTGATTCTGACAGATGAGTGACCTCCTCTTCACTATCTGACATACTCAGAAACAAGTAGGCCTGTTCACTAGTGTACTTGCGATTTGCCATTTTGGGCTCTAAATTTAGTAGTACACTAGTGAGATTCACAGGAAAAAAAGCTCCTAGGCTGCTGGCGACTGAATCAAAACGCTACCAAAAAAACTGTTAGCGATCGCAGGGATCAGGCCTGACTCTGCGAACGCTGCAGTTATGTGTGCTTAGTGTTTTGTAAGTGACAGTGATCGATCGATACTGCACTTAGGTGGGCTGGGCTGGGCTGGGCGGAGGGGGAAAACGCAGGTGCTAGCAGGTATCTGGGCTGATCCCGCTAACAATGCGTTTTTTGGAACCCTAAACTGCTGGGACGCTAGTATAGATCTGATCAGATCAGATATTGATCTGTTCAGATACTATACCACTAAGGGAGGTGTATGCTTTGCGCGTGGGTGTTTGCTGTGCTGGCACTAACCTGGGGCGACGCAGACCTTATTTGTCCCTAAAACCTAATTGATGCCACCCGCCGGGCGATCAGGGGGTTAAACCGTTATTGGGTAATAAATGGCGGGTGCCCTGACAGTATAAAAAACAAACTATCTAACCAGCGTCACCCGTAACAGTAATACGGTGATCACTGGTGAAAGGGTTAACTAGGGGCAATCAGGGGGTTAAAACCTTTATTAGGTAATATATGGGGGTACCTGACGATATATAAAAACCTGACGGGGAACCTAAATAACTAAATAACTAACTGGCTAACCAGCGTCACCAGTGACACTTATACTGTGATCACTGGTGAAAGAGTTAACTCTAGGGGCAATCAAGGGGTTAAAACCTTTATTTAGGTTGTAATATGGGGGTACCTGACCTATAAACCTATTTATAATCCTATATAAACCTGGCGGTTACCTAAAAAAAAAACTGGCTACCTAGCGGCACCAGTGACACTAATAGAGCGATCAGAAAAACGATCGCTTAGTGACACTGGCAAAAGGGGGTGAAAGGGTTACCTAGGGGGCAATCAAGGGGTTAAACCTTTATTGGGGGGGGTAGGGGGCTACCTTAGACCTAAAGGGGCCTAAAACTAACTGCCCTGACAGTTATTACAGTCACACTGACACTAAATGCAGTGATCAGTAAATAAATGATCACTGCAATCAGTGACACTGTGACAGGGGGGGCAGGGGGTGATCTGGGGGGTGATCTGGGGGTGACAGGGGGGTGGATTGTGTGCCTATGTGTAACTGGTGTCAGTGTAGTGTTGTGCACTTACTTCTGCGTCTTCTCCGCTCGGCGTCCCGGTCAGAAAGACCGACACGAGGAGCGTGACGTCACTTCCCCTTGCCTGTGTTTACAATTACACAGGCAAGGGAGAATGTGATTCGCCAGGAGCGATCGGGAGGGGGTGGCCAGAAACCACTGGCCGTCCCCTCTTCCCGCATCGCTCCTGACACGATCCCGACCGTCCCCGCCGGTACGTCCTTTTGCCTGTACGTGCCATTCTGTTGACGTATATGTACATGGGGCGGTCGGGAAGTGGTTAAAGTTCCAAATTCTCGTTGTGGTGTTTTTTTTTTTAATATCTGCGCTGTGGTATATGTAATGTTGTGTGTAATTTGTCTTGTATGTTTTAAAACTGAACATTTTGTTAAATATCTGACTTAAAAAAAAAAAAAGCATAGTTAAGTTTTGACTTTCCTTTCACTTTAAACTCATCACCCATTTTAGTATATGGGTATGGAGGATTAGACATGATTTCGCCAACTTATGGACAAATATGAAAAAATATATAATTTCCGGCTTGTGTGATTGTCTCACTGATTCTTCCAGAAGTCTGCATTAAAAAAACAAGTCAAATTTAAGGCATCCTCTGCAACAAACATTTCAGTTTAGGTGAGATGCTACTAAAGGGTTTTTCACTTCTAAAGGGATTCAGACCCTGCCATTCTCCCCATTAGAACCCTGCAAGTGCATTCCCTGATCAAAAATGAATGAGTCACTCCAATTCAAAAATCAGTCCAGTCCTCACAACAGCAACAGGTACTGCAGCAAAGTGTATTAAAAACCTTGCAATGTGTATTGATCGCCCAAAGGGGATTTTCTTCTCAATAAAAGTGGAGTTAAATATTTTTTTTCCAAAACCCTAATCCTTATGACTATAGTATAAGATAATACTTTGAAAAACAGTTGCTGATGTCTTGATAGAAATTAGGGATGAGCCAAACTGCCCTGGGTTTGCTTGAGTAGGATTCGGTGAACTTAAAGGAAGTTTGGATGCCGAAACCGACCCTATTAAAATCAATGGGAGTCGAATCTGTTAAATCAAAAATGCCCATTTTCTGGGCTACTAGGCAAAGGGTTTTTAAAAATAGCATGGGAAGGGTGGACACTACCCTGTGAAACGTGTAACAGTGCAAAAACCAAAACAAAAAAACATTTGCCTTGTGTCAGTACCAGAATTCAGGCTGTCCTTTAAGGCTGAGCAAATCTGGCCTGAGACAGCTCTTACCTGGAAATTATGGTGATTAGCTAGCTCCCTGCTGTTCATGTTTAAAGTACCTGTTCTAAAAACCACCAGTGCTTATTAATGCGGATGCTGCCTTTATGTGCTCTTGCTTGACCCAGCCTGTATCTGCTCAGCAAAATATCATGAATGACCTGGTTTGCTTTGACCCTGCTGCCTCCATGCTTTGTTTGTGTACGGTTTGGACTCTTATCTACTTGTGCGTGACCCAGCTCATCTTGATTAGGCTTCTGTCTGACTCCTGTGTTATCAGACTTTCTGTTACTATTTGGCCTGCTCTGATCGTCTCCTCCTATGCACCAGTCTTTGCTGCTCTGCTGACATCTGTGGTGGTTCACTACAACTACCGGGAAGCTTGTGGCATGTACTATTTTGTATTAAACTGTCTGCATATGTAGCATATCTGAAAAGTTTAATAGTCATCTTTACACCTGTCCAGACAGCAGGGAGCAGTGACAGTACCGACATTTACAGAGGAAAATGGTTTAAAATTGCTGGTAAATTACATTTTTGTATTGCAATACACCAATCACCCTGCTGCCAGACTCTCTACGATCAGATAAGACAACGAACAGTCATTTGCACCGTTTTGTTATGTTTATTGCAGGATACAACTTGTGTAGAACAAGGGAGTGATATGAGATGCCCATAGCAGTTGGTGTTTTGCACGACAATCCTGAATAGTCTTGGCTTGAAGTTGTTGTAAATCTAGTATTCTCAGCAAACTATTGAACCACTACTTCTTCACTTCCAATTTTGACAAAGAAAAATCACTCTGAATAATTCCACCTTGCAGACTATGACGGTTTCTGCGAATCAAAGATCCAGAGGCCTAACACAACCTCTCCCTGATGGCTGGTAATCTTTAAGAAAGTCTTTTTGCCACACTGTAGAATCATTGAATACTATTAAAAATTCATCCCACACCTTCAGGTCTTCCTTGATGGCTTTAGAGATAGAGATATGAGCGTAAGGGTTTTTTAAACCCTTCGTAGCCATAGCAAGTCTACAGGAAAAAATCCTAGCGATAGGAATGATCCTAGCCACAAAGGCAAAGAGCCTGAGTAGTGACTGGACATCTTTAAGAAGGACTTTGCACTTTGACAAAAACATGGCGATCAAGGACCTGATCCTAACTATCTTAGACAGTGGAAGACAAAATTCCATGGCAGTGGACTCAATGATGATGCCCAGGAACTCGATGTTAGTGGCAGGAAAAATCGTTTTTTCCTGAGCTAAAGGAATCCCGAATGATTTACAGATATCAAAGAAACGGAAACGGAAACAAATATATGAATTAGCTGGACCCACAAATAAAAATCATCCAAATAATGAAAAGAACCACTGTAAGGATATGATACAGATAAAACCCATTGAAGAAAGGATGAAAAGGCTTCAAAGTAAAAGCAAGATAAAGAAAAACCCATCGGCATACACATATCTTAATAAAACGAATTATTGAAATTGAAACCCAAAGAACTAAAGCCTTGAAGATGAACTGGTAGTAGGCGAAAAGCTGATTTTACATCTGCTTTGACTAGTAATGAATATTGACCATATTGTCTGATGAGAATAGTGCCTCATCAAAAGAGGTGTAGGAAACTGAAGCTTCAAAATCGGAGACCTTATCATTCAGAGATTTGCCTGGGGGGTAGGAAAGGTTTTCATTGAAAAGAGCCAGGCTCTTTCTTAGGGACTACACCTAAAGGGAGACTCTAACATTAGTAAAGGGGGAGATGAAAGTGGACCTGCAATTCTGCCTTCCTTCCTTTCCCTTTCATTTTTATCTGTTACAACCTCTAGATGGGAACCAAAAAACCTTCCCCGAACCCACTACGGAGCAGTTCTGCCATCTTGCTGTCTGGATAGATTTCTAATCAAGGCAACATTTCTGACAATCTCACTGGCATCTGAGCTTTTAACATTGGAATCTCTTGATTGCTGCTGAGCCGAAGCGGCAGATGCTTTGCGAAAACATCGACAAGCAGGGTGGGACCCTGTGCAGTATGAACATTCATGTCTATACCTACAGTTGGACAATAATTTACATTGCCCTTCATTAAAGGCAAAGCACACACCTTTACGAAAGGAATTATGAGTGGAGCTGGAAGGCTTATTTTGAAATAACGGCTTCTGAGGAAGCATTAGGTTCAGCCACAAACCTACATCCTTAATACCTCAGCGTAATATGGGGTGGACTGACAGTTTTTGCCTGAAATTCTCATCATAAGTATACCAAGAAATGCCTCCAAAATGCCTAAAGGCTTCCACAACAATACCTAAATGTTGAAAGAATCCGGAACATTTCTCCGGTAATTTCTCACCCATTACCGACTCATATATACAAAAAGCTTGCAACCAATTCTGGAACGTTCTTGGAATGGCTCTTCTCCTATATTCTTCCAATCTGTCCTCTGTCTTCTCATCTAATTTTGAAAGAAATTCTTTAGATGAAGGCAACAATGATAACATGTCAACATAGTCACCTTTCCAAATTTACTCCTTAACTGGAGAAGATGGTGACATTTCACAAGGAAGCACTTCCTTCATACAGGATTCGGCTATAACTGATTTAGGCGGGACTATTGCAAGATTTTTAGGACTAGGTTGTAGTGAAACAACAGATTCCCTGTAAATTGGAGCGGTCTGACAGTTAACCAGATCAGCTTAGTATTATCCAACAGAGCACCAGCCGATTAAAAAAAATTAGAGCTATGCTGGGTACATGCATTGTCCCATACTGAACCAATATTCTGAGTATCATGAGAAACATAAGCCATGGGAACAGTATTAATACTACGTCCAATAGGTAACGCATTTTTAAATATAATATTTGACTGTGCATCCTGCAGTATGCCAAAAGGCAAAACATTTTGCATTGCACCAATAGGTTGTGCACCCTGCAATGCACCAAATGGTTGTGCACCTTGTATAGCACCCAGAGGCTGTGCACCTTACAGAGCACCAATATGCTGTGCGCTTAGAAATGCACCATTATGCTGCACACCTTGTGGTGTACCAACAACTTGTGCACCTTGTAATGCACAAATATGCTGAACACCCTGAGGTGTACCAACAACTTGCACCAATAAGCTATGCACCTTGTAAAGCACCAACAAACTGTGCACCTTGTAAAGCACCAAAAGATAAGGGAATCTCACCAGATGTGTAGGCTGGAACATTGCCAAGTCCCTCTGTGTCAGCAGAGGTGCCTGGCTGCTGAGTATTCTCTGAAGAAGCAGAAGCAGGGGTCCTTGGACTTCTAGGCTGAGACAGATGGCTGCTGCTATAATTCCTGCTGTATGGGGAGGCAGGGCAATCTTTCTTCTGTCTTCTACCTCTCCTGACAGGGGGGCGAGAGCTTCCTGGTGTAGCGGCACGGGCTCTGTGTACATCAGGAATAGGCTGAGCTGGTACAGAGATGGGAGGTGAAGAAACAGCAGGTGGGTTTTCTCCTAAACACTGCTTGAGCCATTCCTCACCCTCAAATCTCTCAGCCTTCTCTATCAGCCGGTGAAGAAAGGATTCCATGTTGTCCATCAAGGGCACAGGGAGTGCAGGCAGTTCCTCTTCAGGTTCACTTTGACTTTGAATAGAAGTAACGGGTGCGTAAAATTGGTCTTTGGGTGTCGGTGGCACCTTCCCTCTGTAACCCTATAGAGGTAATCTTGATGAAAGCAAGAATTGGCCTTGCTGTAAACAATTGCAATGATATGCACCTGCCAAACAGGTGCAGAAAAATTGGTCTTTGGGTGTCGGTGGTGCCTTCCCACCGTAACCCTATAGAAGTAATCTTGATGAAAGCAAGAATTGGCCTTGCTGTAAACAAGTGCAATCATATGAACCTGTCAAACAGGTGCAGGAAAATTAAGAAAGTTATGTGGATAAGCTAAGGGGGGTACCTCATCCTAATGAATATGTGAAAAAAAGGAACAAGAGGGGGTTTAGCCAACCTGACGGACTATTACGGTACCTGAACAAAATTAGATTCAATGTACTAAACAAGTTATATAAATATTTTTATTATCACAAAATATAAACAGTGTATATCACATTAAAAAAAAGATCATTGAATTTCAAATATGCATACAGACATAGTGGATCACATTGTTGATTCAAAAATGCTGATCAAAACTGGTTGACGCGATTTTCAGAAATCATTCTCTTGGTTATCTACTTCCAAGGGACTTTTACTTATTACAGGTGACAACACCAATTATATATCCACCACTAAGGCGGATCCCTTTTAAAGAAATATAACAATCAAAAGGTAGGCAAACGCCATTAAATTGCTAAATTAAGTAGATTCCGTAAAGAATTTGCTATTATATGGAATTGAGAAAGTTTAACGGCTCACTCCAAAATAACTCATGTTTTCTTTACGATACACTACAGATATTATAACTGCTGTTTTCTGGTTCTGAAGAAGCCATAGGCGAAATGCGTCAACCAGTTTTGATCAGCATTTTCGAATCAACAATGTGATCCACTATGTCTGTATGCATATTTGAAATTCAATGATCTTTTTTTTAATGTGATATACACTGTTTATATTTTGTGATAATAAAAATATTTCTATAACTTGTTTAGTACATTGAATCTAATTTTGTTCAGGTACCGTAATAGTCCGTCAGGTTGGCTAAACCCCCTCTTGTTCCTTTTTTTCACACGTGCAGGAAAATTAGTCTTTGGGTGTCGGTGGTGCCTTCCCACCTTAACCCTATAGAGGTACTCTTGATGAAAGCAAGAATTGGCCTTGCTGTAAACAATTGCAATGATATGCGCCTGTCAAACAGGTGCAGGAAAATTGGTCTTTGGGTGTTGGTGGGGCCTTCCCAACGTAACCCTATAGAGGTACTCTTGATGAAAGCAAGAATTGGCCTTGCTGTAAAAATTGCAATGATATGCACCTGTCAAACGGGTGCAGAAAAATTGGTCTTTGGGTGTTAATTGTGCCAAAATCATTCTTCCAGATGAAATGATTGAACACCCTCAAAGCTAGGCAGCCCCAAAATCCGGCAAAGATTCCACATCCCAAAAATACTCAATCAGTGACATCGGCATCAGGGGCTTCATAGCTGGTAATCCAGGACTGATTAATTTTTATAAAAGTCCAATGGTCCACGGAGTCTGTGGACAGGCGCATTCTATAATCAGTAACGAAACCTCCTGCAGCACTGAATGTCCGTTCTGAAAGCATACTGGATGCAGGGCAGCCCAACAACTCAATAGCATACTGGGCAAGTTCTGGCCAGTGGTCTGTTCTCATGACCCAGTAAGTCAGTGGATTGTCAGGTGGAAAGCTCTCCATCTCTGTTTTGGCCCCAAAGTAATCGTTTACCATGTGATGCAGACTGTCAGGTCACCTGAGATGCACCCCGTTGGGGTCTGGAGTGCACCGCAAGGTAGTGGACCTTACGGCTGATTGCTGCGGATGGAGCTCTAGGATATACATGAGAGCAGGCACTCTGTAGTACCTACACGGATGACACAGGGAGCTAGAGCATGAGATTTCCCAGGGCGTGGAGTCTAAGAGCCATCGGGTGTTCACCAGAAGCCCCTAGTGATGGGGATGGATTTAGCTGCAGCCTGGCTCCAGGTCACGACCCCTAGGGCCTCCCAACTCACGCTCATGGTAGACTACAGGGAGGTAGAGTGGAAGCAGCAGACAACAACAACAAGGATAGTCAGGAGAAAGCTAAAGGTCGGGGCAACAAGCAGGTAAGGATAGTCAGGAGATAGCCAAAGATTGGGGTAACAAGCAGGTAAGGATAGTCAAGAACAAGCCAAGATCGGTAACTGAAATCAAATGTAGAAGACACAGCAAGTTGCACACGAACGCTAAACACACAATATTGATCAGCAGAGCTGGCTTGCAGTGCACAGGTTAACATAGAGTTCCCTTATAGGATCTGGGGTGGAGTCATGTTTTGAGGAGAGATTACTTAAGCAGCCAGGTAAGAGTGGCTGGCCTCCTAATCTGAACACATGGAGAGGTAAGCTGACAGACAAACATTACTGCATAACCATGGCACAGACGCTGCCGATGGGATGTGGAAGCTGAAAGCCCTGGGTGGCGAAGAATTAAAATATTCCGAAATGCCTCACTTAGGCAGACGCCTTTTCCAACGCTCCTCTCTTGAGCAACAGAAGTCTCAAAACTATGTTTTCCACCACACTGTAACCTACTGGAGTCAAATTTGCTGAGGCTTGAGAAGCAGACTCCTCGGGGTCACTCAGGGTGACAGCATCTGGAACTTCCTCCTCCCAGCCACGTACTACTCCCATGGGTCCTGGGGTTGGAAAGCCATCGCTTATAGATTGACGCATGTCTTCCTCTTCTTCGAATCCTATGAAAGTGACAGAATCCTCCTCCTCATCCTCCTCCCCTCTCTCCTCCTGTGTGTTCTGTGACATAGGAATGATGATGTCTGGATAAAGTGGGCCTTGAGAGGAAAGGAAGTCCTCCTCTTCCTCCTGCTGCTCTGCCTCCAGTGCCCTGTCCATAATGCAACGCAGAGTCTGCTCCAGCAGGAACACAACAGAGATTGTGTCACTAACGCATGCATTGTCACTGTTCACCATCCTTGTGGCCCCCTAAAATGATGACAATACAGTGCATGCATCCTTAATGATCAGCCATTAGCGTGGGGGAAAAAGCTGAGGCGGCCTGAGCCCGTTGTCATGCCGTACTGGCACAGGTACTCGTTGACGGCCCTCTGCTGCATGTATAGCCGCTGCAGCATTGCCAATGTTGAGCTCCACCTAGTGGGCATTTCACAAATCAGGCGGTTTACGGGCAGGTGGAATTCCCGCTGAATTTCAGTCAACCGAGCACTGGCTGTGTATGGCCTGAAATGGCTACAAACTCTTCTGACCTGTTGTTTTAGTACATCTTGCAACCCTGGGTACGTACTTAGGAAATGCTGCACCACCAAATTGAGGACATGTGCCAGGCACATTTGTCAACTTTCGCTGTCTAAGGGCTGACAGGAGGTTTGAGCCTTTATCGGACACCACCATTCCTGGCTACAGCTGGTGCAGTGTGAACCACCTCTGGGCCTGTCCCTGCAGAGCTGCAAGAATCTCTGCTCCGGTGTGGTTCCTGTCCCCTAAACACACCAGCTGAAGCACTGCATGGCACCTTTTAGCCTGACTCATGGAATAGCCCTTTGAATGCTTAGGGGGTTCCTGATGTTCATAGGACAATTCTGTAGAGGAGGTCATGGAGGTGGCGGAGGAGAAGGGGGTAGAGCTCACAGGTCTGGCATCATCACCACCAGCTGTATGGAGACGTGGGGGCACAACAAGCTGCAGCACCGAGCCCTGTCCTGCATCCTTTTTAGTTGCAAACAGTGTTACCCAGTGTGCTGTGAACAAAATATATCATCCCTGCTCATGCTTGCTGGACCATGTGTCAGCAGTAAGGTGGATTTTATGGCTAACTGCCTTGCCCAACGATGCCAGAACATTCCCTTCCACGTGATGGTAGATAGATAGAATGGCCTTAAGTAAAAAGTAGTAGCGACTAGGAACCAGCCATTGTGGTACTGCACATTGTGCGAATTCATGGAAGGGGGCAGAATTCACCAGGCTGAAAGGCAGAAGTTGGAGAGCCAACAGCATTGACAAGCTTGCATTTAGACGCTGGGAATGTGGGTGGCAGGGACTGTATTTTTTTTCCGCTGCAGCAGATGGGGCAGAGAATTTGCTGGCTACAGTCTACAGCTGGTGGTGTGCTGCTGGCAGATGTGCTGCTAGGACCTGGGACACCCTGTGCTATACCATCATCCCTGTCAGTGGAGGCTGCTGAGAGGTAGTGACTCGGTATAACAGGGGCAGACTGAAGTGGATAAGGAGGAGGAGGGACATATCTGTGCCCCTATTGAGTGGCTTTTAGGTGCTCTTGCTAACGGGCTGAGTGGTTGGACATTAAATGCCTTGTTAGGCATGTGGTACCCAAATGGTTGACGTTTGTGCCATGTTTCATGTGCCTAAAAACAGAGTTTGCAGACAGCAACAGTGTGATCTGCTGCAGATTTGCTGAAAAAGGCCTAGACAGCTGAGCTTTGGGGAGTGGGCCTGGAGATAACAGCTGCAGAATGTGATGGAAAAGGGTGGCTGCTCTCTACTTTTTCTTGATTTTGGCCTCCTTGGGGTTGTGCCACTTCACCTTCAGTTTCCTCCTCTGCTCTATCTGGCACCCAAGTCGCATCAGTGACCTCATCATCATCTCCTCCATCTTCATCATTACCACTGGAGACAACTTGGCAATACGCTGCGGCTTGGGGAACATTAATGCCAATTTGTCTACCAGTGTTCCTCCCTCTCTCTAGGCTCATGTTCCTGTCATCCTCAACCTCAGAACCAACATCTGAATCCAGTAATGGCTGGGCATCATCAAGAAGCAAGTGGCTGATGCTGTGGTCAAATAACTCAGCTGACTCCTCAATGGCTGATGTTGGGGCTATGGCAGGAATATATGTGGACAAGGAGGCAGGTTTATCCACTCTGGCAACTGCAGGGGACTGCACACTTGTCTCTGCTTTTGTGACAGAGGATAAGGAGGATGAGGAAGGTTTAGTAGGCCAGTCTACCACATCTTCTGCATGCTGTGTCTGGATAGCACAGACAAACTCACTAAACAGAGGAAATTATGCCCTGCCTGAGGAGTGACCACCATGTCCACCTTTGCCTGTGGGCACATTTGTTGCTGGCCCCTTAACAGTGCCAAGGGAATGTCTGCCTCTCCTTGTTGTCCTCCCAGATATTATTGGGATGGAGGGGGAGGTGATTATAAGCAAATGTAAAGAAGAAGTTGAAATATGGCGTTAAACTGGCAGTAACGCACACAGAAGTAAATGGCGTTAAAGTGGCAGTAACGCACACAAAACTATATGGCGTTAAACTGGCAGTAACGCACACAGAACTATATGGCGTTAAACTGGCAGTAGTGCACATAACTATATGGCGTTAAACTGGCAGTAACGCACAAAACTATATGGTGTTAAACTGGCAGTAACGCACACAGAACTATATGGCGTTAAACTGGTAGTAACACACGCAAAACTATATGACGTTAAACTGTCAGTAACGCACACAGAACGATATGGTGTTAAACTGGCAGTAATGCACACAAAACGATATGGCGTTAAACAGTCAGTAACGCACACAAAACTATATGACGTTAAACAGGCAGTAATGCACACAAAATGATATGGCATTAAACTGGCAGTAACGCACGCAAAACTATATGTAGTTAAACTAGCAGTAACGCACACAGACGTAAATGGTGTTAAACTGGCAGTAACGCACAAAACTATATGGCGTTAAACTGGCAGTAACGCACACAGAACTATATGGCGTTAAACTGGCAGTAGCGCACACAGAACTATATGGCGTTAAACTGGCAGTAGCGCACAGAACTATATGGTGTTAAACTGGCAGTAACGCACAAAACTATATGGCGTTAAACTGGCAGTAACGCACATAGAACTATATGGTGTTAACCACTTAAGCCCCACCTCCTGTACATATACGTCGGCACGTTGAATCGGGATATCTCGGTAACGGCAGCAGCTGCTGCCACAATCGAGATATCCATCTTTACAGGAGGCGGTTCTGTTTATGATAATGGTGGTCTCTGCGGCGGGTTCGCCGCAAGATCACTGTTTTTGGCAGCGGGAGAGGTAACACCCCCGTCCCGCCGCTCTCCCGCGCCTTCCGCTGCTTACCGGAGCCGGCGGAGGCGATCGGGTCCTGCACTCTGCTGGGTATGGAGACGAGTGAGGCTAAGATGGCCCCCACTCGTCTCTATACCATAGGAGGGCAGAAGCGACGTCAAAACGTCACTTACGCCCATACATCTTAAAGGAACATTTTTTCAAATGACATTTTTTTTTTTATTGCATTTAAGTCCAAATATGCGATCTGAGGACTTTTTGACCCCAGATCTCATATTTAAGAGGACCTGCCATGCTTTTTTCTATTACAAGGGATGTTTACATTCCTTGTAATAGGAATAAAAGTGATCCATTTTTATTTATTTTTTGTAAAAATGAATAAATTCAAGTAAAATAAATAAGAAAAATAAATAACATTTTTTAAAACACCCCGTCCCGATGAGCTTGCGCACAGAAGCGAACGCATACGTGAGTATCGCCCGCATATGAAAACGGTAGTCAAACCACACATGTGAGGTATCGCCGCGATCGGTAGAGCGAGAACAATAATTCTAGCCATAGACCTCCTCTGTAACTCAAAAGACGCAACCTGTAGAATTTTTTAAATGTCGCTTATGGAGATTTTTGAGGGTAAAAGTCTGACGCCATTCCACGAGCGGGCGCAATTTTGAAGCATGACATGTTGGATATCAATTTACTCGGCGTAACATCATCTTTCACAATATAAAAAAAATTGGGCTAATTTTACTGTTATTCAAAAAAGTGATTTTTTTCCAAAAAAGTGCGCTTGTAAGACCGCTGCGCAAATACGGTGTGAAAAAAGTATTGCAATGACCGCCGTTTTATTCTCTAGGGTTTTACAAAAAAAACAATATATAATGTTTGGGGGTTCTAAGTAATTTTCAAGCAAAAAAACTAATTTTTAAACATGTAAACACTGAGTCTGAAAAACAGGCTTGGTCCTTAAGTGGCCCTGGCAGTAATGCACACAAAACGATATGGTGTTAAATTGGCAGTAATGCACACAAAACTATATGGCGTTAAACTGGCAGTAATGCACAAAACTATATGGCATTAAACTGGCAGTAATGCACGCAAAACAACGATATGGCGTTAAACTGGCAGTAACACACACAAAATGATATGGCGTTAACTGGCAGTAACGCACACAGAACTATTATGTTAAACTGTCAGTAACGCACACAGAACTATTTGGCGTTAAATTGGCAGTAACACACACAGAAGTAAATGTCGTTAACTAGCAGTAAGGCACACAAAATGATATGGTGTTAAACTGGCAGTAATGCACGCAAAACGACGATATGGCGTTAAACTGGCAGTAACACACACAAAATGATATGGCGTTAAACTGGCAGTAATGCACACAAAACTATTTGGCGTTAAATTGGCAGTAACGCACACAGAAGTAAATGGCGTTAACTTGCAGTAACGCACACAGAACTATATGGCGTTAAACTGGCAGTAACGCACGCAAAACTATAAGACGTTAAACTGTCAGTAACGCACACAGAACTATTTGGCGTTAAATTTGCAGTAACGCACACAGAAGTAAATGGCGTTAACTGGCAGTAAGGCACACAAAATGATATGGCGTTAAACTGGCAGTAACGCACGCAAAACTATTTGGCGTTAAATTGGCAGTAACGCATACAGAAGTAATTGGCATTAACTGGCAGTAATGCACAAAACTATATGGCGTTAAACTGGCAGTAATGCACGCAAAAATAAATGGCGCTAAACTGGCAGTAATGCACACAGAAGTAAATGGAATTAAACTGGCAGCAACGCACACAGAACTATATGGCGTTAAACTGGCAGTAATGCACACAAAACGATATGGCGTTAAACTGGCAGTAATACACACAAAATGATATGCGTTAAACTGGCAGTAATGTACGCAAAACTATTTGGCGTTAAATTGGCAGTAACACACACAGAAGTAAATGGCGTTAACTGGCAGTAATGCACAAAATAATATGGCGTTAAACTGTCAGTAACGCAAACAGAACTATATGGCGTTAAACTGGCAGTAACGCACGCAAAATGATATGGTGTTAAACTGGCAGTAGGGCACGCAAAACTATATGGCGTTAAACTGGCAGTAACGCACACAGACGTAAATGGCGTTAAACTGTCAGTAACGCGCAAAACGATATGGCGTTAAACTGGTAGTAATGCACACCAAAAGAATTGTCGTTAAACTGGCAGTAACGCACACAGAAGTAAATGGTGTTAAAGTGGCATTAACAGACACAAAAGTAAATGGCGTAAAACTGTCAGTAACGCAATCAAATAGACGTGTTCAACTACACTGACGCTATCTGAACTGTCCCTACTCTAGCTATACACTAATGTCAAGATTACTGATACGGTCTCACTACACTACATTGAAACTATATGAGCTGTCCCTACTCCACACTAATGTATGCATGGATCACACGGTCTCACTACACTACAGTGAAACTATCTGAGCTGTCCCTATGCAAAGCTGAATGATGGTCCTCCTCACTACACTCACACTATCCCTAGACTGACACTAAACTAATACTCTACACTGACAATTGAAGCAAAATAGCACAGTATAGCACACAAACTAACTGATAGCACTGAACAGAGCCCTGTTCTATCTCTCTCCATGCCAAAATTACACTGAACATTACTGCCATTGAAAGAATAGTTTTATACTGTGGGGCGGGAATGAGCCATGATTGGATAAAGTCATGATGACAGTGTCCAATCATGACTCTGACCATGCTCTGTGCCCTGATTGGCTGAAGCTTTCACTGCTTCAGCCCATCAGGGCTTGCAATGCATTGTTCAGCACCGCAATGCATTGTGGTCTGTTTGGGGGCTTCCGGGGGTCGGTTCGGCTGTTCGTTGAACATCCGAATAGCTAAAGTTCGGCCCGAACTTATGCTTGGGCCGAACTGTTTGCCCATTTATAGTGACTAAGCATGTGGTAAAGAATGGAAAGGGATGACAACCCAATATCTTTAATCTTGAAAAAAGAAGAGAACTTGTTGTGAATAGTATATATCTGTGCAGCTTTCATAATTCGTTTTGTATTATTCTGCAGTGTGTGCATGCTCTTTGCCATTCTGACCCTATTTTTCTTTATAGATTCTAACTTGTTTAGTAAATTGCAAGTTACAATTGCTCTCTGTCTGATCATTCAGCCAATTCCCCATCCTGTTACACATCTAGGAGTGAGTAACCACTTAACTGCTCGTGGACCAGCTGCTGTCATTACACTGCAGAAGGCCCGCTCTTCTGCCCAAACCGGTGTAGGTGTAGGTCGATATTTGTATAGGAGAAAGCGGGCGCCGGCGATCCGCTACTACCTATGTAAACAAGGCGATTACCTGTACTGCCAGATGACATGTCAGAGTGTTTCTGTTCCCAGTGATGGGAACAGCGATCTCTGTCATGTCCCTGGTAGCCCATCCCCCCTACAGTTAGAACACACCTAGGGAACACACTTAGCCCCTTGATCGCGCCCTAGTGTTATCCCCTTCCTTGCCATTGTCATTTTTACATTGATCGGCGTATTTTTATAGCACTGATCAATGTAATATTGTCACTGGTCCCCAAAAAGTGTAAGTCCCTAAATCTATCCCATAGTTTGTAGACGGGATAACTTTTGTGCAAACCAATAAATATATGGCTAGTTTTTTTTTTTTTTTTTACCAAAACGATGTAAAAGAATATGGTGCGTGGCCTGGATGCTGAAGAAGATGGCAGCATAATCTCCTCGCTCTGATACTCAGCAGTCCTTAATACGGCTTTTGAGGGAGATAAACTCACTAAACATGGGGAAATCAGACTGCGACTCCTCTGCATCACGTTCCCGCTCGCCCTGGGACACAGAAACACAACTTAGCAGAAACATCCCAGAGATTTTCAGATCTCAATCCCGGGACACATCCTCCTAGGCACAGGCCTCAGGCACATCCAGATCAGCGAGTAAGAGCCCTTCCAGGACATCGAGCACGGTGACAACGGAAACTTCCACACCCGCTACCAAATCCCCCTGCCTAGATGACCTGAAAGCAGCGGCGGCTGACATAAAAGATACTCTTTCGGCAGCAATATCAGAACTCTGCCGTGACATGCAGGCAATGACATTCAGGCTGGAAGAAGTAGAGGAAATGATCGACCGCCATGACACTGACATGCAGTAGGCACAACAGACCCTGGATGCCCACACCATACAACTAAGGGATCTTCACAGACACTTAGAAGATCTGGAGAACAGAGGTCAGAGGCACAATATCAGAATAAGAGGCCTACCCAAGTCAGCAGAACCTGCCCATCTCACCAAAGCAATTTTTAATGACCTCCTGGGCAGACCCTTAGACACACAGATAGAAATAGAACATCTTCATTGTGCCCTGTGGCTTAAAGCCTGAGACACAGACACAGATCCTCCAAGAGATGTGATTGGATACATCATTAACTTTACAATTAAAGAAGAAATCTTAAGAAGGGCCAGGAACAGAGGAAGAATTCTCTACCATGGCATTGAGATTAAGCTTTATCAAGATCTGTCACAGATAACCCTGCAAAAGCGCAAAGATCTTTGTCCCCCTTTGGATGTGCTCAGAGAGAGAGAAATTCCATACAGATGGAAATTCCCTTTTTGTCTCTCAACAGGAACCCCTGGTCGCTCAGCTCAGCTAAGATACCTGTAAGATATACACCCCTTCTGCGAGAGCCTGGGCATCCCCCCGATCGAGATCCCTAATTTACATTTTGACCCATGCGCATGGAAGAACCGATGGAAGTCCAATGCTATACACATCTGGAAACATTCTGTCAGCCTAAACAATCCTTCCTCAGTTGAAAAGCTTTACCCTGTTTACCTTTGCAGTACGTGAGCATACTTCACAACTGGAAGCAGGCAATCCCTCTCACGAACCTAACATCACCTTAACAAGAAAGCAGCAACCAATACTGTTTAATTAATTACTCTTATTATCATAGGGGACTTCCCACATAAGGGCTATATATATATATGCAGATTGACCTTTTTCTTTTTTGGTAAACCATTGTTTTATGAGTTCACTCTAAACACTCCCTATAGCACCTGCGTATCCAAGCATTTACACCAAAGCATCAAACCCTGACTACAACATGGACTGATAACAATTAAGGTGCATGACTGTAAGCTTGAATTATGGAGAACCTCCCCCTTAATTTTTTTTCTATTTTTTTTTGTGACATGCTCTCTCCTGTAATGCAACGCCCTAACAAAGTATCTGGGCAGAGACCCCCACACGGTCTGCTTTTAGTATAATTGTCGCATACTTTAAGTTTAAAAGGCAGATGAAGAGTTAACCCAGAATCACATCATTAGCTTTCTATATACTTCTTAACTCCAAATTTCAACTCCTCCTCTAACTTAGTACTTTATGCTCAAAAAAGTTCCCTGAGCTCTTATTCCCCCTCCCCCCCCCCCCAATCACCACATATTTATAAATACAATGTGATTCCTCAGTTTAATCCACATCTCTATTCCTGTATGCATCCTCGTCAATTGTTTGTCACCTCTAATTAAGACCCATCCAATTTTCATCTGGGTTATCACTTCACCAGCTCTCCTTGTCTTACCGATTTATGTTAGATATGTTTTCCTAGACTCAACCTTGATATTATCTGTTACATTAACCACTTCCCAACCGGCGCACACAGATGTACGTCCGCAGAATGGCACGGACAGGCATAAGGGCGTACAGGTACGTCCCTTTGAATATGCCGCTGTGCCATCGCGTGCGTGCCACCGGCGGCGCGCGCATGCCGGTTGGGACCCCCATGAGTCCGGTCGCGGGTCCCGCAGACTCGATCGCCACGGAGATGCCTGCGATCGTCTTACGGGGAGGACGAACAGAGAGATGCGGAAGTAAACAGCATCTATCCATTCTGCCTAGCAACAAGTGACACTAATCTCTGCTCCCTGTGATTGGAGCAGAGATCAGTGATCTCTAACACACAGCCACGCCCCCCACAGTTAGTAACATGCCCATAGGACACACTTAACCCCTACACTGCCACCCCCGGTTAACCCCTTCACTGCCAGTGTCATTTACACAGGAATCAGTGCAGTTGTATAGCACTGATTGCTGTATAAATGACAATGGTCCTAAAAATGTGTCAAAAATGTCCGATGTGTCCGCCATAATGTCGCAGTCACAATAAAAATCGCTGATCACCACCATTAATGGAAATTAAAAAAAAGTTTTTTTATATATTTTTGGGGGATATTTATTATAGCAAAAAGTAAAAAATAACGTGTTTTTTCCAAAATTGACGCTCTTTTTTTGTTTATAGAGCAAAAAATAAAAACCGCAGGGGTGATCAAATACCACCAAAAGAAAGCTCTATTTGTGGGGAAAAAGGATGTTAATTTTGTTTGGGAGCCACGTTGCACGACCGTGCAATTGTCAGTTAAAGCAACGCAGTGCCGAATCACAAAAAGTTCTCTGGTCTTAAGCCAGCAAAATGGTCCGGTCTGAAAGTGGTTAAGTTGCCAATTTCACTTTTATGCTCCAAAGCTCTCCCACAGGTTTCAAAGCCAAGTTCAGACTAAGATCTAAGAGAGCAAAGTTAAAGAGGGAGTCCACCCGAAAAAATTTTTAAAGCCAGCAGCTACAAATACTACAGATGCTGACTTAATAAATGGACACTTACCTTTCCTGGAGTCCAGCGATGTCGGCAGCCAAGGCCGATCAATAGCTCGGCTCTCGGCTGCTGCCGCTGCCATTCTCAGTGAGGGAATCAAGAAGTGAAGCGTTGCGGCTTCACTTCCCAGTTCCCTACTGCGCATGCGTGAGTCACGCAACGCAATGAGAATGCTCCGTGCTGTCTCTGGGACCCATGTGTGTCCCAGCAGACAGAGCGGCGGGACAGGAAGAGGCATAGACTCCCGTGGGAGTCTATGCCTGGAAGTGGGTGCAAATACCTGTCTTAGACAGGTATCTGCACCCCCTCCCCCCTATGACCTGACTTCCACAAACACTACACGTACCAGACCGCTGGTTGACCTTTTTTCTCTCATTCTCCGGCTGACAGTAGTCACCCTTCTCTGAGATCGATTCAGATCCCTCCAGTATTTGCAAACATGGGCCTCTGAATTATATGCACTCTCCTCCCTGAGAACAATCAATAACTCACTCAAGTTAACTCACCACTATCAATATCCCTATCACACAGGTTTGAGCTTTGGTTCTCCTCTAACTCACCTCAGAGAGGACGATACAAAATTATTAATACTCACATAAGCACCTCTACATCTCCCATATACATTATACTGTACAATGGAAGCACTCCTGTTACCCCAATATATAAAGCATATTAACATAACACTCTCCCTCTCCCTATCACACAGTCATAAGTTAACATATTAGACTGTGATAAGCAGTGGTGGCTGGTGCTCAAAATTTTTGGGCGGGGCGCAAACTGAAAAATTCTACCTTTAGTAATGCAGGGCTGTTAATAGCCATTTATCAGGTGATTATGTATCATTACTGCTAGGTAAAACTGTGGCCATCAATTGCAACCTCACTGTGTCCATTATGAGGGGTTCCAACCATCTCTGTGCTGAATTCCTGGGTCTGTACACCTACTGTGCCCATTATGAGGGGTTCCCACCATCCCTGTGCCAAGTTCCTGGGGCTAAGTGTACACCTGCTGTGCCTATTATGGGGGGTCCCCACCATCCCTGTACTGAGTAGACATGTGCAATTTGTTTAGTTTTAATTCGTTTTCCGTTAAAATTTGTTATATTCGTTCATTCGTTATCGCACGAATGAACAAATGATTCGCTAAAATTTTTTACGAATAACGAATTAACGAATCGAACGAATATGAAAAACAACGAAAATCCGAATGCGTCCGAATTTCGAATAAACGAAAATTAAACAAAACGAAAAAATAACTCTTACGAAAATACGAATCGTTACGAATACGAACACCGACGACTTACGAATTTACGAATCGCTACGAATACGAACACCAACGACTTACGAAATTACGAATCGTTACGAATCAACGGAAACGAACAGAAAAGAAATGAAAATAAACAAATTTTTCTATTGTGCACATGTCTAGTACTGATTTCCTGGGTCTGTAAGCTGATGTGCCTATTATGAGGGTTCCCACCACCCCTGTGCTGAGTTCCCGGGTCTGTACACCTGCTGTGCCCATTATGGGGGTTCCCACCATCCCTTTTCTGAGTTGCCGGGTCTGTAAGCTGATGTGCCTATTATGAGGGGTTCCCACCATCCCTGTACTGAGTTCCCAGGTCTGTACACCCACTGTGCCCATTATGAGGGGTTCTCACCATCCCTGTGCTGAGTTCCCGGGTCTGTACACCCATTGTGCCCATTATGGGGGGTCCCCACCATCCCTGTACTGAGTTCCCGGGTCTGTAAGCTGATGTGCCTATTATGAGGGGTTGCCACTATCCCTGTGCTGAGTTGCCGGGTCTGTACACCTGCTGTGCCCATTATGAGGGGTTCTCACCATCCCTGTACTGAGTTCCCGGGTCTGTACACCTGCTGTGCCCATTATGGGGGTTACCACCATCCCTTTACTGAGTTGCCGGGTCTGTAAGCTGATGTGCCTATTATGAGGGGTTCCCACCATCCCTTTACTGAGTTCCCGGGTCTGTAAGCTGATGTGCCTATTATGAGGGGTTCCCACCATCCCTGTGCTGAGTTCCGGGGTCTGTAAACCCGATGTGCCCATTATAAGGGGTTCCCACCATCCCTGTGCTGAGTTCCCGGGTCTGTACACCTGCTGTGCCCATTATGGGGGTTCCCACCATCCCTTTACTGAGTTCCCGCATCTGTAAGCTGATGTGCCTATTATGAGGGGTTCCCACTATCCCTGTGCTGAGTTCCTGGTCTGTACACCTGCTGTGCCCATTATGAGGGGTTCCCACCCTCCCTGTGCTAAGTTCCCGGGTCTGTAAGCTGATGTGCCTATTATGAGAGGTTCCCACCATCCCTGTGCTGAGTTCCCAGGTCTGTACACCCGCTGTGCCCATTATGAGGGGTTCCACCATCCCTGTGCTGAGTTCCGGTGTCTGTACACCCGCTGTGCCCATTATGAGGGGTTCCCACTATCCCTATGCTGAGTTCTTCTTTACAAGTGTGGTCTCAGATCTGGGCATTCCTCTTTAGGGGTCCAATCACTGACTGACACCCTCTCCATCCCAGATTACTTTTTATCTCTTCCAAACTGTTGAACAGATCAGTACATTCTCTGCACTCATTTAAGGTGTCTTTTTAATTTAATTTCTACGGCCACTTTAAATGAGTGCAGAGAATGTATTGATCTGCTCAACAGTTTGGAAGAGATAAAAATTAATCTGGGAAGGAAAGGGTGTCAGTCAGTGATTGGAATGGTCAGATCTGAGACCGGAGGCTGCAGTATGAGAGCAGTGAACATCTATGCAAATAGAAGATAGTGAAGGGGGAGGGGGATCGGTGTGATAGGGAAGGTGTACAGACCTGGATTACACAGAGAGAGGGTAGGTAAAGTTGTAAAGTTCCTGCTGTAAAGTCACTCAGGACACAGTGATAATAGCCCCTCCAGTCCTGGCATGTACTGTACCTGGAGATTTCTGTGTGATCCCTCTGTGTGCACTGCTGGATGCCGAGTCTGTCCAAGGGAGATGAATGGACAGCTGCCTCTGCACAGACCTATCGCTCCCTGTCTGCCCTAAGCCATTCTTCTTCTGCTGGTGATTTCCCCCTCACTCGCTGAAGGAGACAGGCAGCCTGTGAGCCAATGAGGTCCAATTAAAGCCCCACCCTATGGACCCAATCAATTACAACCACTGGAAACCTAATGCCAGAGGTGGAGTTTTCGGGGCACAGATCTTATAGCCCCGAGCACACTCTAAAGTACGCAAATCGAGCTTCTTAGCCCCAATCATGTGTTTAAACACAAGTCATGCCTCCAATAGCACCCCTGTGCCGGCGCCCTTAACACACTCACCTAAAGGGACACTCAAAAAAAAAAAAATTTAAATTTTTTTTATTTATTTCTTATTTTTAATAAGTAGCTTTGTGGAGGCGGCCCCTGCACCCCCTATTGACGGGCCGTCACTAAATCTACATATATCCCATACATAGTTAATAGAGACCTCTTCTTTAGCCCTACCACCTCCTGTCACAACACAGTTAATTTAATTGTGCTGACTGCTGACCCTTACCAACATACTTTTACATCTAAGGCAGGATAGCTGGTATATCCTTGCTGTTGATTACTTCCCACTTCCACAACATTGAAATATAGATATGCTCATAACAAATTCTCACTACTCCTACTATGACATCCTTCAAATAAAAATAGATCATCAGGAGGTAGTTATATCAGTTTACAGTTATAACATGGGTTAAGGAGGCGTGCAGCTCCAGGGTATATGGGAAAATAATCTTCTAGGCCTCATGCCCCAGTGGATATGTTGACTGCTATGGCAATACTTGTATTACTGGATATTGTATGCCTCCTAACATCAGAGTATAGCCTTCGCTTTACTATCTATTGTCTACAAGGTTTTTTTTGGACAAAGCAGGGCAGGAAAATTGTGTTTTCAAATATTTCTGATGTTCTCCATTTCAGATTTAAACATACAATACTTTCAACACAAATTCCTATTATCATTCATGAACCAATAATTATTCAGTATGATTCATTAGTAACCGTCAGGACCATGCTATTATTCTTGAATAATTTAACTCCTTTTGACATATTTATCTCACCTTGAAAACTCATGAACAGAATGCTAACAATGCTTTGCTTAACTCACTTATCACAAAGGAATGCAAATTCTTTAAACATCAACAAAATAAAACATTTGCATTAGAAATATTGTGACCCAAAGTCCCAAGGAAAAAAGGCTGCTAAATAGAGTGTCAGTAAGTCAAAAGTCAATTTAGTTTTAATGTAGAACATACAACTTGCAGGTGAATATAAATCTTATTTTAAATCAAACTATTTTAACTGTAAATTAACCATTTGCTGTGCACAATGAAAGTTTTGCCTTTTAAAAGTGAATTCAAAAAATGAATTTGATGACACACAGCTTGCCAACAAGCGCAGCCTAAAGCCCAGTATACACATACCAAAAGTCGGCTGATTCAGCAGTACATGTGTACCTGTCAGGAAGGCACTAGAACTAGTACAGCTGAAGCATCCAGGTCCAGAGTCCACAGGTGCGCAAGCACAGCTGTGTGGGTGCTTGTTTGCCTGTGCATAATCGTGCGCGAATGCCCATCACTAATGTTGCCACCAATGAAAATATTTAATCTGCAACAGTGCTATTAGCCAGTGCTGTCTGATCTTCAGCTATTACCAATGTCCCTGCATCTGTTCGTGTATTGACTCCTGTTATTGACCTGGCTTGTCTTGACCTTGTTTGAACGCTACCTGCACCTGCTGAGTGTGACCAATCCTGCCACACCAGCTGCTTGCTAGCTGCTCGTCAAGCACCTGACGCCTGCTGTCTGCACAGTCCGAGGTCTGCTACCATCCGCTGTTCCAGTGATCTGACCTGCTCCTGGCAATGCACCTGCTCCTGCTGCCCGCTGCTGTGGCTGATGGAACATCTTACAGGCACTCATACCTCGCCGCGCTCTTGTGGAAACTGTCACAACATCAGTGATCTCAGAGCCGGGGCTGTACGAGAGGCCTCCCTCTACATGTCAGGCTCTGCCACAAGGTATGTGACAGTACCGCTCTATGTTCAACAGAAGTTGGTCTAGTGACCACCTTCTGTTGAACAGTCTTGCTGGAAAAATCAGCATTTAAAACCAGCATTCGATTAGCATTGTAGCCAATGGCTGCTGTGCTGATCAGTGTATTCTCGGCGGGGGGGACTTAATCCCCCCTGTCAGAATACAATAACTTAGTGGGAGAGAGTTCCTTTTTTTGTTCAATCAAACTGAACCAAAAAAATAAAGCATGTGTATACCCTGCTTAAGGTTAACGTCATACCATCCAATTAACACAAGACTTCTCCAGGAATTACAGGAGTGGCTTCATCATGAAGGTTCATTCAGCCATTTCTGGGCTCTGCTGTACAGGGGCTGCAAAGGTTGATACCAAGTCAAATGCAGTTGCTTGCACTTATTGCATTAAAGAAAAACATATTTAACTATACAGACCTCAAAATTTCCACTCGCTTGCTAGCATTAGGTGAGTGCAAATAAGCTGAGGGCGAGTATGGAGTAGGGGCAGACTGGGCCAGGGGGCAGGGATGCAATTTCCCCCTAGGCCACTCTCATGCCCTGTAAAAATGCCATACAGCTTTCGTCAGAAGCGATCAGACAGGAAACTTTTGGGAGGATAGCTGGTTGAATCTCAGAGAGAGGATCTCCCGCTGTGACACAGCTTGGATCTGAAACACCAGCCACTGTCAAACAAAGTTCCACTTCCTTGACCGGCTCCTATGATAGACAGCACACTGGTCCAATGTTGGGGAATTGAATCAGTATGCTGTTTATCATAGTTGATCCAGGATGCAGTACTTTTTTGACAGGGGCTTGCTTTTCAGATCCAAGCTGTGTCACAACAGGATTCTTCCCTGTGATACCTATGCAGTAATAGGCTGCATTGATGGGCACTGATGAGGCTGCACTGATAGGCTGCATTGATGGGCACTGATAAGCACTGAGGAGGCTTCACCGATGGGCACTGTAAGGCTGCACTGATGGGCACGTATAGGCTGCACTGATGGGCACCGATAGGCTGCAATGATGGGCACTGATAAGGATGCACTGATGGGCACTGATGAGGCTGCACTGATGGGCACTGATAGGCTGCATTGATGGGGACTGATAAGGCTACACTGATGGGCACTGATAGGCTACACTGATGGGCACTGATAAGGCTGCACTTCTGGGCACTGATGAGGCTGCACTGATGGCCACTAATGAGGTGGCACTGATGGTCACTGATGAGACGGCACTAATAAGCTGCACTGATGGTGCAGCACTGATAAGGCATCACTGATATGCTGCACTTATATGCTGCACTGATGGGCACCAATAAGGCTGCACTGATGGCCACTAATAAGGCGGCACTGATGGCCACTGATGAGGCGGCAATGATGGGCACTGATAAGCTGCCCTGATGGGCACTGAGGAGGCTGCACTGATAAGGCGGCACTGATGGGCACTGATGGGGCTGCACTAATGGGCACAGATAGGCAGCACTGATGGGTACTGATAAGGCTGCACTGATGGGCACTGATAGGCTGCATTGATGGGCGCTGATAATGCTGCACTGATGGGCACTGATGAGGCTGCACTGATGGGTACTGATATGCTTTATGTTAATATTGTTAAAGTTGTTGTTGTTAATATTTATTTTTGTAACTTAATTCTGCATAAAACACTTAACAGTGTAATTTCTTGAGATAATTTACAAGGGTGTGTTGAGGGCCAGAATCGGGGGCGAGGCAGGGTAGGGGTTGGGTGGTGCAACCGGTGGCAAGTAACTCTTAAGGCCTGGCTAGTATCTCAGGACTTGCAATTTTGAGCCGTGTAATACCATAATAATAAATGTAAAGCTACATGAACGTGTGGCTTTTATAGCTGTTGAAATTTAGCTTTAAGCTTTAAAAAGCTAGAATGTATATGATGAAACCTCTGATTGGCACTTGGGCAGAGCATCCGGGTGGCACAATTCAGTATTTAACAAAATGAACAGTAAAAAAATGATAATTTGACATATCAACTCCACTCTACGGGGATTGCAAAGTAGACTTTTTTCTGAGATATGCTGTTAAGATGCCAAGTGCTGGTATCCTGCCGAGCAGATGCGACCAGATATGTGGATCTGTACCAAGAACATCAGACGTAAAACTAAGTAAAATTAGTGTGATTTATTAGGAAAACAGTATAAGTTATAATCAGCATTCACTCATTAATCAATTTCGAATACTAAATACAGTACAGAAAAATATACAAAAACCCAGTGAACCAATATAAAAGTGTACCTAACTAGTGGAAATGAATCACTAAAACATGAGCAAACCTACCACAATTAAAGCGGAAGTAAACCCATCCATAGAACACGTGCCGGAAATGTAACACTACCATTGGTTGTGCTCTCAACCAAACTGTCAAGGCATCCAATGGCTGGTGTCTAAACTGATCACATGTGCAGCATCATGGCAGTTGTAGATTAAACAGAGGCAAAGATGGCAGCTTCATTGGCTGAAAACGATAGGGGAGTTTACTTACACTTTAACTAACTATACTGTATATAAGATGTATATGACAGAGCAGGATCTGGAGGAGGAAGGGATAGCAGGTTAGGTGGGTCAAAATGCTAAGGCACTGAGGAGCTAAATACCCTTCGCCAACTTAGGAGCAGACTCATTCCTGGGACCTGATGGCTGCTGGGAGACATCTTCTGGTGGACACTAGAACTATATCTTTCAGGTCCGAGGACACAATGATACCACCAGGGGCTTTGGTTCCTGACAAATTCTCTGTGCAAACTACATTGGGAAGAGGTTTATCTGTTACATCCTCACCAAGACCGTTTACTGTTCTGATTATTCGGTGCCGCTGTCGGTATAATAGTGGGGGTAATAGTTCACCCTTTTAAGTATGTTGCTGTGTTATGTTCAATGTTATGTACTGTGATGTGATTTACGGAAATTAAATTAAACTATTGAACTCTAGTTGCATGTGCTAATTCACTTATCTGTTATGTGAGGTTAAATATCATTTTTGAAACAAACAAAAGCTGTATTTCTCACTCTGAAAGTATTTAGTGTAACCTAACAAAACATTATTTACTTGTTTTATTAAAGAGTCTCCAGTATATTTTGCAATTTTAGGGTCATAAATGCATCTATTTTCCATTTACTTTAACAATGAGAAAGGAATAGTAATGGTGCAGAACACATAAACTTTATTACATAACACTTTCATATTCTTTCATAAAAATCATTCTGTAATGGTACATTTTCAGGAATCTTCATCTCAACAGGACTGTTAAAGTAAATAACATTGAGCTTCTTTTTAATATTATAAATTCGGTTTGAAAAATATATTTTATAAGTTATCAAAAGCAGATTTTAAATGTAATGCTACCGGTTTAAACCTGGCTGCGCAGTATTTATTTTTTTAAATAAAATGTATTTTTATCATGGTACAAAATGCTATAGGACTGCTAAGTCCAAAAAATGACCAGCTCTGTGGGGGTTCCACTGGTTTTGCCACTTTACCAGTTCAATACTGTCCATAACATCTACAGTACATAACCATCCAATTCATGTTAGTGATTTTAAAGGACAGATAGATAGATACACTATATTACCAAAAGTATTGGGACACCTGTCTTTACACACAAATTAATTTTAGTCTGTACAGTTCAATATTGAGTTGGCCCACCCTTTGCAACTATAACAGCTTCAACTCTTCTGGGAAGGCTGTCCACAAGGTTTAGGAGTGTGTCTATGGGAATGTTTGACCATTCTTCCAGAAGTGCATTTGTGAGGTCAGGCATTGATGTGAATGAGAAGGCTTGGCTCACAGTCTCCACTCTAATTCATCCCAAAGGGGTTCTGTCGGGTTGAGGTCAGGACCCTGTGCAGGCCAGTCAAGTTCCTGCACTCCAACCTTGCTCATCCATGTCTTTATGGACCTTGCTTTGCACCCTGGTCCAAATCATTTGGTGGAGGGGGGATTATGGTGTGTTTTTTTTTTCTCGGGGATTGGGCTTGGCCCCTTAGTTCCAGTGAAGGGAATTCTTAAGGCATCAGCATACTGAGACATTTTGGAACAATGTCATGCTCCTAACTTTGTGGGAACAGTTTGGGGATGGCCCCTACCTGTGCCAACATGACTAAGCACCAGTGCACAAAGCAAGGTCCATAAAGACATGGATGACTGAGTTTGGGATGGAGGAACTTGACTGGCCTGCACAGAGTCCTGACCTCAGCCCAATAGAACACCTTTGGGGTAAAATAGAGCTGAGACTGCAAGCCAGGCCTTCTCATACACATCAGTCCCTGACCTCACAAATGTTGAATTTTTCCAGGCCAGTGATGTCACAGGCCAATTCCCACCCTTCTTCCTCCAGCAGTAGGTAGTAGGATCGGGCAGCGCTGCTACGGGCGACGGCTTCTATCGCGTCTACTCGTCCTCGGCATCATGGTGGCCTCTGCCGTGCGTCTTCTCCCCCCTCCTAAGTGTCCAAAAGGATTGCCTGTCCTTTCAGCCAATCAGGTGATGGATCTCAGGACCCGCTTCCTGATTGGCTGGGAGGAGGATCAGTGTGAAAATAGCAAATATTCATTCGCTATTGTCACTCAACTGGGTGGGCTCGGAGTGCAGCCCACCCTTTTTTGAAGCCTATTAGAGCCTCTGGCTCTAATCACTTGTTTAAAGAAAAAGAAAACACTCGTATGGACGGGCCACCACTGAACCAGACCTTCTTTACTAAGGTGACAGCAAAGACGAATGCCCACAGCACATATCAGAAAAGGGAACATGGTAATTAGTATTTTGATTTCTATGCCATTCTGATGTTTCTGATATTGTTTCTGATAAGCTGCAATTACATTTTTATTTTTGGGCTTAGATAGCAGCACCACACCATAAGGTGACTTCTGGTAGTGGGTGAACTTCAGCTCACTGCACTAGTCTTCAGTTGCCTCCTGTTGACTTTAAACAAACTGTATTTATTTATTTTAAATGCAAATAACTGCCTTTAAAACAAAACTAATTTCTCTAAAATATATATTATTTTGTTTTCAATATACAACGTATATTGTTACATCACAATGTCTAATTTCAGCCGTATTAATGTCTGTCTTTGTAAGTTGTTAGTTCAAAAGAAATCATTCACATTGGTTTATAAATAAACATGCTTGATGAAGTTTAATTAGTGGTAATTACAGAAATGAATACTTTTTATTACACATAAGGCCGGGTTCAGACTGCTGCGGTGCGGGAGATCGCATATGATTCGCACCGCACTGCAGTTCAAATCATATGCGATCTCTGTGCGATGCAAATTCAGCCATACAGATAGTATGGCTGAATTCGCATCGCATTCGGCCCAAAATCGGACAGGACCCTTTTTTTTCGCTCCGCAGCAGAATCGGATCGCATGGTGTTCTCACCATGCGATCCGATTCCTGTCCGAGTTTGCAGATCGCACTGCGATATGCAAGCTGCTATGGGGGTGTCATTAACATTTCATTGACACCCCCAGCAGCTCGCATAGGGCAGTGTGAACTGCCGGCGGGAGACATGCGGTGCGGGAACTCGCAGTGTATTCGCAGCGTTCCCGCACCGCAGCAGTGTGAACCCAGCCTTAAGCAGTAAATGTACATAATGAAAACAATCTGTTCTAACAAGGAAACACAAGCTCACAAAACAAGGTGTGATAATGAAATAAATCACAATGATATGTTTCCATGTGACAACTAAAACATACAGTCTAAAGATGAAGTAACAGCTGGGTACAGGCTTTAATGTGATTAAAGCTACATTCACTCAAAGGGAATTTTCGTTGTCTTCACTTCCTATGTCTAGGTGCATTTCCACCTTGATATCCTGCATTTCCTCCCCTGCATTGGCAGAGCACAGTTTCAGATTTTTTTTTTTTTAAACTCTCTTGCAGCTGGATACATCTCTCAGTGCTGATAGTTTTCTCAATGTGTGCAGAATGGGTTTCTTGTTCTCACTCCAAATTATCTCAGTAATGCAGTACGTAGTAATGCAAAATAAATTGCCTGCAATCCCATCATAGTCCGTCCACGGGCTAGGAGGAGTCAGCAGAATCAAAGCTGAACTCCAAGAATTCAGACACTTTTTAATAAGTGCCACATTGCTTAAGGCCAAGTAGTGGGCTTATCTCTTTCATTTACAATTTACATTTTGACGGAGTCCAGGGAGCATAGCTTTCACTGTACTTCTGGTGCTCTGACCCTGGACTCAGGCCCTCCCCTGCTCCTGCCCAGTGCCCAATCATAGAGCACTTTGTAATATGTGAACCTGTTCTGTTCACAAAATACAAAGTCTTCAGTGAATGGATAGTGGAGGGGGGCGGGGGCTGTGGGTAGAGATTTTAAATGGCAATTTGTAGGTACAATAGATTGTCATTGTTCCTTAAGCCCCATACACACGGTCGGACTTTTTCATCAATTTGGTCCGATCGGACAAGGTTGTTGAAAAATCAGACCGTGTGTATGCACCATCGGACAGTGTTCGTCGGTTTTGTCCGTCGGACAAAGTCTTATCTCCTGCTGGAAAGATTTGCCGTCAACCCGGTCCGATCACACCAAATCCGATCGTGTGTACGGTTGTCCGACCGGACAAAGTGCTACGCATGCTCAGATCACATTACAAGACCAAAGCTATTGGCTACTAGCCTCTACGTAGTCCCGTCGTAGGCAACAAACGTCACCACGTTCAGAATGATCGGATTTTCCGACAACTTTGTCCGACCGTGTGTACGCAAAACCAACAACGGACAAAGTATGACGGACATGGTCCGACGGACCTGGTCCGCGGATTGTCCGACCGTGTGTATGGGGCTTTAGATGTGTGCAATTTTAAAGCGTGGCATGGTAGGTATCATGTTTATCCATTTATTCAGTGTAACATCATCTTTTATATTTTTGGTGTTTGTTTGCACTAAAATTCTTTAAAAGGGAACTGCAGTCTGCTTACATAATTTGTAATAAAAACACCTTTGCCATTCTGAAGCTTCCCTCAAACCGCTTTGCATATTATTTTATATATACTGTGATTCTGTACTTGCACAATATGCTGCAGAAATCTCCTACCACTGAGTTTGGCTGCAACCATTTTAACTGTGGGCAGCTGAAGCTGCTGCCTGTTCACTTCCTGGATTTACACAGACACACAGAGGCAGTGGCACACCTTCAGCTCTGCAGCCCTGCAGCTCTCATTGGCCCTCTTATGACTCACCCCACTCTCTTCCTGGCAAACTCTCACAAGAGTGAGAGAGAGCTGTGCATAATGTCATAAGCCTAGGCTTTTTACCAGACAAGAAACAGGAAGTGGGCTGTATAAGATATTTACTGGCAGAAAAATAATGTTTTACTATCCAAAGTTAAAACAACAAGGGCAGAAGATTTAATAGATGGAAAATTGAAAAGATGACTGAAGGTCCACTTTAACGTGTATTTTTCCCCACAAATTTGCGTTTTAAAAATGACTGTAATAAAACCTGTATTGTCTCCCCCTTTTTCATTGTGGCCAAATAAAACTGCTTACCTGATGTGCGTGTCTTGTATACCAAGCATACCCATACCAAGAATAATACACACATTTTTGCGACACAATAAAACCCACCTTTTTCTCTGTCTGTCGCTCTCTTTTGCTGTGGACAAATACGATGGCATACATAATTTGCTGAAAGTGTGTACAATATATTTGGCTGCTATCTGTAAAATAAAACAATCACAATTTTATTTCTTGATAAAAACTGCCTTGTCTCCGCTTACATTGCAGCCCAATCAAATGGCTTACATAATTTTCAGCCACTGTGCCATATGCTTGTCTGTCATCTCTAAAATATGGCACTGTCATTTTTAATTTAGCATTACAACTGTCTGATCTCTGGAAAGTGGAGTTGTAGTTTTGAAATGTTTTTGTGTAATTTGTATTGACTTTGTAGACTTTGTGGTACTGCACAAAGAAAATATCACAAACTATGTCATGAAGCTGTTTGGGCATTGTTTGGAAATAGTATTGCAGTTGAGGCCTTTATTTTGAAATGTAAACCTTCCAACAACTTTTAGATCTGTGTCTGCTCAATAATTGCTATTATTGCTAGATAAACACAAATGGTGCCACATAAAATATGTTTTTTTCAAGCTTCAACCCAGATAGCAAGTAATTGTGCTGCAAGTTTGAAAATGACTTGCTAAGCTCTTGCTAGACTTGCCAGGCTTCACAAGTTTGTTGCACAATTGCAGCAAGTCTACATTGCATGGCTCCAGATCAACTTACTTTGCAAACATTCTGCAAATCTGCTGCAAGTTCTTTTTCAGTTATGTTGTGTAATAGTCATCCCACCACAGGGGTCACTGTGGCTGAATTTTCATCATTGCTCCCTGCTGTGTGTAAGGTTTTTCTTAAAATTGGTGCTCGGGCATGGTTTGCAGATAGGTGAGTGGTATCCATGAGATCTGATATGGAGTGACTAACCCTAATATCCCATTGGTGGAGCACAATTTTTTTTTATTTTTCCTTGTTTATATGCTAGCAGCTCACCTTAACCACTTGCCTACTGGGCACTTAAACTGCCCAGACCAATTTTCAGCTTTCGGTGCTCTCACACTTTGAATGACAATTACTCAGTCATGTAATACTGTACCCAAATAAAACAATTTTTCATACAAATAGAGCTTTCTTTTGGTGGTATTTGATCACCTCTGGGTTTTTAATTTTTGCACTAAAAGAAAACAGACCAAACATTTTGAAAAAGTTAGTTTCTGTGCTAAAATTTTGAAAATTATTCATTTTTCTTCATAAATTTTGGCCACAATTTATACTGCTACATATATTTGGTAAAAATAACCCAAATTAGTGGATATTATTTGGTCTTTGTGAAGGTTAGAGAGTCTACAAGCTGTGGTGCAAATCATAAAAAATTGATCACACCTGATGTACTGGTGGCCCATCTCATTTCCTGCGACCCAAACAAGCCAGGTACAAATATCCCCCAAATGACCCATTTTTTTAAAGTAGACATTCCAAGGTATTTAGTAAGATGCATGGTGAGGTTTCTGATGCTGTTATTTTTTCCCACAATTCTTTGCAAAATGAAGATTCCCCCACAAAATTGTCATTGTAATAGGTTATTTCTCTCACATGGCATGTGTATACCACAAATGACACTCCGAAATACATTCATCTACTCCTTCTGAGTATGACGATGGGAATGACGATGGGACTTTTTCACAGCCAAGCCACATAGAGAGGCCAAACATGCAGGGAGCACCATCAGGTGTTCTAGGAGCATAAATTACACATCTAACTTGTTGACTATCTATTACACTTTTGAAGGCCCTGGAGCACCAGGACAATGACACATGACACTGATGTGGCACTGATGACAGATGGCACTGATACATGGCACTGATGACACGTGGCACTGATGTGGCACTGGTTACAGGTAGCACTGATGGCATGTGACACTGATGTGGCACTGATGACAGATGGCACTAATACGTGGCACTGATGGGGCATGACACTGATGTGGCACTGATGACAGATGGCACTAATATGTGGCACTGATGACATGTGACACTGATGTGGCACTGATGACAGATGGCACTAATACATGGCACTGATGACAGATGCACTAATACGTGGCACTGATGACACATGACACTGATGTGGCACTGATGACAGATGGCACTAATACATGCACTGATGACAGATGGCACTAATATGTGGCACGGATGACACGTGACACTGATGTGACACTGATGAAATATGGCACTGATACGTGGCACTGATGACACTTGACACTGATAACAGGTGGCACTGATGACAGATGGCACTGACAGGTGGCACTGATGACAGATGGCACTGATAGGTGGCACTGATGGGTGGCACTGGGGACAGATGGCACTGGGGACAGATGGCACTGATAGGTGGCACTGGGGACAGATGGCACTGACAGGTGGCACTGGGTACAGGTGGCACTGGGGACAGGTGGCACTGATAGGTACTAAGGGCACTGTGTTTTGTGTTAGTGTGGCACTGTGTTAGTGTTCACTCACGCTGCAGCACAGGTCACCCTCCACGCGGTCTCTGTGTTAGGAGGGAGAGCCGGCAATGAAAGATGATCTCATATGTTTACATTTGAGATCATGTCCCATTGGACATGCCGGTCAAGTGCTAAATAGCCGCTGTGATTGGCCATTTAGCACGATCTGTGATTGGCTATGTCCAAGGGACACGGCCAACACAGATATTCCCCGATGCGCGTCCGCGGTGGCATGCGGGGAACAAGTAAACAGGAGGATGTCCAGGGACACCCTCCCGGCAATTCAGTGCTGCGCTGTAGCCGTCTTTCGGCTATAGCTTGGGCGCCTAGTGGTTAAACAAAGACCATGACAGGTCTAGTGGTGCTTTTAGGAGAGGAGAGGGGAGTGGAATGTGATTTTACATAAAGGATCCATAAATTAAAGCCTTGTCAGACCAGCTGTGGATTTCAATGCAGGAGAGGAGAGTGGAACACGAACTGTCATTAAGGCAGGCCATACATGGGTCAAATTTCTAAAGAAATTTCTTTTGAAAATATTATCTAAGAAATTTCGTTCGTATTTCGCACCATTAGTGGTCTGCCACAACAGCCGATTTTCGTGTGGCCATCGAATTTGAGTAATCGAACACGTTGGAAAATTTTTGGAAAAACAAATGATTTTCTAATCAATGATGGGAGAATCGTGCGAGCGATATACCGCATCTAAACGATTGGAACATAACTAATTAAAGTTTTTCAGAATTTCCAAATTTTATGTGAAATAGCGAATTTCGATCATAACGAATTACCTAAAACATTTAAAAAAACTATTTGTGAAACGAAAACGAACACATTTTTCAGCAGTGCACAAGTCTAATACAAACTGAACCAGCTACATGCAAAGTGATTCCAGTATAACACCAATAATGGAAAGCAAATTGTAATTTACAAAAGTTTCTCCTACAACAGATTAATAACAATACTTTTAAAATTTGTATTCAGGTAAAAAAGACAGATAAGTATAGCAGCTCAGCAAGGAGCAATCTTTCCTAAATTTTCCTTAAAAATAAGCCTATAAAAGCCAAAGTTGATATATGGCAGTATTTCTTTACTGTAATAGGCAGAATCAGCTGAATTCATGGCAGTGTGGATTTTAAGTCCAGTCATACTTTAATACAGATATAAAAACTTTAGTTCACAGCATGTTTTGCAACAGCTCCATGTTACAGTATATTTTATTTCAGAGGTGTGAAAATGCTTTAAAATGGCAAGATTCTGTGGTTTCTATTGTCCTACAGGGACAACAAAATTCAGTAAATGCACTGCTAACACTCTGCTGCAGCTACTGTATATTTTTAGACATGCTGTGCTGGAAGTGCCATGTGTATTGGCAGCACTGCTAGCCTTTAATCTAATTCAAGCTGGACAGATGTCAAAAGACACTTTTTCCTGAACCAAAGGTAAAGGTTTCTGATGGAAAGAGGAAAGCAGCAAACTGGGCCCATGGTTCCCTGGTTCTCGCACTGGGTCTCATAACATAGGATTGAGTATCTAAGCTGAGTTGTGTAATAACATACTATTGAGTTGTATTTGTAACAAAACCTATCTTCATTGTCAGTATACAAGGATCATAAAGTGACTCATCACTATGACTCTGTCGGAGGCTTCAGGCAGACAAACTTTGTCTTTTTTGCTGTACTTTCTCTTCAGATAACCTGCATTGCTCTGGGAATCCTTTGTTATGAATTCAGCATTTTTTGTAAAGCAATAATGTATACAATACAAAATAGTTAATAAAACTAAATATGAATTCCAGTTATGGATATTTTCTTTACATAGCATTGTAGAATGATCTCCATGAGCCTCTGTGTCCTGTTCCGAGTGGCTGCCCTGCTGCTTACTGAACACAGGAGGTCTTCCTCCTAGAATGGGTGTCATTCAGAGAGTGCTTTGTATTTTCTCACTGAATGCAAGAGGTTACCTGAAAGGATTAGGTGAAGAAGTGATATTACAATCTCCACCTAGTATAATCAGAGAACTCTTTGAATTCAGTGAGAAAATGCAAAGCATTCTCTGAATGGCATCTGTTCCAAACATATGACCTCCTGTGTTCAGTAAGCAGCAGGGCAGCAATATGGCACAGCACCCAGTGATATCAGCCAGTTATGGTATATGCCCAGTAACATTGGTCCAATCTGGAATGATGTAACTATGTAACACTGAAAGCAGAGAGTAGCAATAATATCATGGGATGAAAGCTGATCCATCCCTGATACACTAGACAAAAGATATCTTTCATAAGACTTTGTTCCAGCAATAGAAATCACACAAATACAAATTGGTGTATAAAAAAATGAAAACCGTTTATTGAACAACAGGGTTTAAAATTGGCTAGTCTAGACACTTCAGGTCCTGATCTTATACCATTCCTACAATATACATATACTGCAGGGACACATGGAATTATTAAAATAAAATAATACACCAAGTCAACCCAACGCATTTCAACTTATTTAAAGTCTTCATCAGGGAATAAGGAAGTGGAAGCAATCCTAAATAACATCAAAAAAGCAAAAGAAAATGTATAATGAAATTTATATTAAATTTATCAGATTGTACATGATTTTATTATTTTCATATGACATTCAAAGCATAATACACTTACAAAGATATGAACGTGACTGGATGTCCAGACCGTAATGGTGCAGACCACGCGGGTCTCAGCCCAACCCAGACATCAAGCCCCACAGAAGATTAATGACTATCAAGGAGAAGGTGATCCATAACATTTTTTTGAAAGGTATTGTAATTTATAGATTCTTATAGGCATTTTTTTATTAATTATAAGAATCAGGATGAATGTAGTATTATATAAAGTGTATTAAGTATAACAATGCACAAATTAAACATACCTAATGGAGGAGTAAGAGGCCACAAAATATATGTGTAAAGCTGGGTCGTAGACAACAGCAATAAAAGGAGAGCAATCTCCTATAAAGCCCTATGGTCAAACAAGAAAAAGAAAAGCTGTAGAGGGAATTTCAAAGTTTAAATTTGTTGAAAGAAAAAGGTCTTTTATATACTCACATCCAGCATAGGTTGACAGCATGGATTCCACTGGCTGAATGTGGGAAGGGAGGAAGCTCTATATATACGATGATGCAAGTCTGCTTAATTACCCCCAGCTTAAGCCATTAACATTGATCTCCCCTGGTGCCCAATCACCTCCCTGCCGCCTCCAGGAGGTGTGGAGGACTGCTGCTGCTGACGTCATGCACTCCAAGCAGCGCAGCCAGAATAGATGACAACCGTGCGCGCGGAATTCGGCTGAGACACAATGGGGACACCAACAGCAGGGACATGTGCCAAAAACTGCCCATGAGAGGGATCAAGCAGGAAGAAAGGCAAAAAGGGGGAGAGCTCATCCCATTGGACAAACACAAACCCCCCACGTCTGTGCTGGGGGACCCAAGAGCCCAGACGAGCTACCACCGAGCAGCCACACCAAATGAGTCATGAACCCGAGATCACATAGATACTAACAATATCAAATCTTGCAAGATTTATTGGATATTATTCAAAAAAATTCACAATTGGAAAATCTTAAAACTGGGACAAAAAATATTTAAAAATAAAGGTGACAAGAGCAACAAGAGAAAAAAAAAGGAAAGAAAAAAAAAAAACACAATCCAAGAATGATTAATCTGTTTTATTTAACGTAAACCCTTTAAAAATGGCTTAAAGGTGATAGTGTCATTTAAGCCTGGAGGTGAAGTAGCCCTTAATATGTATATTTATCTCTGTGTTTGTAATGCCGCGTACACACGACCGGTTTTCCCATCGGAATAAACTCTGAAGGTTTTTCAGACGGAGTTCCAATGGAGTTCCGCTGAAACCAGAACACACAATCACCCAAAGTCCGACCATCTAGAACGCGGTCATGTACAACACGTATGACGGGACTAGAAAAAAGAAGTTCAATAGCCAGTAGCTGCCGTCTCGTACTTGCTTTAGAGCATGCGTAGTTTTTGGTCCGTCGGAACAGCATGCAGATGAGCGGTTTTCCCGATAGGAATTGGTTCCGTCGGAAATATTTGAAACATGTTCTATTTCTAGGTCCGTTAGAATTTTCTAAAAATAAGTCAGATGAGGCACACACACGATTGGAATATATAAGATCTTATATATAAGATTCCGTCTGACTTTTTCTGCCGGAAAGTCCGACCGTGTGTATCTTATTCCAATCCCCCTTTCATTGGGGTATATGTATCCTATCCAGTGCTGTGACTTAAATGTTTGGAAATTTACCCCCATGGATCTTCATAACATGCCTCCCCAATGGTAAATCTGGATTGTATGTTTGCATGCAACAAATATATTTATATAAACGCTGCCATAGTTCTTGCTTGGTTTTACCAACATAGAAAGAACCACAATCACATGTGATCATATCAGTAGACTACTCCCTGCGTGCAATAATTTGTGAAATGTTTTAAATCAAAGGATTCACCATTGAAAAGAATTAAATGACTTTTCCCCAACATATAAGTACAGTAAGAGCATCCACCACAGGCAAAAGTGCCACCTTGTCGGCATGGATTACCTTTCCCATTCCTGAATTCACTACTTAGAATTTTGTCCCTCAATGAAACAACCCTTGTATAAGTAATGGCTGGTCTTCCATTGATGAACTGCTTAATTAGAGTCTCTTTGGCTAGAATAGGCCAATGCCTATACAAAATTCTTTTAATTTCTGATTGTTGATTAGTATGTCTCAAAATTACACTTGTAGATGGAAGATCGCTAGTGACTTTTTTATGTTTAATGTTTTATGTTTTTTTATGTTTAAAGAGTAGCTCCTCACAACAGAGTCTACTACTTTATTAAAAGCTTTTCAAAGGCAAGTTTTACTGTAACCTCTTTCCAAAAATCTATTCTTTAATTTATCAGCTGATACATATACCCCATATAATAAAAACAAAAAAAGTTGTGCTTATTTGATTGAACCACTAAAAAGAAATGAAATGTGACTGCATCAAAAATAACAATCCAAAGGGTATTGAACCCAAGAGAAGTGAGTATTACTGAATGAGTAATGTGAAAAGTCAATTGCACATATAAATAAAAAAATGTAAACTTCTCTGACAGGTGAAGAAATAATCTTAAATGCAACAATGTTCTGGAATAAGAAAGATCCAGCAAGATGAAATGTTCCAAGACTTTCACCACCACCAAGAAAAATGGAGATCTCCGTGTGATAATCACTCAATAAGTGGGGACTCTTACCGGAAGGAGTGGACCTCCTGTAGCAACGAGGTCAAGCGCTGGCAGATATAACCCTCTGTCAGGTCAGAAGGCGCGTCCTGTCTTGAGGATTCACTGACAGTCGAGGGCAGTCTTCCTCGATATCCCACTACCATCCAGCTCTCCTCCTAATATCACAGAGCGTATGAAAGAATAGGAGCTCCAATAGTGTATTAACATGAAAAATGTATTTTATTACTTAAAATCCATGGCTTGATATACATACAGCATAAAAAACGTTTGCCGACAAAACAAAAAATTCAAACACATGCACTTCCGGGGTCACGTGGGGCGGGATGACATCAGCACGTAGCTCCACCCGACATGTTTTTCATCATATGTGATGTCTTCCAGGGGCATGTTCCCCCTGGAAGATGTCCTGGAACATTTCATCTTGCTGGAACGTTCTTATTCAAGAACATTGTTGCATTTAAGATTATTTCTTCACCTTTCAGAGACATTCACATTTGTACCAATTTTTTTTATTCATATGTGCAATTGACTTTTCACATTACTTATTTAGTAATACTTACTTCTCTTGGGTTCAATAGCCTTTGGATTGTTATTTCTGATCCACATTCACATTTCATAAATTTTTAGTGGTTCAGCCCAGGTTTACACTGAGCTGTGAGAATGAAGCTGTGCGGGTTCAGCTGAACGTGCAGGATTTCACTCCTGCATGTCAGTCCCAATTTTGGCTGCTATTTCAGAGACATCTGTGTAGGTTTCTGCACAGATGTCAAAGTAAATCGCAGCCCGAAATCGCAAAAAGTAGTACAGAAACAACTTTTGAAATCACAATGCAGCGTTGCACCGATTAGGACGGTGCCATTGATGGCAATTGCCGCTGATTTGACATGTCAAATCGCATGTCAAATCGTACCAATATAAACCAGGGCTTAATCAAATAAGCGCAACTTGCACATTTTGATCAATTAGCACGGTATACCACTTCCATTTTTTACATATTCCCAACAGAAAGGGGGATCGGATTAAGATATGCGTCGTACACACGCTCGGACTTTCCGGCGGGATTGTCCGCCGGACCTAGTCCAGCGGACAAACCGCCGGACTTTCCAGCGGAGGTCCGCCAGACTTTCCGAGCGTGTGGACTTGCCCACACACGCCCGGACTTTTCCACACAATCTGCGGGGAAAAAGTCAGCGGGACTTTTGAAATGAACGGACTTGCCGACACACGATCGGAAAGTCGGTTAATTTAGAACGTAACTGCAGGTAGACGGGACTAGCGAAGGCAGTGAATGCGCTAGCCCCGTCACCTGGCATGGATTTAAAGGGGAATCCCTACGCCGGAAAAACAGCGTGGGGTCCCCCCCAAATCCATCTCAGACCCTTATCCGAGCACGCAGCCCGGCCGGCCAGGAAAGGGGGTGGGGACGAGCGAGCGGCCCCACCCCTCCTGAGCCGTACCAGGCCGCGTGCCCTCAACATGGGGGATCCCCACCCCAAAGCACCTTGTCCCCATGTTGATGAGGACAAGGGCCTCTTCCCGACAACCCTGGCCGTTGGTTGTCGGGGTCTGCGGTCGGGGGGCTTATCGGAATCCGGGAGACCCCTTTAATGCTTCTGCTCTTTTACCTAGCTCTTTCACGAGCGGAGGAGCCCGGCTTTCTTCTTCATCGACGCCCTTGTCTGGGGGTCTCGTTCCGCCTTCGGAGGTCTACAGGGGTCTCTTCTGTTCTTGCCGCTGTTGCCGCCGCCTTCTGCGTCGTCATCTTCTTCTTCTTCTTCTTCCGATGTTGAATCATCGCTCTCTCTGGCCGGAATGGCAGAGACACGCGGTGTTGTGACTTATATAGGGACAAGGGGCGGGGCCACCGACTCATGTCACATGGTGACCCCGCCCTTTGTCCCTATATAAGTCACAACACAGCGTGTCTCTGGCATTCCGGCCAGAGAGAGCGTCGAGTCAACATCGGAAGAAGAAGAAGACGACGACGACGCAGAAGGCGGCAAGAACAGAAGGCGGCAAGAACAGAAGAGACCCCCAAAGGTGGAACGAGACCCCCAGACGACGACGACGGCGGTGACGAAGAAGAAAGCCGGGCTCCTCCGCTCATGAAAGAGCTAGGTAAAAGAGCAGAAGAGAGCGGAGGAGTCAGGCGAGAAGACCCCCCAAGACGGAAGAAGACCCCCGGAGCTGTGCAATAAAATATTTTAAAAAATTGTGCGTTTTTTTATTTACACCTTAGGTGAATGGGTAGGGGTACATCGTACCCCATACACATTCACATAGGGTGGGGGGCCAGTATCTGGGGTCCCCTTATTAAAGGGGGCTCCCGGATTCCGATAAGCCCCCCGCCCGCAACAACATGGGGACAAGGTGCTTTGGGGTGGGGGGGCCGCAGGGCCCCCCTTTCCCCAGGGCACCCCCCATGTTAAGGGCACGCGGCCTGGTACGGCTCAGGAGGGGGCGCTCGCTCGTCCCCACCCCCTTTCCTAGCCGGCCGGGCTGCATGCTTGGATAAGGGTCTGAGATGGATTTGGGGGGGCCCCCACGCCATTTTTTCGGCGTAGGGATTCCCCTTTAAATCCATGTCAGGTGACAGGGCTAGCGTGGCGGCATTCACTGCCTTCGCTAGTCCCGTCTACCTGCAGTCACGGACTTTCCTCCGTGTGCGAGGCAAGTCCGTTCATTTCAAAAGTCCCGCGGACTAGCACACAGACGGCGGGATTGTTCGCCGGACTGCCAAGTCCAGCGGAAAATTTTAAGTCTGAACTTAAAACTTAGTCCGCCGGACTTTTGGGAGGAAAAAGTCCGCCGCCGCCCACACACAGGCGGATTGTCCACCGCGGGAAAGTCCGCTCGTGTCTACGCGGCCATACTCTTATGCCGCGTACTCACGATTGGAAATGCCGCAAGCAAAACTCAGATGAGAGCTTTTTGTCAGAAAATGCGACCCTGTGAATACTCTATCTGTCTTTTGCTGGTGGAATTCCAGACAGAAAAAGATTGAGAGCAGGTTCTCTATTTTTTGGTTGGGAAAAGTTCCTATCTGAAAATGCGATCGTCTGTATGCAATTTGGACGCGCAAAAAATCACGCATGCTCGGAAACAATTTAACGCATTTTCGGAAGCATTGAACTTCATTTTTTTAGCTCGTCGTAGTGTTGTACGTCCCCTTGACGGTCGAAAGTTTAGAGAACTTTTGTGTGACCGTGTGTATGCAAGACAAGCTTGAGTGGAATTCCGTGGGAAAAATCATCCAAGATTTTTCAGACGGAAATTCCGCTTGTGTGCATTACAAACAGAACAGAGACGGATATACAAATTACGGGCTACTTCTCTAACGCTATCACCTTTAAGCCCTTTTTATAGGGTCTTGCGTCAGGTAAAACAGATTAATCATTCTTGGATTTGTGTTTTGTTTTTTTTTCTTGTCGCTTTGGTCACCTTTATTTTTAAATATTTTTTGTCCCAGTTTTAAGATTTTCTAATGCCCTGTACACACGGTCGGAATTTCCGACGGAAAATGTGCAATCGGATCGTGTTGTTGGAAAATCCGATTGTATGTAAGCTCCCTCTGACTTTTTCCATCTGAATTTTCCACACACAAAGTTTGACAGCAGGATCTAAAATTTTCCAACAACAAAATCCGATCGTTTAAATTCCGATCGTGTGTAGACAATTTTGACGACAAAATGCCACGCATGCTCAGAATAAATTAAGAGACAAAAGCTGTTGGCTACTGGCCCATTTATAGTCCCGACGTACGTTTTGTACGTCACCTTGTTAAGGACGATCTGATCTGACGGATTTTGTGGTCGGAATATCCGACCGTGTGTACAGGGTATTGTTGTGAATTTTTTGAATAATATCCAACAAATCTTGCAAGATTTGATATTGTTAGTATCTATGTGATCTCAGGTTCATGACTCCTTTGGTGCGGCTGCTCGGTGGTAGCTCGTCTGGGCTCTTGGGTTCCCCAGCACGGACGTGGGGGGTTTGTGTCTGTCCAATTGGACGAACTCTCCCCCCTTCTTGCCTTTCTGCCTGCTTAATCCCTCTCACGGATGATTTTGGGCACACGTCCACGCTGTTGATGTCCCCATTATGCCTCCGCTAAGTTCCCCGTGCACGGTTATCATCTATTCTGGCTGCGCTGCTTGGAGTGCATGATGTCAGCAGCAGCCATCCACGGCGGGGAGGTGATTGGACACCAGGGGAGATCAATGTTAATGGCTTAAGCTGGGGGTAATCAAGCAGACTTGCATCATATATATATATATATATATATATATATCGCTCCCTCCCTTTCCACATTCAGCCAGTGAAGTCCATACTGTCAACTCATACTGGATGTGAGTATGTAAAAGCCCTATTTCTCTCAACAATTTAAACCTTGAATGTCCCTCTACAGTTTTTCTTTTTCTTGTTTGACCATAGGGCTTTATAGGAGATTGCGATCCTTTTTCTGCGGTTGTCTACCACCCAGCTTTACACATATATTTTGTGGCCTCTTACTCCTCCATTAGGTATGTTTCATTTGTGCATTGTTATACTTGATACACTTTATTGGATGTTTGTTTCAAATTTATATAATACTACATTCATCCTGATTAGGGTTGAGCGAAGCCCGAACTGTAAAGTTCGGGTCCGTACCGGACTTTTGGGTGTCTGGGACCCGGACCCGAACCCGAACTATTGGCTGTAAGTTCGGGTTCGGGTCCGGTGTTCGTCGCTGTATTGGCGCCTTTTTAACAGCTTTAGGGCAGTCAATGGATGATCGTTTCACTAGTGTGCCCTAGAAGCCATCACAGCCATGCCTACTAATGGCATGGCTGTGATTGGCCAGTGCAGCATGTGACCCAGTCTTTATAAATAGTACACACACAGCACACAGCGTCATTCTGTTAGACAGACACTGTTAGGCAGGTTCCTGTGCTGCATATAGATAGATAGATAGATAGATAGAGGATTTTAGGAGTTAGTCTGCTAAAGTCAGTCCACATTCCTGAAATTTTATTCTAATTAGTTAGATCAGTGAGCGATCTAGATAGCTAGAGTAGGGAGGGAGTTTCTTTATTTTGCAAAAGAAAGAGGCAGACATAATTATTGAAGAGATTCCTAAATCAATTGTACCCTGGCTGGGGTGCAGTGCACAGTCACAGTAACAGTGCCATGAGGCCAGTGTCAGACAAAATCTAAACGTTTTACCTGCAAGCTCAGTGCAACATTACTGCACTGCATATACTAAGAGATACACCACAGTCTGTGTGTATTCTGCTATTGGAAAAACATTGCATAAAAATTGAATTTTGCCTTTTATTTTTTTTTCCCAATAGCATTTTCTGCGTGTTCCTACATACACGCTGTAGACACTAACCGTGTATTCTGATATTGCAAAAACATTGCAAAAAAATATAATTTTGCAGTGTTTTTTTTTCTTCCCAATAGCATTTTCTGCGTTTTCATAAACGCTTTACATACTGTCCGTGTAGTCTGATATTGCAAAAACATTGCAAAAAAATAAAATTTTGCAGTGTTTTTGTTTCTTCCCAATAGCATTTTCTGCGTTTTCATAAACGCTTTACATACTGTCCGTGTAGTCTGATATTGCAAAAACATTGCAATAAAAATTAATTTTAAGGTGTTTTTTTTTTTTCCAATAGCATTTTCTGTGTTTTCATAAACGCTTTAGACACTATCCGTTTATTCTGATATTGTAAAAACATTGCAAAAAAATTTAATTTTGCAGTGTTTTTTTTCTTCCCAATAGCATTTTCTGCGTTTTCATAAACACTTTAGACACTGTACGTGTATTCTGCTATATACAAAAACACCCATTTAGGGCAAGATCATAAATTTTGAAAATATGAGGAGATCATCAAAAAGGGGACGTGGCCCGGGTCGTGGTGCTGCTGGTGGCGCTCCTGTTGCAGGGAGAGGACGTGGTCGATCTGTGCCAGCTACACGCACTAGTGAAACACCTTCCGAGGGTGCGAGTAGGCGACAGAGCCTGCAGCAGTATTTTGGCGCGCCTAATGAGGCTGTACGAATGTCGAGGCCAGGACAAGTACAGGCGATAGTAGATTGGGTTGCTGCTGACAGTGCCTCCGGTTCCTTCACATTGTCTCCCACCAAGTCTCCTGATGAAAGTTCAGAGTTGGCACCTGCAGCCGATGTCCATCAGTCTTTCACCTCACCCCCTTGCAAATCAGCCAATCAGTCTGAGCTCCAAATCATGCAGCAGTCTCTTCTGCTTTTTGATGACTCTGTTAGCAGGGTTTCCCAGGGCCATCCACCTAGCCCTGCCTCAGAAGTGGAAGAGATTGTGTGCACCGATGCCCAACCACTTATGTTTCATGATGAGTACATGGGAGGACCAACGCAGCACGTCTCGGATGATGACGAAACACAGGTGCCAACTGCTGCTGCTGTGCAGACCGACAAGGAGGGCAGGGGTGAATTTTGGGTGGAAGATGATGTGGAGGACGATGAGGTCCTTGACCCCACATGGAATCAACGTCATGCAGGTGACCAGTGTAGTTCAGAGGAAGATGCGGTGATCGCACAGAGCCACCAGCACAGCAAAAGCGGAGCCTCCGTCCCCTAGACAGTACGTCTGCTACTGCCCAACGCAGCAAGGGACCGAGCACACCAAAGCCAGGTGCAAGGAGTTCCCTAGCGTGGCAGTTCTTCAGACAATGTCCTGATGACAAGACACGGGTGGTTTGCACGTTGTGCAATCAGAGCTTGAAGCGAGGCATAAACGTTCTCAACCTGGGCACAACCTGCATGACCAGGCATCTAAGTGCAAAGCACGAGATGCAGTGGAGTAGACACCGCAAAAACCAAGAAAGGTCTCTGGCTCCTCCTGCTTCCTCTTCTGCTGCAGTCTCGGCCTCTTCATCCACCTCTGTAGTGACAGTGACACCTGCCAACCCGCAAACAGAGGATCTGCCAGCAACACTACCACCTGGGTCACCAACCATCTCCACAATGTCCCATGGAAGCTTTCAGCTCTCTATTTCCCAAACACTGGAGCGGAAGAGGAAGTACCCCCCTAGCCACCCGCGATCCCTGGCCCTGAATGCCAGCATTTCAAAACTGCTTGCCTTTGAAATGCTGTCATTCCGTCTGGTGGAGACGCAGAGTTTTCAAAGGCTGATGTCATTGGCTGTCCCACAGTACGTCGTGCCCAGCCGCCACTACTTTTCCAGACAAGCTATCCCTTCCCTGCACAACCAAGTGGGGGACAAAATCAGGTGTGCACTGCGCAACGCCATCTGTGGCAAGGTCCACCTAACTACGGATGCAGGGACCAGTAAGCACGGTCAGGGACGTTATATCTCCCTAACAGCACACTGGGTAAATGTAGTGGCGGCTGGGCCTGAGGCGGATAGCAGTTTGGCGCATGTCCTTCCACCACCGAGGATTGCAGGGCACTTCAGTTTGCCTCCTGTTGCTAACTCCTCCTACTCCGCCTCCTCATCCTCTACCGCCTCCTCATCCGGTCAGCGTAACACCTTCACCACCAACTTCAACACAGCCAGGGCTAAACGACAGCAGGCAGTTTTAAAACTTTCCTGTTTGGGGGAAAAACCCCACACCGCGCAGGAGTTGTGGAGGGACATGGAACAACAGACCGATGAGTGGTTGGTGGCAGTGAGCCTCAAGCCCGGCCTGGTGGTGTGCGATAATGGGCGAAATCTCATAGCAGCTCTGGGCCTTGCCGGTTTGACGCACATCCCTTGCCTGGCGCATGTGCTGAACTTGGTTGTCCAGAGGTTCCTGAAGAATTACCCCGATATGCCAGAGCTGCTGCAGAAAGTGCGGGCCGTCTGTGCGCACTTTCGGCGTTCTCATCCTGCTGCTGCTCGCCTGTCAGCGCTGCAGCGTGACTTCGGCCTTCCCGCTCACCGTCTCATATGTGACGTGCCCACAAGGTGGAACTCCACCTTGCACATGCTTGCCAGACTGTGCGAGCAGCAGCAGGCGATAGTGGAGTTTCAGCTGCAGCACGCACACGTGAGTCGCTCTGCGGAACAGCACCACTTCACCGCCAATAACTGGGCCTCCATGCGAGACCTGTGTGCCTTGTTGCGCTGTTTCGAGTACTCCACCAACATGGCCAGTGCCGATGACGCCGTTCTCAGCGTTACTATCCCAGTTCTATGCCTCCTTGAAAAAACTCTTAAGGCGATGATGGAAGAGGATGTGGCACAGGATGAGGAGGAGGAGGAGGAGAAGGAGGAGGAAGAGGGTTCATTTCCAAGGCTTTCAGGGCAGTCATTTACAAGTGGCTACGAGGGTGGGTTCCTGCACCAACAAGCGCCAGGTACACAATTGTCTGGCAGCAAGGGCACAGTTCTGGAGGATGACGAGTTGGAGGATGAGGAGGAGATGGAGGAGGAGGAGGAACCATGTTCACAGCAGGGTGGCACCCAGACCAGCTCATGTCCATCACTGGTGCGTGGCTGGGGGGATACAAAGGACACAGACGATACACCTCCCACAGAGGACAGCTTTTCCTTGCCTCTGGGCAGCCTGGCACACATGAGCGATTACATGCTGCAGTGTCTCCGCAACGACCGCCCACATTTTAACTGGTGCTGATTATTGGGTGGCCATCCTGCTGGATCCCCGTTACAAGGACAATGTGCCGTCCTTAATTACCTCACTGGAGCGTGATCGTAAGATGCGCGAGAGTACAAGCGCACGATGGTAGACGCGCTGCTGGTGGCATTCCCACTTGGAAGCGGGGGTACGGTGGAAGCACAAGGCGAAGGCAGAGGAGGAGGAAGAGGTCGCCAACGCAGCCGGGGCACCGCCAGCACCTCGCAAGGCAGGGTTAGCATAGCCGGAATGTGGAAAAGCTTTGTCGGCACGCCACAACAACCAGCACCACCAGCTGAGATGGAACGTCTTAGCAGGAGGCAGCATTTCACCAACATGGTGGGGCAGTATGTGTGCACACGCGTACACGTACTGCATGACGGGTCTGCCCCCTTCAACTTCTGGGTCTCCAAATTGGGCACATGGCCTGAGCTTGCCCTTTACGCCTTGGAGGTGCTGGCCTGCCCTGCCGCCAGTGTATTATCTGAACGTGTATTTAGCACGGCAGGGGGCGTTATCACAGACAAGCGCAGCCGCCTGTCCAGAGCCAATGTGGACAAGCTCACGTTCATTAAAATGAACCAGGCATGGATCCCACAGGACTTGTCCATACCTTGTGCAGAATAGACACATATACCGGTGTTCTGACGAAAACTGTCTTGCTATCGGATAGTGTCCGGCCACTTACTGCACAGGTGCAGTGCTTGCGCAGTACGGAGGACAAGGAGATTCACAAAATCTCCAAAGATGAACGTCGCCTGCGCAGTGAGTGCAGGTTCAAGCCCGACCATCCAAGTGGACATACGGTAGCACATAGTAACAGGGCCCCTCACGGGCTCGCTTGGCTAGGCTTCAACCTCGGATGATGTGGCTTGAACCTGGAGTCACCGCGCATCGTCTTTGGAGAGTTTAAAAATCCCCTTGTCCTACGTACTGAGCAAGCGCAGTACAGGGCGGACACTATGCGACGGGGGACAGAATTCGACACATCATTCACCACTAGCCTTACCCAGCCATTGTTGTATTTTTGAACCAGTGTTGGCTACCTCGTCCTCCTCCACCGCCGCTTCCACCTACACCGCCACATCCACCGCCACCTCAACCTCCTACTCCATTTGAATTTCGTCCTCCTAGGTCAAGATTATAATTTTTTCATTTTTTTTTATTTCCAAGTATTTTATTTTCCCACTATCTTATCCATTAAATTGAATAATTTTTTCCAGAAAGTGCGTATTCTGGGGTATTCCCACCATATGTGCGGCATCGTGCCGTTGAGTTTATGAGGTTCTTAATGACTTTCTGTACCTCTTCTTCTGAGAAGGGGGCCTCCAGCATTTTTTTTTATTTTTTATTTTTTTTTATGTTATTTTAAGTTATTTCCCTATCCACATTTGTTTGCAGATCACTTGCCATGCTCTTAACAACATTTTGTTGCCATTTGCAGCCCTCTAGCCCTTTCCATGACCTTTTTACAGCCATTTTAGTGTTCAAAAGTCCAGATCCCCATTGACTTCAATGGGGTTCGGAGTTCGGGGTCAAGTTCGGGTCAAGTTCGGTCCCGAACCCGGACTTTTTTCCGAAGTTCGGCCGAACCCGCCAAACCCGAACATCCAGGTGTCCGCTCAACTCTAATCCTGATTCTTATAATTAATAACAAATGCCTATAGGAATCTATAAATTACAATACCTTTCAAAAAATTTTATGGATCAGCAAAAGAGTGTCCCTATACTTTGATTTAATTCAGTGAATGCGAGCAAACAGCCTCTGTTGTCTTCTCTTTGATAGTCATTAATCTTCTGTGGGGCTTGATGTCTGAGTTGGGCTGAGACCCGCGTGGTCTGCACCATTACCTATCAGTATGGACATCCAGTCACGTTCATGTCTTTGCTTTGAATCTCATATGAAAATAATAAAATCATGTATAATCTGATAAATTTAATATAAATTTCATTATGCATTTTCTTTTGCTTTTTTTGATGTATGTAGGATTGCTAACACTTCCTTATCCCCTGATGAAGACTTTATATAACTTGAAATGCGTAGGGTTGACTTGGTGTATATGCAATTTATTTTAATAATTTCACATATCCCTGCAGTATATGTATATTGTAGGAGTGCTATAAGATCAGGACTTGAAGTGTCTTGACCAGCCAATTTTAAACCTGTTGTTCAATAAAAGTTTTTCTATTTTTATAGACCAATTTGCAATTGTGTGATTTCTATTGCTGCAACAAAGCCCCATGGGAGATATCTTTTGTCTAGTTATGTAACAATATCCATTCCTGAAAGTCATCTATAACCACTATCCCATATACATTTACTGTGGCAGGGTGGTAGTGCTTGATCTGGCACTTCCGGGTCTGACTTGATATTCGCTGGGACCCGCTGATTGTTTGGGACACAAGCAGACCATTACTAGTAAAAAATTAAAAATGCATGAAAATATTCCTTAGTTTGTTGACACTATAACTTTTGCGCAAACCAATCAATATACCCTTTTTGGGATTTTATTTACCAAAAATATGTAGCAGAATATATATTGGCCTAGATTGATGAAGAAATTGATTTTAATTATTTTTTTTATTGGGTGTGTTTTATAGCAGAAAGTAAAAAATATATGTTTTTAATTCAAAATTGTCAGTCTTTTTTTGTTTATAGCACAAAAAATAAAAACCACAGAGGTGATCAAATACCACCAAAAGAAAGCACTGTAATTGGGAAAAAAGGGACGAAAATGTTATTTGAGTACATCATCGCACAACCGCGCAATTGTCATTTAAAAGTAACACAGTGCCGTATCTCATAAAATGGCCTGGTCAGGAAGGGGTAAAAACTTTCCAGAGCTCAAGTGGTTAAAGAAAAAAAAAATACATTTGACCCATTACCATTATAGCTTACCTTTAACTTGTTGCAGACCGGCCGCCGTCAATTGGCGGCGGAGCGGTGCGGCTCTTGTGGCGGGCCGCCGTCATATGACGGCGCTAGCTTTGCGGCCTCTAGGGGGCACGCGCGCGTGCCCGCCGCGTCGCTGGGGACCCGATGCAGCCGCGATGTCTGCCAGGCACCTGCGATTGCCCGGTAACTGAGCAGGACGTGGATCTGCGTGTGTAAACACACAGATCCACGTCCTGTCAGAGGAGAGGAGACCGATGGTGTGTCCCTTGTACATAGGGACACCGATCGATCCCCTCCCCCAGTCAGTCCCCTCCCCCCACAGTTAGAATCACTGACATAAGGAACATATTAACCCCTGCAGCGCCCCCTAGTGTTAACCCCTTCCCTGCCAGTCACATTTATACAGTAAGCAATGCATTTTATAGCACGGATCGCTGTATAAATGTGAATGGTCCCAATAACGTGTCAAAAGTGTCCGATATGTCCGCCGCAATATCGCAGTCACGATAAAAATCGCAGATCGCCGCCATTACTAGTAAAAAAAATAATAATAATAAAAATGCTATTAATCTATCCCCTATTTTGTAGACGCTATAACTTTTGCGCAAACCAATCAATAGACGCTTATTGCGATTTTTTTTTAACCAAAAATATGTAGAAGAATACGTATCGGTCTAAACTGAGGAAAAAATTTGTTTAAAAAAATAAATAAATTGGATATTTATTATAATAAAAAGTTAAAAATATTGCGTTTTTTCAAACGTGTCCCTCTTATTTTATTTATAGCGCAAGAAATAAAAACCGCAGAGGTGATCAAATACCACCAAAATAAAGCTCTATCTGTGGGGAAAAAATGATAAAAATTTTATTTGGGTACATCGTTGCATGACCGCGCAATTGTCATTCAAAATGCAACAGCGCTGAAAGCTGAAAAATGGCTTGGTAAGGAAGTGGGTTTTTGTACCTGGTAGGCAAGTGGTTAAAATCCATCTGTTATACTAACAATTACTCTCTGCTACATTTTCTTATGATTTTTAATACTGTTTACTGCTTTTGCTTGCAGGAAAACACAGGCAAATGCCTGAAAATTAGCATACGCACTAATCTTAAAAACATAAAACAAAAACATTTACATAGTCTATATGACTTTATAAATGTAGAGCTTAAATCATTGTAACAAGCACCTATGTGTGTAGAAACTAAATGTATGCAATTCTGCCTACATTTCCAGATTCACTTTTTTAAGATCTTATCAATCATCTTTATATCTCTGGCCTCTATCACAATTACCTGATTTTTGACTTACATTATAGGTTTCTCACTTTAAAAATCCTGATGTTCTTTTATGGTGTGCTCGCAGGAGATTTCTGTCTGCTTTTTATTATTTTTTGATGTGCTTTTCATCAGTCAGCTATTGACTTGCATGGGCTCAAACTGTCATCAGTTTTCATCCAAAAAAAAAAAAGAGATGAAAACTATATTGTTGTGAAATCCTTAATACAGTATATCACTAAAGAATTAGCATATTTTTTCACTGGTATTTAACTTCAAAATGATTGCATTTAAATACTTAAAATGTTATTATTATTTATAAGTGTTTAAAGTATAGGGTATTATCTTGATTTCCACTGTTGCTGAAAGAGTTTATTATCATCAACATAGTCTAAATAATATAGTCAGTCAACTTCAATCTAAGATCTAATGGTTGGGCACTGACATACAGTTTCCTTCCTTTTGCAGAATTCTGCGTGATGCCCTTTTCATGGTAGTAGATGTAGGCAGAAGTGAGAGCTGAAATGCACATTTCTAGCTATGGTCTCATAAGCTGTTCATTGATTTAAGTTGCTAACCTTTAACTTATCATGAAATTAGCTTGGTGTCTATTAGACTGAGCTACAGCCACACAGAAATAAAAAAATATGGGAGAATTTGGTTGGAGGAAGAAATATGTATCTGGTGGTTCTTTAAATGCTAACAATTTTCCAGCTGTTCCGACTTTTACCTTATTCTAGTTTTCCAAAAATGTCCACACATAACAAATTATTTAAAATCTGTGGGTAAAACTATAAAAGTGTGTCATAAAATGAATTTGTCACAGGAGGCAGAAGGCACTGAGAATGGAGTGTCCATACCAGATACTCTATTCTCAGTGCAGCTCACAGGCTCAGCATTACAAACCTCCCTCCCCAGCTACTGTATCCATCACACATACGGTATCTCACAAAAGTGACTACACCCCTCACATTTGTGTAAAAATTGTATTCTATATTTTCATGTGACAACACTGAAGAAATGACACATTGCTACAATGTAAAGTAGTGAGTGTACAGCTTGTATAACTGTAAATTTACTGTCCCCTTAAAATAACTCAACACACAGTCATTAATGTCTAAACCGCTGGTATGGTCTGAGCACTGACAGGCTGACCCCCCCACCCCCTACCCCTTCAACCTCTGCAGCAATGCTGTCAGCACTCATATGTCTATTTCCCAAAGACAACCTCTGAATATGATGCTGAGCACGTGCACCCAATTTCTTTGGTCGACCATGGCAAGGCCTGTTCTGAGTGTGTCAAGAAAGGCGTCCCGGGTCCCTGACTGCCGGTAGGAGAGTTGGCTACAGTGTCCCCATTGGAAGAGCCACTCAGCGCATGCACGGACGCGCGGGAGCACGCACGCACGCTGCGTGATTCCGTTTGGCGCCAGGAGCGCTATTTAAAGGAGATCTTGACCATGCCATCTTGCTGTCCGGTCTACAGCGTTCCAGTGACCCCCAGCTACCAGCTATCCTTGTGCTACCTGACTTCTGTTACCTGATTCCAGTACCCGGCTTGTTCCCGACCTTCCGTGCCTGCTGCCTGTCTCCAACCCCGGCTTGTCCCAACATCTCTTCTGCCTGTTCGTTGGTTCCTTGCTGCCCGCCTGTTACCGACCCGGTTTGCTTCACGACTACGCCTGGCCTGCTGATTCTGTACCGCACCTGCCCGCCAGTGTTTGACCCGGCCTGCCTGTGACCCGCTACCGTTCTGGACCCCAGTCTCTTCCGGCTACCTGCAGTTCCCATCTGCCAGCCTGCAACTCTAGGGTTCCTGCCCTAGCCCACTACTGGTTGTCCTACAGCATTCCAGACGTCCGGACCGGCCCTACATCTGTAACCTGCCAGGCACTTGTGCCCCTTTGTGCTCCCGAGCCCCTGTCTGCTCTACCAGGGGTTCCCGAGCCGGAGGTATACGAGACGCCGCTCCCTGCATTCGTGGGCTCAGCAACCAGGTACGTGACAGAGTGGGACCTGTTCTGTTAAACTGCTGTATGGTCTTGGCCACCGTGCTGCAGCTCAGTTTCAGGGTCTTGGCAATCTTCTTATAGCCTAGGCCATCTTTATGTAGACCAACAATTCTTTTTTTCAGATCCTCAGAGAGTTCTTTTTCCATGAGGTGCCATGTTGAACTTCCAGTGACCAGTATGAGAGAGTGAGAGCGATAACACCAAATTTAATACACCTGCTCCCCATTCACACCTGAAACCTTGTAACACTAACGAGTCACATAACATCGAGGAGGGAAAATGGCTAATTGGGCCCAATTTGGACATTTTCACTTAGGGGTGTACTCACTTTTGTTGCCAGCAGTTTAGACATTAATGGCTGTGTGTTGAGTTATTTTGAGGGGACAGCAAATTTACACTGTTATACAAGCTGTACACTCACTACTTTACATTGTAGCAAAGTGTAATTTCTTCAGTGCTGTCACATGAAAAGATAGAATAAAATATTTACAGAAATGTGAGGGGTGTACTCACTTTTGTGAGATACTGTATGGTTAATGTGGGGTGGCAGACTTCCTCTTTTAATCACAAGGCAGGTGGACCTGATGGGGAACTAGTCTCTTAGAGTTCCCTATCAGGCTCCACCCACTGTCAGTGTGCCTCTTTATCATAAGTTACTAGGACACTGTGGACTATGTAGCCAACAGAGTCATAACAACCAATGTTAACAACCATTCCTGCCTCATTCAGCTGCTGGCATCCCCACTCTTATGTTTACATTTACCTCTTGTCCAGGAAATCTTTTGGCTGGCAGCTGGGGATTGGGTTATTATTTTTGTTGTTGATTAAACTGGTTGCTATGGCGCTGGCAGCCACTGGCACCATAGCAACAAGGAAGCCCTGTGGTGAAAGCTATCACATTTATGATAGTTTCTCAACATACAATGACCCATTCTAAGCACTGGCATCTATCTGTATACCAACTCAGAGCTGGTCTTAATTGCCACCGGTTGCATATATATATAATTTGAATCTGTTGCAGCCTTAGTGGGAATTTCTTAAATTGACAGAACTAAGATCTACATGAACCCTGGTGCACATGTCAGATCTCCTAACTGGTTGCTATGGCGCTGGCAGCCACTGGCACCATAGCAACAAGGAAGCCCTGTGGTGAAAGCTATCACATTTATGATAGTTTCTCAACATACAATGACCCATTCTAAGCACTGGCATCTATCTGTATACCAACTCAGAGCTGGTCTTAATTGCCACCGGTTGCATATATATATAATTTGAATCTGTTGCAGCCTTAGTGGGAATTTCTTAAATTGACAGAACTAAGATCTACAGACCATAGCACCTGAATTAGGTGCAGGCCATTTTAAAGGGGCCATAGCACCAGAAAACTTGTAACTGCTTTATTGAATTGTAGGGTAACCTGGCTCAAGCATGCAGATGAGTAGCGTTAAAATAGGATCAGGACTCTTGATCTCCATGACAGTTTTAAATCAATGACTAAGAATGTTTTGAAGCCATTGAATTAACCTGACAGCCAGAAATAAAGTATTTTTAGAAAAAAAGTTCAGCAGTGGCAGTCTACATTTCTTCAGTTCAGATTTCCTTTAATAATTTCTTTCCATTAAACTGAATTCTCAATAGATTATGCTCAATAATTTAAAAAGGACCTCAAATCTAGACATAATACCTCCCATGGGTGGCTTCATGACATATCCAAAATGCAACGTCTTATGCAGAAAAATCTTACATTGTAAAAATAAATATAGAAAATGCATCGCCAATACTGTTTTTGCCTTCCAGGTGTATCTTGGGAGAACTTATTTGTTGTTCATAAAACCCTATACCCCTTAATCCCTCTGGTTCAGTTTCTTTACTTGATTTTTCCAGGACTGCAATACGTGCAATTTATCAGGAAAAAAAATTTAATATTTCCAGTGTGTTAGCATCAGAAATTTTTTTTTTTACAAAAATATGACTTACTCAAATGTTGGATCCCTGCATAGTTGCCTCTTTAGATCTCTGTTCAAATTCCATAAGAGCATGCTGATGAAGAATAAGATTAATAATGTCACTGGAAAAAAACTACTGTTGCCTGCATTCTGAATACAAATACCAACTGTAGAGATGCACAATTATAATACAGTTACAATGCTGGAAAAAATACCTTTATGCTATTTTACTGTTAATTACCAACAACATTCAAACTCTGCTGCATATACTATACTTCAGTAGTGCAAATGTCAGGAATATTGTGAATTAGAGGGATTATAAGTTTTATAAAAGAAGGATTTCTGTTGGGCTACTGTTGCAACTCTTCCCTATACAGTTGCATCTCCGATAAGTTTAGAATGTGTTACTGCTAGTCTGCAACCAACCTGAGCTAATATTTGCCTTTTTGAGGTTATAAAGGTTTTCCCTAAACCTGGCAGGTTGCGTGCTTCAACCTGTTGCTGGAATGAGGCTCCAGTAATGTGGGAAGGATTAACCACTGGGCCCTTCATATTTATATGACTCCCTGATAGCGTTGTTCAGAGGTAGAATCTGGGTAGATGATAAATGTTTGTAAGCACCTCTTCAGAACTGTTTCCCCCTGGGGCTTCTCCCTGGGAGAAAGACTGTGTGAAGAATTGCTATTAGGGCCTGGTCTTATCGTGAAGCATGTGCTGAGGTCCCTGGATACCAAGCTAATTTTTGAAGAGCATGCATGAAGAGATTCAAACTGATCAGAGATACTCTCGCCCACATTGGGTTGCAAAGGGGCTAGGTAAATTCTGACATCCGAGCCTTGCACAACAGTCTTTTACATCTCACTCTCTGCCTGTACTACCTGAGCTAAACCGTCTGGGTCAGCTGAAGTAGAGGGCACCTGATGTTTTGACTTTGCTGACTGCCCACTGTCTGTCTTATCATCTCCCTCTGAGGGTTAGCCTATCATTTTAGAAGAGTAGGAGAAGGCTTTCTTCTTCTTTCTTTCAATTGTTTTTTTTATTTACATTATAAAGAATATACATAAGACAGTCAGAATGTGTATATATACACAACTGTATGTAATAGAAAGATGATACAATATAACATTGTGTTGTAGAAAATGACCCTTTATCAAGATATGTAGTTAAGGGGCCTATGGCCCATCTCATCAGTAGAATAAACAGATATGATCAAAGACATTAATTAAGGCAGACAACTGAAAGCCAAAGTTACAACTGAGGAAAGGTGACATCAAAAAGACACCAAACCAGCTCTTCCCTCTTAAAACTCTGAGGACTGTCTGTAAAAACACATTCATTCTAATAAAGGAAAGAACAGAAGAGAAAAAAAAAAAGAGACCAGCACCTATTCAAGGACATAAAAGAAATCAGGTCCAGTCAATCACAAGCAATAATACCCGCCCCCCATCATTATAGCAGGGAGATATTCATGTAATTCACCCAGGTAAGTTCAAATTTATGGATCGAGTCCTGTAAAACATTGTTCATATGCTCCTGTAACATGATTCAGGAGATCTTTTACTTTGCTGCAGCTAAAGAGACCATCTGCCACTTCCATCTCATGGCAATAGTTAATTTGCCCCCCAAAAAATAAATGTAGCTAGGCATTGGATGTGCCTAGATACATTTGGGATCGCCATATTAAAGTGGTTGAAATCCCTCTCATAAACCCAGTGAAGTGAATATCCTCAGATACACAGAAATGAAACTAATCCTTCTACAAAAGTTTTACTTGATTATCTGCAGTCTTCTCTTGTCTACAGCCCTTCAAAAGAGTATAATCGTAATAAAATCCTTCTGCATATGTGAGGAGTACAGAGGAGGGGCTGGAAAGTTGCAGTTACCAGTTACAGCTCTTATACACTGTGTGAGAACTGACTGGAGGAAATGGACATACCCCCCCCCCCCCCCCCCCCCACATAGGCAGAAGAAAAAAGGAACATGCAGAGCTGTATTCTGAATAGAAATACTGGGTGCTTATCTCCCTCTCTGTCACAAATTTTATCTCATGTGTCAGGAAAACTTCTCAGACATGTCATATGCTGATAACAGAGGAATGAAGCACCAGAGAGAAATGACACTTAGAGCTTAGGAGAAAGACAGGTAAACACTGCAGATATACAGTATATGCTTTGTTCACATTTCATGACTGGGGTTTACAGCCACTGTGGAGAGCCGTCTGAGGGGTTTAGGGAATAGCCGCACCCGTCACCCTCTGCAGAAATGGAAGAATCCGGTTCCAGAAGTTTTGTATCCTAAGGCATTCCCACCATATTCGATACATAGTACCTAGAAGATCACACACCCTAAAACATAGAGTAGAAGAGGATCAATACATTTTGGCTAACCGGACAGGAACCAGGTACCATCTCCTAATTACTTTTAAACTTGCTTCTATCCATACAACATTCATGATCCCCTTGTAAGAGTTAAGCCCCATAAACACGGTCGGATTATCCGATGGATTCTGTCCTATCGGACAATGTTGTCGTAAATTCCGACCATGTGTAGGCACCATCGGACAGTGTACCTCGGATTGTCCGACGGACAAAGTCCTATCTCCTGCTGGATAGATTTTTCGACAACAAAGTCCGATCACACCAAATCCGATCGTGTGTAGCTTAGTCCGACGGACAAAGTGCCACGCATGCTCAGATCACATTACAAGACCAAAGCTATTGGCTACTAGCCTCTACGTAGTCCCGTCGTAGGCAACAAACGTCACCACGCTCAGAATGATCGGATTTTCCGACAACTTTGTCCGACCGTGTGTATGCAACACCAGTGTCGGACTAAATCCGTCGGACCAAATCCGATGGATTTGGTGGTCGGATTTTCCGGCCGTGTGTATGGGGCTTTAGAGAAACCATTGCACCATGTTTCCAAGTCCCATACTTGGGACAAGTCCTTCTCCCACTCCACCATGTAAGAAAATTTTTCTTGACCCTCCAATAGCAATTTCTAAATAATGAAGATCCCCTCTCCTTCTGATCTGCATCTTTAGCACAACATTATTCATAAGCCATAGGTCTAGGGGGTGTGGATTCAACATCCCAAAGAGAGCGCAAGAAGTGGGAAGTCTGTAAAAAATGAAAGTGCTCCTTAGATAGCATGTCCAAATTTCACTTACAAAAGCTCTAGGGAAGTGCGGTCCATTAGGGGTGAAGGAGTGGCCAATCCTATACAAACCTTTAGCCAGCCTTTATCTGATTTCCATCCCCATTGGAAATTGAGGGTTCTTAAAAAGATGTGCCAGATGACGGAGGGGGGGGGGAACTAGCGCTGGCCACAGGCGAAGTCTGTCCCAGAGGGCTATTGAGTGGGATAAAGTGGGGGCCAATATAGGGGGTCTACGTTTAGGAGAACACCATAGTAAATAATCTAACATATTGCGAGGGGGCGCTTCTCTTTCTACATGAACACAGTCTGGGCTAGCTGTACGAGAATATACTATGGAAATTTGGGCCAGTTGAGCTAACTGGTAATAAAGAAGCAGGTTAGGTAAACCTATTACCCCCCTTGTTTTATTATAAAGTGTACATTTTGCTAGGCAATGCCCTTTGGCACCCCAAATGTACTGTACTAACTTAGATGTGGCATTAGTGTCATATTGATTGTGTTAACCCTACCCAACCATGATATGTAATAATGTGACCATTGTTGCATGTCAGCTTCCAGCTTTTTAAACATCAGAGGGTAGTTCAAATAATTTAAAAGGTCCATGCTGGAAGCGAGGTGGACCCCCAGGTAGGGGATGGAAGTATCACTCCATGTGAAGGCGAAATGTTCTTTTAGGCGATCAACCAGCGAAAATTGAGTATTAATATTTAGGGTCATGGATTTACACACATATTTACCCTAAGCCCAGAAATGTCCCCAAAAACCTGTATCAAGCTAACAATGTTAGTGGTTGAGATCAGCGGGGAAGCCACCCGACCGGGATAATTGAAGAACCTAATCCACCTTATCAATCTCAGAGCTTCACACCGGATCACTAAGTAGAGACTCATTGGGGGTTATTTTGCGAAAGGCAAATCCACTTTGCACTTCAAGTGCACTTGAAAGTGCACTTGGAACTGAAGTCACTGTAGATCCGAGGGGGACATTTAAGGAAAATAAAAAACAGCATTTTAGCTTGCACATGATTGGATGATAAAATCAGCAGAGCTTCCACTCATTTCAGATCTACCCCTTAGATGTAGAGCGACTGCACTTTCAAGTGCACTTGTAGTGCAAATTTGATTTGCCTTTGTAAATAACCCCCATTGAGTCCTTAATTTGAAGGCATCTCCAACACAAGACCCACTATAGAGTGGTCTGACCAAACCGAGTCCCTAATGTAAGCATTAGTGGTGTGGGGGATAGCGACAGCTGACACAAAAATATGATCTATCCTGGCATAGGTCATGTGGGGAGAAGAGAAATTAGTATAGTTCCTAGAGGTTGGATGTGGTTCCCTCCAAAAAGGGCTACCAGCTGATAGGAGTGAAGAAGTCTAACAAGCCCCAAACGCTGCTTAGAAGGCCGGTTTAAGTAGGGGGCCAGTTGTGCAGGATTTGTCTACATATAATTTGAGTGCTATATTGGAGTCCCCCTATTATGACTGCCCCTTGAATGTAAGGAGTTAGAGTCTAAACCATGGAAAGAAAGAAACAGGCTTGGCCCCAGATTCTTCTGCTGGGGCCTTTTAACGGTGGTGCACTACTGGTGAAAGGTTAAGTTACCAACTGCATTCAGTTTGAAGTACAATTTGTCACAGGTGACAAATGTGTCGAGTGATTGTTTAAAGGAAAAGAGGAACAGTAACAATAAGTGAGAAAGGATGCAAAGTAAAGTCAGTTCCTGAGTATTGGGACAATACTATAGTGTGCTACCGGTGTTGGACACTAGCGCAGGGGGAGAATATGGATATGATGAGCAATTGGAAGACTCAGTTCCTGCCCAACAATGTGTACATTGAGTTAAGAATCCTCTCACATGTCCTGCAGTTCAGTCTTGGATGCTGCTAGTGGAGAGGCCCCTCATGGATCAATGGTCTCGACACAGACAAAACTGCACAGAAATGCTGGAAATGCAGAAATGCAGCTGGAGACCAGCGATTGCTGTCTCTGGTATGAGCTGGAGTGGATGGGCGATGGATGTGGCAATGGTCTATCTTGCTTTCTGGCGATGCTGCTAGCCAGACCACACTGCTGACAGAGGCCCTGATCGGCGGAGCATGTTAGCCCTGATGTCTGTAACCTTCCCCATACTGGTACCAACAGCCTCAAACTTTCCCGGCCAGCACACTATGAGTCTCTTCACTCCTCTCTTCGTGCTATGGCCCCCTGGGAACTGCATTCTTTTCTAGCACCAAGGTAATACCATTACCAACAGTAGAACAACCTCTCACACAATCTCCCTCAGCAGCGTCTCCTCCTCCATGACCCTATGCTGCCCAATCAGTGAAGAATGCATAACATCCATAAAGACATAGCAGTGAGACATGATGGGAACCTGTAGTTTATTAACAGGCTCAGAAGTCCCTTTTCTTTTCTTAGAGGAGCCGATTGCCAGCGCCTGGCTACACATGATTTTATGTTTTGACCCTTTAATAATTCCATTATGAGGCCAATTGAAGTGGTTGCCTAACCAAAATTCACAGAGGAAAGGTAGGGGGACTCTATCCTCATTGCAGCTCAATATCCCTGAGCCTGGTAAAACCCCACACTAGCATTACTGAGCTCCCTGCCACTGATCCTGTCACTCCTCGGTGACATGTAGCCTCTTAGAGGTGCACATTTAGGGTCTGATTTATGAATCATTTGCGCCTTGAGTTTCAGCGCACGCCGCCGCGCAACGGCCGTTTTCGCATTTACAAAGCATTTGCGCCTGCAACTCAGCGCAATTCCCCATTTACTATAGTGTTGCCGGTGCACAGGCGGGCGCGATCTGTGCGCCGCTATAGACCTGGCGCACGGCATCTTCAACTCAGAAAATGAAAGAATCTGGAAGTGGCAATATTATGGGGGAGATATGGGTGATGTGAGGAAGTGTAGATATGACTGTCCAACTAACAAACATGCCCAGAATAGAACGGAAAACTATCTTTCTCTGAGCAGGCTTGCTGCGCCTGCAAATACACTTCTAACTACGTGAGGTCAATTTATGTACTGCGCATGCGCAAGCGGCATTTGCGCCCGTTCATGTGCTCTGGTTCACTGCGCCGGAAAAATCTTAGTAAATGGCAAGCCACGTAGGTTCATTTGCATAAGTTGAACGGGCGCACATCTCAACTTGATTTATTTTTTTTTGCGCTGGTTCACTTCTATGGGTTTTTTAAAGACTATTTGAACACAGGTCATGTTAGCATTAAGAAATTAAAAAAATGAAGAAAAAAAATGCGTGGGGGTCCCCCGAAATTCGATACCAGGCCCTTCAGGTCTGGTATGGATATTAAGGGGAACCCCGCACCCAAAAAAATGGCGTGGGGGTCCCCCTCAAAATCCATACCAGACCCTTCAGGTCTGGCATGGATTTTAAGGGGAACCCGTGCCAAAAAAATAAAGAAAAATGGCGTGGGGTCCCCCTCAAAATCCATACCAGACCCTTATCCAAGCACGCAACCTGGCAGGCCGCAGGAAAAGAAGGGGGGACGAGAGAGTGCCCCCCCTCCTGAACCGTACCAGGCCACATGCCCTCAACATTGGGAGGATGCTTTGGGGTCCCCCCCAAAGCACCTTGTCCCCATGTTGATGAGGACAAGAGCCTCGTCCCCACAACCCTGGCCATTGGTTGTGGGGTCTGCGGGCGGGGGGCTTATCAGAATATGGAAGCCCCCTTTAACAAGGGGACCCCCAGATCCCGGCCTCCCACCCTGTGTGAAATGGTATGGGGGTACAAAAGTACCCCTACCATTTTACCAAAAAAGGTGACAAAAGAGTTAAAAATTACAGGAGACAGTCTTTGACAATTCCTTTATTAAAGTCTTCTTTCTTCTGGTCTTCTTCCTTTCTTCATCCTTCGGTTTCTTCATTTTCTTCCTTCATCTTTTTCTTCCTCCGATCCACTTCTTCTTGCTCCGGTGTTCTCGTCCGGCATCTTCCTCCACGGCGTCTCTTCTTCTTTGTCTTCTTTGCTTCCCATTGCGCGGAGCGGCCCGATAACGAAGATGAGACGCCGCGGAGGAAGATGCCGGACGAGAACACCGGAGCAAGAAGAAGCGGACCGGAGGAAGAAGAAGATGGAGGAAGAAGATGAAGAAACCGAAGGATGAAGAAAGGAAGAAGGAAGAAGCCCAGAAGAAAGAAGACTTTAATAAAGGAATTGTCAAAGACTGTCTACTGTAATTTTTAACTCTTTTGTCACCTCTTTTGGTGAAATGGTAGGGGTACTTTTTTACCCCCTTACCATTTCACACAGGGGGGGAGGCCGGGATCTGGGGGTCCCCTTGTTAAAGGGGGCTTCCATATTCCGATAAGCCCCCCGCCCGCAGACCCCCACAACCAATGGCCAGGGTTGTGGGGACGAGGCCCTTGTCCGCATCAACATGGGGACAAGGTGCTTTGGGGGGACCCCAAAGCATCCTCCCAATGTTGAGGGCATGTGGCCTGGTACGGTTCTTTTCCTGCGGCCTGCCAGATTGCCTGCTCGGATAAGGGTCTGGTATGGATTTTGAGGGGGACCCCCACGCCATTTTTTTTGTTTTTGGCGCGGGGTTCCCCTTAATATCCATGCCAGATCTGAAGGGCCTGGTATGGATTTTGAGAGGGACCCCCACGCCACTTTTTTTGGCGAGATTTTATTTTTTTGGTGAGGGGGTTCCCCTTAATATCCATACCAGACCTGAAGGGCCTGGTATGGATTTTTAGGGGGGACCCCAACGCTATTTTTTTTTTAAATTAAAGTCGCCTGGCCTGGGGGCGACTTCAAGTCGTGTTGGAAGTCGCCCCAAGTCGCGCTGTGATTCACACTCAAGTCCAAGTTGTCTCCCAAAGTCGCGCTGGAAGTCGTGTTGCCCCTGTGTGGATGGACTGTATGATACGGCGTGCGCTATTATCAATGGGAGATAATTTTTAGTGGGTAGCGTTGGTTTTTAAAGGTGAACTCCACACCCCATTCTCCAAAGGCTGTGAGCTGCCTTCACCAATCCAAAACAAATACTTTTTCCGAGCATACAACAGGGGCGAGAAGAGCGATCACCCAACTCTCTCCCGAACCATTCAAGGCCACATGCACTCAACATAGCTGGCTAAATGTAAATTTGTATGCATATAAATTCTGTCCAAAATTCAATATTTCCTCTTTGAATTTTGTATTCTAAATCGTAAGTAAAATTTGTAATTGTTACGAAAAGTTAACTCACCAAAAAGCTATCAATCCAGGAAGTCAGCAAAGCACAGGGATGGTGGAACCCCTCATAATGGGCACAGCAGGTGTACAGACCCGGGAACTCAGCACAGGGATGGTGGGAACCCCTCATAATGGGCACAGCGGGTGTACAGACCCGGGAACTCAGCACAGGGATGGTGGGAACCCCTCATAATGGCCACAGCGGGTGTACAGACCTGGGAACTAAGAACAGGGATGGTGGGAACCCCTCATAATGATAAATTCATCGTAACAAACTTTCGTTATTTTAATGAAAAGTTTACTAATCAAACGAAAATGCTAAGATCTTAGAAATAAACATTCAATTTTAAACACAAATGACAAAATTTTTCTTTTTTATTCATACGAAACCCAACAAAATTTTGTTACGCGCCCATGTCTACCAATGACTAGAAGATAAGCCAGCCAAGTGGGGACTAGCAAAATTACCAAATCAGTTCCCTTAGACTGCAATGGTATTTGTTGTTGTGCTTAATTGTGGACAGGGGGGTGCCTTTTTTTGTGTTAGCTGCATTTGATTTGTTCTGGGCATGCTCAGGGACTTTTTGTTTTTTGCTGCTTTTTGTGTTTGAACAGCACTTGGATGTTTCTGGGCATGCTTAGGGAGTGTTTTTTTTGGGGGGGGGTTAGTAATTTAAAGACATCATTAACAGGTGTACCCACTTTGAAGTTCTGTCTCTACATTGGGTGAACTTGCATTTTGTGTGTTTCATGGACTGTGCATGTGTTTGCAATTGCCTCATTAGCACACAAACCTATGTTATATAAAGCTTGCAGATAGCATGCTTTACTTTGCCCTGAAAAGAGCCAAGATTGTGTGTGTGGTGGTGGCAGCAAGAGAGCACATGTCAGTGTCCTGACCACTTTCTAACACATGTATATTTTGTTTGTTATGTCTTTGCAAAACAGATGTGTTTTCTGCAATTTATTTGTTACTTTGGTTTGTTGTTTTTTTTTTTTTGGTTGTGGTGGTAATTTTAACATGAAATATTTTTGATGTTGGCAATGTTTGTTGTTTTTACATTGTTCACTTTGATTTAATTGTCTGTGCTGCATTATTTTAAAAACGTTCTCAAGATGTGCCTAATGTAGTTTTAATCCTTTTTATATACAGTGCCTTGCGAAAGTATTCGGCCCCCTTCAACTTTTCAACCTTTTGCCACATTTCAGGCTTCAAACATAAAGATATAAAATTTAAATTTTTTGTGAAGAATCACCAACAAGTGGGACACAATTGTGAAGTGGAACGAAATCTATTGGATTGTTGAAACTTTTTTAACTAATAAAAAAAATGAAAAGTGGGGCGTGCAAAATTATTCGCCCCCTTGCGTTAATACTTTGTAGAGCCACCTTTTGCTGCGATTACAGCTGCAAGTCGCTTTGGGTATGTCTCTATCAGTTTTGCACATCGAGAGACTGAAATTCTTACCCATTCTTCCTTGCAAAACAGCTCGAGCTCAGTGAGGTTGGATGGAGAGCGTTTGTGAACAGCAGTTTTCAGCTCTTTCCACAGATTCTCGATTGGATTCAGGTCTGGACTTTGACTTGGCCATTCTAACACCTGGATACGTTTATTTGTGAACCTTTCCTTTGTAGATTTTGCTGTATGTTTGGGATCATTGTCTTTTTTGAAGATAAATCTCCATCCCATTTTCAGGTCTTTTGCAGACTCCAACAGGCTTTCATCCAGAATGGTCCTGTATTTGGCTGCATCCATCTTCCCCTCAATTTTAACCATCTTCCCTGTCCCTGCTGAAGAAAAGCAGGCCCAAACCATGATGCTGCCACCACCATGTTTGACAGTGGGGATGGTGTGTTGAGGGTGATGAGCTGTGTTGCTTTTACGCCAAACATATAGTTTTGCATTGTGGCCAAAAAGTTCGATTTTGGTTTCATCGGACCAGAGCACCTTCTTCCACATGTTTGGTGTGTCTCCCAGGTGGCTTGTGGCAAACTTTAGACAAGACTTTTTATGGATATCATTGAGAAATGGCTTTCTTCTTGCCACTCTTCCATAAAGGCCAGATTTGTGCAGTGTACGACTGATTGTTGTCCTATGGACAGACTCTCCCACCTCAGCTGTAGTTCTCTGCAGTTCATCCAGAGTAATCATGGGCCTCTTGGCTGCATCTCTGATCAGTCTTCTCCTTGTCTGAGCTGAAAGTTTAGAGGGACAGCCAGGTCTTGGTAGATTCGCAGTGGTCTGATACTCCTTCCATTTCAAAATGATCGCTTGCACAGTGCTCCTTGGGATGTTTAAAGCTTGGGAAATCTTTTTGTATCAAAATCCGGCTTTAAACTTCTCCACAACAGTATTACGGACCTGCCTGGTGTGTTCCTTGGTCTTCATGATGCTCTGTGCGCTTTCAACAGAACCCTGAGACTATCACAGAGCAGGTGCATTTATACAGAGACTTGATTACACACAGGTGGATTCTATTTATCACCATCAGTCATTTAGGACAACATTGGATCATTCAGAGATCCTCGCTGAACTTCTGGAGTGAGTTTGCTGCACTGAAAGTAAAGGGGCCGAATAATTTTGCACGCACCACTTTTCAGTTTTTTATTTGCTAAAAAAGTTTAAAATATCCAATAGATTTCGTTCCACTTCACAATTGTGTCCCACTTGTTGGTGATTCTTCACAAAAAATTAAAATTTTATATTTTTATGTTTGAAGCCTGAAATGTGGCAAAAGGTTGAAAAGTTCAAGGGGGCCGAATAATTTCGAAGGCACTGTAGATGTCCATTTGTGTGTGTGTGCGCTCCTTTCAACTCCTGTTAATTAACAATGCAAAAGGGTCAAACCTCTAACATATTCTGTTAGTGTCTCAAATTAACATGTATGTGTGTATTTTGATTTCCTTGCTGCTTTTCCAAGTCCTGTTTTGTTTTTTTGTTTTTTTTGGACCAATAAAATTGTTTGAAAGGTTTTATGTGTGCTTTTCATGCAATGGATTTCCCAGCTGTAGCTTAACAAGGCTGATTGTCATGTGTTAGACAAATCCAGACATTTCAGAGCGGTAAGTCTTCAATTAGATTTTTGAGCAGTGGTTTTCAGCCTCATTGATCAAGTACCCCCACCCCCAGGACATGTTTCTTATCTAAAAAATGTTTTTGTGTCCAAAATACCAAGCCATTGACTTTGATTTAAAACACCTGTGCAAGATGATGGAAAACCTGCAAACATGGCCTGTTGGGGGTACTTGAAGACAGGGTGAGGAGCTAAAATCAAGCTCAAAACAATCCTATTCTAATTGTGGACATTTCAGTTCAGAGAAAGCCCAGACTAACTTTTTTTTTGGGGGTTTTTTATATTTTATTTTTATTTAATTTTTTGGGTTTTTTTTTTATTTATTTTTTGGGGGCTTTGTGTCTCTTTTCTTAAAATTGTCTTTGCTTCCTGTCACATAGCCAAACAGGAAGTGAGAGTAAAACCTTAACACTATTTTTAGTTCTTGGGGACACAGGTTAATCTAACTAACTAGTGTCCCCATTAGGCAAATTGCAGTCTAGCACTTTGTTGTGTGCACCCCAAATTATTAGGTATTTTGGGGTTTAGTAAAGGCAAATCCTTTATGCAATACAAATGTAGTTGCTGAAAATCAAAGGGGAAGCACTGGTGATTTTATCATCCAATCATGTAGGGGCAAAGATGCTGTTTTCTTTCCCTTGCATGTTGCCCTCGGATCTCCAGCAAGTTCCCTTGTAGTGCAAAATCGATTTCCCTTTAGTAAAGAAACCTCAAGATACCTAATAATTTGGGATGTACATAGCAAAATGCTAGAGTGCAATTTCCCGAATGGGGAAACTATTGCAATTGGCTTGTGTGTCCCCAAAGAAAGACACTGGTAGTGTTTTATCCTCACTTTCTGTTTGGCTTTGTAACAGGAAGTGAATAATTTTGAAGGACAAATTGTCAAAATTTGGGAGTTGTCTTCACCCTATCAGGGGTGTAGAGATCACCCAACACTTAAAATCCCTCTGCACTCCCCAAGCAAAAATCGGAAAGGATTTTTTTTAGTTTAACTTTGCAAAGACACATTCCTAAAATCAATTGTGATGCATGTTAATGGCCCATTTAGACCTTTAATATAAAGTCATAAGTTGCCTTTGACTCTAATCATTATTTTTGGCCAGTCCTAGAAATCTACATCTGTTTTTCTATTAACCATTTGGTGTCTGTGCTATATCCTAATTACGGCCACAGCGTGGACCTTAATTTCTGGGAGGCCGTCATAGGACGTGCTCACTGCAGGGTGCACTGAGACTCGGGTGATCACAGTAAGGGCCTATCCTGGCCCCTTACCACGCGAATAGCTGTCAGCTTTTGACAGATGATCACATGATGTAAAATAAAGCTTGGTAATTGGTTATTTGTGTGAGCATTACAAATAGAGTCCTAGCCAAATAGATCCTTGAGAAATACATTAAATACTAAATTGTATTTCTCCAAATGTAGTCCAGAGTGGGCCCTAGCATTGATAAGATCATAAAGCTCACATTGGTTGTGGGCCAAAAACAATCCATAAGCCCTGGTGCACATTGGTAGTTGGGTACAATTTGACATGTCCAATTGGCAGCAAGTGGCAGCAATGGCATCGTCCTAATCAGTGCAATGCTGCATTTTCAGTGTGGAAACAATTGTTAAATATTTTATGGACTACTTTTTGCAATTTGGGGCTGCGATTTCCATTGATCTGGACTGACACGCTAGTGTTAAATTGTGCGAGTCCAGCACAGCGATTACCTGGGCTAAATGTGCTTTGAACAAAACTAGCTCAGGTAAGCACAGTCAAATAGAAACCGAAAATCAGATTTTTTTGAACAATAAAGTCCTGTAAAAATCTCCATTACAAATGTTTAAATTACGATGGTCAGACACTACACAATCTGATTGTACAATCTCTGTCCAATTCAACATTAAGGCTCGGTTTCCACTATTGCAAACCCAAAGTCGCGCATTGTTGCCGCGAGTTTGGCCGCAACTTGAAGCAATGGCTGGGTATTTTTGTGGTGTAGGGACCTCAAGTCGCATCAAAGTGGGAACAAAGTAGTGCAGGGACTACTTTGAGGTTGGTGCAACTTGAAGTCGCAGACATATAAACGGTACTCATTGTAAATCATGGGGTGCTACTTGTCTTGCAACTTTTCAGTCCCAAGTCGCAATAGTGGAAACCAAGCCAAAAATGAACATTGTAAATCACGCAACTTTGGGTCTGAAATAGTGGAAACAGAGCATTAGGCTAAAGCGGTAATAGGAAGATGCACTGGAAGAATTACTTATAATTGAAGAAAAATCAGACAGGTTTTGTGCACTGAATCAAATTTATGAAAGATCTGATTGCCCAGTGTATGGTCACCTTTAACCACTTGCCGACTGCTCACTGTATATATACATCATTTTTTGGAAGAGGGATATCTCGGTAACGGCAGCAGCTGCTGCCCCAACCGAGATATCCATCTTTACAGTGAGCGTTCGTGTTTACGATAATGGTGGTCTCTGCGGCAGGTTCGCCGTGAGATCACCGTTATCGGCGGCGGGAGAGGTGCCACCCCCCCCCGGAGGCGATTGGGTCCTGCTGCGTGATGGGTATGGAGACGAGTGAGGCTAAGATGGCTATATTGTCTCTAAACGTCACTTCTGCCCATACGTCTTAAAGGAACATTTTTTTCAATGTCATTTTTTTAAATTACATTTTTTTTTTATTCCATTTAAGTCTAAGGCCTCATGCACACAGACGTTTAAAAAAATGGGCTTTAAAGCTAGTACAGACGCCAGGAAAAAAGCAGCATTAAAAACGCAATTTTTTCTGCGTTTTGCACTGAATTCAATGCACGTTAATCCGCGCTAGCTTTCAGCAGCGTTTCTCTGTCTCTATTCAAAATTAATGGTTCCCTATAAGAGCCCATTGATTTGAATAGAAGTCGTACCAGAAGTCGGATCAAGATGATCCGACTTGCGGTGTGACTTGTGTGCTGAGGATCTTGAAGAGGAGCTCCGCAAAAATGTAAAAAAAAATGTTTGCGTGAGATTCCCCACCAAGACGATACAAGGCCCTTCGGTCTGGTATGGATCTTAAGGGGAACCCCCCAAAGATCCATACCAAACCCTTATTCGAGCACGCAGCCCGGTAGGTAAGGAAAGGGGGCGAACACCGCCCCCCTCCTGAACCATACCAGGCCACACGCCCTCAACATGGGGGGTTTGGTGCTTTGGGGCCCTGCACCCCCCACCCCAAAGCACCTTGTCCCCATGTTGATGAGGACAAGGGCCTCTTCCCGACAACCCTGACAGTTGGTTGTCGGGGTCTGCATGCGGGAGGCTTTTCGGAATCCGGGAGCCCCCTTTAATAAGGGGGCCCCCAGATACCGGCCCTCCACCCTATGTGAATGAGTATGGGGTACGCTGCACCCCTACCCATTCACCTAAGGAAAAAAAGTGTAAATAAAAACACAATTTTTTTAAATATTTTATTGCACAGCCCTGGGGGTCTTCTTCCGTCTTGGGTGGTCTTCTCGCCGGACTCCTCCACTATCTCCTGCTCTTTTACCTAGCTCTTTCACTAGCGGAGGAGCCCGGCTGTAACGTACCTGGTATCAGAGCCCAACTGTAGAAGGAGACCTCTCTTACAGCCCTGGCTCGAGGACCACTGGGGTTGCAACAGTGGTACAGGAGCGCAGCGAGGTAGGAGTGCCTGTATGATCCGTGGTAGCTGATACAGATGAGTAGAGAGGATCCACCTGACGAACTGGACTGGTGAGGCAGTAGCAGCAGTGGTAACAGGTGTAGGTCAGCGATCCCTGGATCTAGGCAGAGACTGGATCAGGACTAGACTAAAGCAGGTGAGACAAGCCGGGTCAAACACAGGTAATCAGGTAGTAACAGCAGGCAGAGAGTGGTCAGTAGGCAGGCAGAGGTTTGGCAACAGAAGATCAGCAGGTTCAGAAATAGCAGGGTCAAGGCAGGCCGGGTCAGGAGAGGAGAAGGCAGCAGTAGTCAAACGTAGCAGGATCAGATAACAACAGCAGGTACAGAATCAGACTCAGGTAAAGCTGCAGATCAGACAGCACTGCACTGGAGCAGCTGCTGTCCTTTTAAAGGGGAACTGGCACCATGTTGAGTTAGCGTGCGCGCACACGCGCCTGTCGCGCATTCCTGTGCACACGTGCCTGTCGTGTGTCACTGCGCACGTTCATGCGCTGCTGCCCAGTGCGGCCCGTTCTCGTGGGAACATTTGTGCGCACGCGCGCATGTCCGTGTGCCTGTCCTGCCATGGGGTATCCCTGACACTGGCTTTCTTCTTCGTTGCCGCCGTCTGGGGGTCTTGTTCCGACGTCGGGGGTCTTCGGGGGTCTCTTCTGTTCTCCTTGCCGGGCCTCCGCTTTCTTCTTCCAGCTCTTTTACGAGCGGTGGCCCGGGCTTGTGTTGCCGTTGCTGTCGATGTCGTCGCCGCCGCCTTCTGCTTCTCCTTCTTCTTCTTCTTCTGCTTCTTGTTCTTTTTTCTTCTTCCGATGTTGACTCGTCGCTGTTTCCTCTTGTAATATCTCCGACGTGTTGCACTGCCGGTTATATAGGGACAAGGGGCAGGTCACCTGCTCATGTCACATGGTGACCCCGCCCCCATATGATGTCACAGTCCCGGAGGATGCTGGGACATCATATGGGGGCAGGGTCACCATGTGACATGAGCAGGTGACCCGCCCCTTGTCCCTATATAACCGGCAGCGCAACACGTTGGAGCCATTACAAGAGGAGACAGCGACGAATCAACATCGGAAGAAGAAAGAAGAACAAGAAGCAGAAGAAGCAGAAGAAGGAGAAGAAGGAGAAGCAGAAGGCGTTGGCGGCGACGGCGATGGCAGCGACAGCGATGGCAACACAAGCCCGGGCCACCGCTCGTAAAAGAGCAGGAAGAAGAAAGAGGAGGCCCGGCAAGAAGAACAGAAGAGACCCCCGAAGACCTCCGACGTCGGAACAAGACCCCCAGACGGCGGCGACGAAGAAGAAAGCCGGGCTCCTCCGCTAGTGAAAAGAGCAGAAGATAGCGGACGTCCTTGTGCCTGTCCTGCCACGGGGTATCCCTGACATTGCCCCCCCCCCCCAAGGGGCAGCCTCCGGATGCCCAACAGGCTCTTCTTTTCAGGGTGAGCAAGGAAAAAGGCACAAACTAACCTTCTTGCATGGATATTGCATGCGGGTTCCCAGGAGTTATCCTCCAGGCCGTATCCTCTCCATTTAACCAGAAATTGTACCTGTCAGGGAAGGGATCAGGTACTGCAGGTTTTAGTAGTGAAACATGAAATATAAGATGAATTTTAAACGAGTCAGGTAAAGAAAGTTCATATGATACCTCATTTAACCTCCTCTTCACCGGGAAGGGACCAGTAAATTTGGGTGCCAACTTTTTAGACGGACATTTTAACTTAAGGTTGGTTGTAGAAAGCCATACCTGGTCACCCGGCTGCAGGTTCAGTTCTCCTCTCCTTTTCTTATCAAAAGCCTTCATGTTGTCGGCTTGTGCTTTGGCCATTGCTTCCTGCAAGATCTTGTTGTTGTGGTTGAGGAAATCCATGGTATCTTGTACTGCCGGAACTGTAGATTCTGAAATGAAATCAGGCAGAAATGATAAATGGAAACCATAATTAGAAAAGAAAGGGGATTGACCTGTAGCTAAGTGATTGGCGTTGTTGTAGGCAAATTCTGCCAGTGGTAGTAAAGATACCCAATCATCCTGAGTAAAGGAAGTGAAACACCGGATATACTGTTTGAGCGTTTGATTTGTCCTTTCTGTTTGCCCATTGGTCTGGGGATGGTAAGCTGAGGACAATGCCAACTCAATTTTCAACGCTTTACATAAAGCTCTCCAGAAACGTGAGGTGAACTGTACACCACGATCAGATGTAATGTTTTCCGGGACCCCATGCAATCTGACAATTTCTTTAATAAACACTCGGGCCGTCTCCATAGCAGATGGGGTACTCTTTAAGGGTAAGAAATGAGCCATCTTGGTTAATCGGTCCACTACTACAAAGATTGCCGTGCATCCCTCGGCCGGTGGAAGTTCTACTATAAAATCCATGGAAATCATCCTCCATGGTTTATCAGGAATGGGTAGAGGTTTCAGCAGGCCCCAGGACTTACTTCTTGCTGTCTTGTTCTGAATGCAAACAGAGCATGAGTTCACATATTTCTTACAGAAGGTTTCTAGATCAGGCCACCAAAATGTCTGTCGTACAAGTTCAAGGGTCTTATGTATGCCAAAATGGCCTGCCAGCGGATGGTCATGGAACATCTTCAAGACCCCTACTCGCACATTCTCAGGAACAAAAATGTTGTTTTCTTTCCAAAGCAGACCATCTCTAGAGGTTAGCATGACTCCGGGGGGGGGGCTGAGCATGTTCCTGGAAGCCTGTTTGATTTGAGACAAGAGATCCGTTTGCAACAGTAGGAAGTTCCCTGTAGGTGGAATGGTATCTGGTGTTGATAAGTCCTTGGGATCATCGTACATACGGGATAGAATGTCCGGTTTTGTGTTTTTTGATCCAGGTCGGGACGTTATATGGAAGGAAAAAAGAGTGAAAAATAGGGCGCATCGAGCTTGTCGTGGCTTCAGTCTTTTGGCAGTTCTTAAATATTCTAAGTTTTTATGGTCGGTATATATTAGTATGGGATGGTTAGCGCCCTCCAACAAATATCTCCACTCCTCCAGTGCTGCTTTGATGGCCAGTAGTTCACGATCTCCTACATCGTAATTTCTCTCTGCTGGAGAAAGTTTCCGTGAAAAGAAGGCCACAGGGTGTATTAAGGCCTTAACCCCTTGCCGTTGGGAGACAATCGCCCCCACTGCTGTTTTGGAGACATCTACCTCAAGGATATAGGGTAAGGACGGGTCAGGATGGCTGAGGATAGGAGCCGAGGTTAAAAGCTTTTTTAGCGTTTTGAAGGCGTTCTGTGCCTCGGAGTTCCAGCAGAATCGCAGGTTTTGTTTAGTTAGTTGTGTTATTGGGTGATTATGGCAGAGAACCCCTTAATGAATTTTCTATAAAAGTTTGCAAAAACTACGAAGCGTTGTACCCCCTTCTTGTCTGTGGGTACAGGCCACTCCAGTATGGCGGACACCTTCTGGGGATCCATTTCAACTCCTGCTGTAGAAATTACTAATCCCAAGAACTGGATGCTCTGCCGCTCAAATTCACATTTCTCCGGTTTTGCATATAGTTTGTGTTGGCGGAGTCGGCCTAGGACGATGCTGACATGCTCTCGGTGTTGATCAAGGGACCCAGAGAAGATTAAGATATCGTCCAAGTAGACAATTACAAAGATATCCAGTAAGTCTCGGAACAAGTCATTTATGAAATGTTGGAAGGGGGCCGGGGCGTTGCACAGCCCAAAGGGCATGACCAGATACTCAAAGTGCCCGAATCTGGTACGAAAGGCCGTCTTCCACTCATCTCCTTTTCGAATGCGTATCAGGTTATAGGCACCTCTCAAGTCCAGTTTAGTAAAAATTAGTGCAGATCTCAGTTTCTGGAACAACTCAGTCATTAGGGGCAGAGGATAGCGGTTCTTTACCGTCATTTTATTTAACTTCCTATAATCCACACAAGGACGGAGAGAGTGATCTTTCTTAGTTACGAAGAATATCCCGGCTCCAGCCGGGGAGGTGGATGGGCGGATGAACCCCTTCTTGAGGTTATCATCGACATATTCTTTCAATGCCTCTTGTTCCCGTTCTGATAATGGGAATACACATCCAAACGGGACCGCAGCTCCGGGTAAGAGGTCAATAGGACAGTCATATGAGCGGTGAAACGGCAAGGTATCTGCTCCCTGTTTGCTGAAGACATCAAGGTACTGGTGATAGGCTTTAGGTACAGACTGAAGAACATCTTGATCAGAGTCCATGCATAGTAGGGTTGCTGGTGTGCTTATAGGTTCTGGCAGGCAATGCTTTTGACAATATGATGATGAAAACTTGATCTCCCCGGACACCCAGTTGATCTGGGGGTTATGGGCCTGGAGCCAAGGTAGACCCAGGATGACCGGAAACAAAGGGGAGGTGATAGCATCAAGAGTCAATAGTTCCTTATGTTGAGATGAGGAAGTAACAGGCAAAGGAGGTGTTTCTTGGGTTACTGGTCCAGATCTGATACATGAGCCGTCAGCTAAAAAGACGGATAGTCCATGTGTCTTTGGCCACAAGGAAATATGTTGCTGAGCGGCAAAGTTTAAATCAACGAAGCAACTACAAGCTCCGGAGTCCACAATAGCGTTAACTGGAATAGTCTTTCCTGGATAGCTGGACCAGCAGAGGAAGAGTAAGGTGGTTTGCCTGGGCAGGCAGCATTGTGAGATTAGTGGGAGAGAACCTGCTGAATTTTGCGGGACACCCATGAACATAATGGCCGTCTCTTCCACAATAAAGACAAAGATTCCTCTGCCGGCGGCGTGAACGCTCCTCCATCTGTGAGGCTCCTTCTGTAGGCTCGGTCATGGCTGTCTGATACTGTAACGTACCTGGTATCAGAGCCCAACTGTAGAAGGAGACCTCTCTTACAGCCCTGGCTCGAGGACCACTGGGGTTGCAACAGTGGTACAGGAGCGCAGCGAGGTAGGAGTGCCTGTATGATCCATGGTAGCTGATACAGATGAGTAGAGAGGATCCACCTGATGAACTGGACTGGTGAGGCAGTAGCAGCAGTGGTAACAGGTGTAGGTCAGCGATCCCTGGATCTAGGCAGAGACTGGATCAGGACTAGACTGAAGCAGGTGAGACAAGTCGGGTCAAACACAGGTAATCAGGTAGTAACAGCAGGCAGAGAGTGGTCAGTAGGCAGGCAGAGGTTTGGCAACAGAAGATCAGCAGGTTCAGAAATAGCAGGGTCAAGGCAGGCCGGGTCAGGAGAGGAGAAGGCAGCAGTAGTCAAACGTAGCAGGATCAGATAACAACAGCAGGTACAGGATCAGACTCAGGTAAAGCTGCAGATCAGACAGCACTGCACTGGAGCAGCTGCTGTCCTTTTAAAGGGGAACTGGCACCAAGTTGAGTTAGCGTGCGCGCACACGCGCCTGTCGCGCATTCCTGCGCACACGTGCCTGTCGTGTGTCACTGCGCACGTTCATACACCGCTGCCCAGTGTGGCCCGTTCTCGTGGGAACATGTGCACGCGCGCACGTCCGTGTGCCTGACCTGCCACGGGGTATCCCTGACACCGGCTTTCTTCTTCGTTGCTGCCGTCTGGGGGTCTTGTTCCGACGTCGGGGGTCTTCGGGGGTCTCTTCTGTTCTTCTTGCCGGGCCTCCGCTTTCTTCTTCCAGCTCTTTTACGAGCGAGGCCCGGGCTTGTGTTGCCGTTGTTGTCGCTGTCGTCGCCGCCACCGCCTTCTGCTTCTCCTTCTTCTGCTTCTTGTTCTTCTTTCCTCTTCCGATGTTGACTCGTCGCTGTTTCCTCTTGTAATGTCTCCGATGTGTTGCGCTGCCGGTTATATAGGGACAAGGGGCGGGTCACCTGCTCATGTCACATGGTGACCCGCCCCCATATGATGTCACAGTCCCGGAGGATGCTTGACATGAGCATGTGACATGAGCAGGTGACCCGCCCCTTGTCCCTATATAACCGGCAGCGCAACACGTTGGAGCCATTACAAGAGGAGACAGCGACGAGTCAACATCGGAAGAAGAAAGAGGAACAAGAAGCAGAAGAAGGAGAAGCAGAAGGCGGCGACGGCGATGACAGCGACAGCGACAGCGATGGCAACACAAGCCCGGGCCACCGCTCGTAAAAGAGGCGGAAGAAGAAAGAGGAGGCCCGGCAAGAAGAACAGAAGAGACCCCTGAAGACCTCCGAAGTCGGAACAAGACCCCCAGATGGCGGCGACTAAGAAGAAAGCCGGGCTCCTCCGCTAGTGAAAGAGATAGGTAAAAGAGCAGAAGATAGCGGAGGAGTCCGGCGAGAAGACCCCCCAAGACGGAAGAAGACCTCCGCAGCTGTGCAATAAAATATTTTAAAAAATTGTGTGTTTTTTTTATTTACACTTTTTTTCCTTAGGTTAATGGGTAGGGGTACAACGTACCCCATACTCATTCACATAGGGTGGGGGGCTGGTATCTGGGGGCCCCCTTATTAAAGGGGGCTCCCGGATTCCGATAAGCCCCCCACCCGCAGACCCCGACAACCAACGGCCAGGGTTGTCAGTAACAGGCTCTTGTCCTCATCAACATGGGGACAAGGTGCTTTGGGGTGGGGGGCAGGTAACCCCCCATGTTGAGGGCACACGGCCTGGTACGGCTCAGGGGGGGGGGGGCGCTCACTCGTCCCCACCCCCTTTCCTGACCGGCCGGGCTGCGTGCTCGGATAAGGGTCTGAGATGGATTTGGGGAGGACCCCCACGCAGTTTTTTCGGCGTAGGGATTCCCCTTTAAATCCATACCAGGTGACGGGGCTAGTGCAGTGGCATTCACTACATTAGCTAGTCCCGTCTATCTGGAGTCACGTTCTAAATGAATGGACTTTCCTCCGTGTGCGAGGCAAGTCCGTTCATTTCAAAAGTCCTGCGGACTTTGGCTAAAACTCCGGCGGATTGTCCGCTGGAGAAGTCCGGGCGTGTGGGGGCAAGTCCACACGTTCGGATGCGCATGCGCGGGTATGCGTGCGCCAGTTCAATGCGCCGGTTCGCACCTCTATGCGCCGGTTCACACGCTAAATTAATGCTTTATCAGGCGCACTAATTAAGGTGTGAACCGGCGCAGCGCATTAGCCTTAGTAAATCAGCCCCTTAGTGTCCCTGAGAACAGTACTGTTGCCCACTGCACCTGCCTAATACTGCTGAGTCTACACATTTAACAACCTCAGTATCACTGAGCTGACTGCCTGTGTGTGCACTAAATTTACCATGGCGTATTGCAAAAATGGTTGCCTTGGGTAGCATTCACCCCTGGCAAGACTTGATTCAAGGTATAAAATAGAACTATTTCTTTAACTATCCGTTTAAATTGCTACATCAGTTTCATCAATGCAATACAGTTGTGCTAAGCAAAGAGCTCAGTGAACATGAATAGAAAGGGATGGAAAACTGTTTTCTACAACAAATATTTTGACAACCTTCTCACCTAATTATTTTGTACATTTTCATATATCCTCTGTTTCTGATGCTCTTTGTGCACTCCTTCTGTCTCTTCACCTCTGAAGTTGTGCTGTCACAAGTGCTCTCTGCTTACTTCCCTTTAATATTCTGCCTTTTTCAGAATAATAACAGTATGTAAAGAAATACAACATAGCATCTTAATTATGTTTTAGAGATTTTCCGGATCCTTTGGAAAGGCAAAGATTTGATAAATGCAATACACAATATCTTGACAAAGGGGCCCTGTGAGGTTCTGAAATATTTGTGTGATGATGTGATAGAACTCCAGAGAAACTGTTTTGCAGAAGAGAAATCAATGCATAACAAGAATTCATGTTTCTAGTTGAGCCAGGGAGAAGAGTGCTACATTTCATAATGGTTTACCAGTTATAGCCAGCACACATTTAGCTCAGAGCTAGGAGCACACTCATTGAGGATACATTCTCATGTGGTAACCATGCAGTTTGCATCACACAACCATTCTTCTTTTTAGTGTATCAATTGGTATTGGTTAAGATTACATCACGCATGTTGCCTGTTAGGTATAATAAGGACAATGGCCAAATTTTATCGGTATTTCCGGGATCACGGAAGTAAATGCCCTGAAAGTCAGCAATACTGAGCATGGTATATGTGACATGGGGCTCCTTATTGTATACGAGAATTAACTACAGCTAAGTTTTTATCTTTTTATACAGCAGGTAAAATAAATATTAAACACGTCATCATTTTTCTAGGTAAATATATTTCTGAATGTGCTATTGATTTTTACCACATGTCTGTAACAACCCATGCAAGCCATACATGCAAAGAAACCAAAACAAATAAGTTCAGAAATGAAGTTATGTGTAATAAAATGGAATGACACAAAGAAAAGTATTGAACACATGAAGAAAGGGAGGTGCAAATAGGCAAGGAAAGCCAAGGCACCAGCTGAAATCAGTATTAGTAATTAGAAAGCAATCCTGCCCCTTGTTAGGGAAAATTTTAATAACCTGGTTCAGTCTCAACTGATCATTACCAAGGTATCATACAAGAAACATCTCATGGTGGGTAAAAGCAAAGAGCTCTCTCAAGACCTTTGCAACCTTATTGTTACTGATGGCAATGGATTTATAAACTTCTGAAAGTTCCAGTGAGCACTGTTGGGGCCATAATCCGGAAGTGGAAAGAAAATCATTTCACTATAAACCAGTTACGACCAGGTGCTCCTCGCAAGATTCCTAACAGAGGAGTGAAACTAATTATCAGAAGAGCTGTCCAAGAGCCCAAGACCATTTGTGGAGAGCTTCAGAAAGACCTGGAATTAGAAGGTACAATTGTTTAAAAGAAAACAATAAGTAATGCACTCAACCACCATGGTCAGTATGCAAGCTCACCATGCAAGACTCCATTGCTGAAGGAAAAGCATGTTGAAGCTCGTTTAAATTTTGCTGCATAACATTTAGACAAGCCTGTGAAATACTGGGACAATATAGTCTGGTCAGATGGGACCAAATTGTAACTCTTTGAATGCCATAATACACACCATGTTTCACGTCTACCCCAACGCAGGTGGTCAGACACTATAAATGGCTACTGTGTTTCTTCATCTATAGCAGCCCCCTTTCCCAAAAGGCAAGCACTAGATGCTCCTGACATTACCCCCCCTGAGGAGGGACCCCCCGGACCCTTAAAGATGAGCTGGACATCCAGCACAGGGCCATCCGACTGGGCAGAGGTCAGTGGATCCGCAAGGTCAGGTTGTTTAGCAGGTGATGGGTCACAGGAGTCAAACCGGATAGCTGAAACACAAGCAGAATGCAGAGAGCCATGAAAAAAAGATTGAAAGCCCCACCTGGCCGAATGAGACAGTCTATCCAAAGGATGGATTGAACTTCTTAGACAGGTTTGAATGGATGTAGTAGTAGTAGTGTAAGGCCAGGTTACAGAAAGTCCTGAATAAGAAAAAGCAGGAGACTCAATGGACATGTGCTGGACTCGCATAACTGGTGCAGAGGCTGACTGAATCACATCGCCAGGTTTAGCGACTGACTGAATCGAATCACCAGGTGTAGCGACTGACTGAATTGCATCACCAGGTGTAGTGACTGTCTGAATCATATCACCAGGTGTAGCGACTGACTGAATTGCATCACCAGGTGTAGTGACTGTCTGAATCATATCACCAGGTGTAGCGATTACTTGAACTTGCAAACAAGTTAGCCTGGCTGTGCGATCAAGGGAGTTTAGCGATAGGCAAAGGTAGGGGTAATCCAGAGGGCCGTTTGCTGAACTGTCATCTCCATTTTATGCCTGTTTTTAACTTACTTTTGTAAGTATGCATTCTTATACGCAATAAAACCTGTTCTTAGCTGTACTTCACTATTAGTCCAACTTTTTTCATTCTGGGTTCCTGTGTATATGGCTGAGAAATCATCTTGATGAATTTTGTGACCATCTTAAAGAAGTTTTCTGTCATCAAGTCCCAATACTGAATTTGCCATTTGTGGATATCATCATAAGTCTGAAGTGACCCCAGACTGAAAAGCTGGGTGTCGTTGTGATACGGTGAGTGGGGACACATGTGGGGGTTTCGTGGCACACCTGGAAATTTCTGAAACATTTTTGAACTTTCTGCAAAGCGGATTTGAAGCATTTTTCAGTTATTTTAAGGACTTTATGTTTTGATGTTTTTCATTTATAATGTGTTTATGTTTGTGAGCGCTGTATTTATCCTTTTACTTTTTTCAAGTGTTTAGCACTTTGTGTATAGCAGCCACATTCACCACTTATAACTTAATTTGTTCACCATCAGCGTGAGTATATATATATAGAGTATATATTTTTTTCAAAATCCAGAGGGCGTGACTTCTGAGGACTTAAAGGAAGTTTCCAAAAAGGTCTCAAGTCTGTGAGACAGCAGGTAAGTTTGGCTTCTAGGAGAAGGAGATTCAGGCTGTGGCAATTGGCATGAGAGGTGGCCTGTAGAGGATTCAATTAACTTGTCAGCGTTTTTGGCTTTAACAGAGTCATATAAAGGCACATGGTTATGCAAACTGGAGTCACACTTGGAAACATTGTCATGATCAGGATCCGAATAGGACTGTAATAAAGGCACATGACTGGTACTGGCCACACAAGAGTTATAAATGGGCAACTGATCAGCAGTTTAATGCAGTTCTGGATGCAAGTCTGGGACCATGACCTAATCTTCTCTGTAGCCCAGTCTGTGTGCGGGTTGTGAAGTTTAAGCCAGGGATACCCTAAGATAAGGGGAAAGGAAGGAGATGAGATCAAGTAGAAGCTAATTGTCTCCCTATAAAAATTCCTCAATGGTCAGGGTAATAGGTACAGTGCACAAGGTCACCAGGACCATGAACAAGGGAGAGTTATCAACAGCTAAGACTGAGAAGGGTCTGTGCACCTTAGTCACAGGAATCTGTAGGTGTGCTAGGTCCCAATCAATGAAATTGCTAGCAGCACCAGAATCTCTGAAAGCTGAGAGGTGATGAGAAAACTTGGCAGAGCTAAGTTGTGCAGAAACAAATAGTTTATCTCAGAGGGAAACTGACACATTATAGTCTATAGAAGCAGACCCCACCCGCACTAGAGTCTTGACATTTCTTGGCTTATTAGGGCAACTGGCAACCAAGTGGCCAGGGTTGCCACAGTATAAGCAGAGTAGTGTTGGTCATCTTACTTTAAAAAAGTAATTAGTTAAGTTACAAATTACTTCTCCCAAAAAGTAATTGCGTTAGTAACTCAGTTACTACATTGGAAAAGTAATTAGTTACGCAGCAAAGTTACTGACTTTTTTTTAAATATTCTATATGTGTAGCTAAGGGGCTGGTCTAGTATTACTGTAAGCAAGGGGCACATTTATTATTATTGTTATATATCATGTAACCAAGGGGCTGCTCTATTATTACTCTAACCAAGGGGCAGATCTGTTATAGCATGTAAGCAAGGGGCGGGTCTATTATTATTATATCGTCTAAGGGGCGGATGGCTACAGAAGAGGGCGAATGTTAAATAAATGTGCCCCTTGGTTACAGTAATACTAGACCCTCCCCTTAGTTACACGATAGACGCCCCTTGCAGAGTAGCACGAGCATCGGAAGCATGCGGCATTGCCTCGTACAATTACATGTTAACTGCGCCTGCGCAGTACAGGGGGGTCCTTATCCGGCGGGGGAACTTTTTCGGCATGACACCGGAATTACACTACTGCCATCTAGTGGCGGTAGATGTAATTGCAGTAATGCCACCCAAGTAATGGGAACTGCATTACCATGAGGGGAAAAGTAATCAGGTAGATTACTCATTACCCTCTAAAGTAACTGCGTTAAGTAACTCTGTTTATTTTAACTCAGTTACTTACATCACTGAAGCAGAGTCCCTGAGATCTTCTTCTAGCCTTTTCCCCAGAGGATAAATGGGTAGCAACAATTTGCATGGGCTCATCCTCCAGGAGAGGTTGGAGGGCTCCAGAAGGGTTGATGATGAATAGGAAGTAGGCGGAGTACTGGGGGGCAAAGAAACAAACCTCACTGTACGCCTTTCCCATAAACGCCTGTCTATACGGATTGCTAATTGCATGGCTTCATTCAATCACTTTGGTTCAGGGTAGTGTACTAAGGAGTCTTTGATGGAGTCTGATAAGCCTAGCCTGAACTGGCTTCTTAGAGCTGGGTCATTCCACCCTGAGTCAGGTGCCCAGAGGCGGAAATCAGAACAGTATTGTTCAGCGGTGCTTTTATCCTGACGTAATGACCTAAGGCTAGTTTCAGCTGAGTCGGCACGGTCAGAATCATCATACAGTAAACCTAAGGCCTTGAAAAAAGCTTCAACTGACCCTCTAGCTGGGTCATCGATGGGGAGACTAAATGACCAAGACTGGGGATCCCCTGCAACCATGTAATATTCAGGTCAATCCGCTGTGCTTCAGGAGTGCGGCTTAAGCTTCCAGTATAGCTAAAGACAAAATTTTTTTTTTTTTAGTTTTGGACAGAGTAGAGAGGAATTAGAGCCCCTGTCAGTTTTTATTGCTGCCTGTGTCCCTGTTAAGGATATTCACCTGCTCTATTTGTCCTGTTTACCATTATCATTGAAAGTGAAAGTAATTTCGCTGCATTTACACACACAGACAATTCCTGGACTTGGCTTCTCAATTTGCAAATTTCCTCAGCAAATAAGCGAGCCTGTGTAGAGTCCATCTTCACAGAATTTTTTTTTGTTAAAGGCTTGTGAAAATGTCACGTCTACCCCAACGCAAGTTGTCAGATACTACAGCTGGCTACTGTGTTTCTTCACCTATAGCATCCCCCTTTCCAATAAGGCAAGCAGGCCTACCAGTACTCGGTTGCCCCCAGGACTTATACACAATACTATAATGCCTGGCCACCATGCCAGGGCAGATGCAAACTGAGCAAAGCAAATAGATACTTGCAGTTAGCAGACAGATAACGTGTTTCTATGACAGTCCGGGTAAAAGGCAGGATGAGTTCAAGGAATAGTCCAATAATCCAGTCCAAAGTCATACACAGGAAAATCCAAAATCCAGCAAAGCATGGCAGACAGATAGGGAGCTTGATCAGGAACAACACACTTATCACTCTATATCACAAGCACCCAAATGAGGTTTTAGCTGGTTTATAACAGGCTTGGTTTCCACCCAGAGACAGATCTCATTAATTAGCCTGCAGGTGGACAGACAGACAATGAGAATGCCATAGCCAAAATCCCCAGATGCTGGTATGAGGAACAGGAGCACTATATGCTCCTGACACCATGTTTGGAGATCACCATACCAACCATGTTTGGAAAAACACCATACCAACAGTGAGGTTTGGAGGTGTGAACATCATGATGTGGTGCTGTTTTTCAGCATACAGTACTGGAAAACTTCATATTATTGAAGTAAGGATGAATGAAAAAATGTACTAAGACATTCTGGATAAAAATCTGCTGCCATCTACCAGGATGATGAAGATGAAACAAGGGTGCACATTTCAGCAAGACAATGATCCCAGACACAAAGCCAAGGAAACTCTCAATTGGTTTCAAAGAAAGAAAGTAAATCTGCTAGAATGGCCCATCCAATCACCTGATTTGAATCCAATAGAAAATCTATGGAAAGAACTAAAGATCAGATTTTATAGAAGTGGCCATTGGAACCTTCAAGATTTGAAGACTGTTTGAGCGGAAGAATGGGACAGAATTACACCTGAGCAATGCATGTAACTATTTTCTCCATATAGGAGGTGTCTTGAAGTTGTCATTACCAACAAAGGGTTTTGTATGAAATATAAAATTAATTTCAGTTAGCATGTTCAATACTTTTTCCCTGTGTCACTCCATTTTATTACACATAACTTAATTTGTGAACTTATGTGTTTTGGTTTCTTTGTATGTATGGATTACATGGGTTGTTACTGACATATGGTGAAAATATCATGTCAATAGCGCCTTTAGAAATATATTTACCTAAAAAAATGGTGAAGTGTTAAATATTTATTTTACCTACTGTATGTAACTGTTTTTCTTTTAATATATTATTCTTTGATTTCCACTCCACTCATAATATTCCTTCCCCAATCAGCACCTCTGATACTAAAATTTACCTTGCTTGTTCTGCAACGGTCAGCAAGGCATATACAACATTGAGAGGCCCAAAAATGGGTTCATCCTATGCTTTCTTTTAATTTACTCTGTGGACACCATCCCTATATACAGTAAAACCTTCATCCCAAAACAACCCTGGGTAAGGGAAATATCAGACTAATGTGCAGTACAGAGAAATCAAATGTGTATATATCCTCTTCGCGCCCGCGCTATAGCCGAAAGACGGCTGCAGCGCGGACGCTCTCTGCTGGGAGGATGTCCCTGGACGTCCTCTTGTTTACTTCCCTAATGCTCGCTCCTGAGAGCGCTCATCGGGGAAGTTCTGTGCTGGCCCTGTCCGTCGGACACAGCCGGTCACAGATCGCTGTAAACGGCCAATCACAGCGGCCGTTTACAGCAAGATCGGCGTGTCCAATGAGAGATGATCTCATATGGAAACATATGAGATTATCTGTCAGCGCCGCTCTCTCTCCTCACACAGACAGCGTGTGGGGAGAGAGAGATCAACGGCTGCAGCAGCCGTAAGTAAAAAAAAAACGAAATGTGCGATCTGTCCCCATCTGTGTCCCCACCTGTGTCCCCATCCATCTGTCCCCACCTGTGTCCCCATCCATCTGTCTCCATCTGTCCCCATCCATGTGTCCCCATCCATGTGTCCCCATCTGTGTCCCCATCCATGTGTCCCCACCTGTGTCCCCATCCATCTGTCCCCATCCATGTGTCCCCATCCATCTGTCCTCATCTGTGTCCCCATCCATGTGTCCCCATCCATCTGTGTCCCCATCCATCTGTGTCCTCATCCATCTGTCCTCATCCATCTGTCCTCATCCATCTGTCCCCATCCGTGTCCCCATCCATCTGTCCCCATCTGTGTCCCCATCCATCTGTCCCCATCTGTGTCCCCATCCATCTATCCCCATCTGTGTCCCCATCTGTGTCCCCACCTGTGTCCCCATCCATCTGTGTCCCCATGCATCTGTGTCCCCATCCATCTGTGTCCCCATCCATCTGTCCCCATCTGTGTCCCCAGTGCACCTGTCCCCAGTGCCATCTGCCAGTGCCACCTGTCCCCAGTGCCACGTATAAGTGCCATCTGTCATCAGTGCCACGTGTCATCAGTGCCACGTCAGTGCCATCTGTCATCAGTGCCATATCAGTGTCACGTGTCATCAGTGCCACATATTAGTGCCATCTGTCATCAGTGCCATGTATCAGTGCCATCTGTCATCAGTGCCACCTGTCAGTGTCACATGCCATCTGTCATCAGTGTCACGTGTCATCAATGCCACGTATCAGTGCCATCTGTCATCAGTGTCACGTGTCATCAGTGCCACGTGTCGGTGCCATCTCTCATCAGTGCCACGTATTAGTGCCATCTGTCACCAGTGCCACATATTAGTGCCATCTGTCAGTGTCACGTGTCATCAGTGCCCCGTATTAGTGCCGCCTGTCATCAGTGTCACGTGTCATCAGTGCTCCATACGAGTGCCACCTGTCACCAGTGCCACATCAGTGTCACGTGTCATCAGTGCCACGTATCAGTGCCACCTATCATCAGTGCCGCGTCAGTGTCACGTGTCATTGTCCTGGTGCTCCAGGGCCTTCAAAAGTGTAATAGGTAGTCAACAAGTTAGATGTGTAATTTATGCTCCTAGAACACGTGATGGCGCTCCCTGCATGTTGGGCCTCTCTAAGTGGCCAGGCTGTGTAAAAGTCCCACATATGTGGTATCGTAATACTCAGGAGGAGTAGCAGAATTTATTTTGGGGTGTAATTTGTGGTATACACATTCCATGTGAGAGAAATAACCTATTACAATGACAATTTTGTGGAAAAAAAATAAAAAATAAAAAAATGTATTCATTTTGCAAAGAATTGTGGGAAAAAAATGACAACATCAAAAAGCTCACCATGCCTCTTACTAAATACCTTGGGATGTCTACTTTCAAAAAAGGGGTCATTTGAGGGGTATTTGTACTTTCCTGGCTTGTTCGGGTCACAAGAAATGAGATAGGCCACCAGTACATCACATGTGATCAATTTTGTATGATTCGCACCACAGATTGTAGAGTCTGTAACTTTCACAAAGACCAAATAATATCCACTAATTTGGGTTATTTTTACCAAAGATATGTGGCAGTATAAATTGTGGCCAAAATGTATGAAGAAAAATTAATAATTTGCTAAATGTTATCACAGAAACAAAGAAAAATTTGTTTTTTTTTCAAAATTTTCGGTCTTTTTTCATTTATAGCGCAAAATATAAAAAACCCAGAGGTAATCAAATACCACCAAAAGAAAGCTCTATTTGTGGGAAAAAAAGGACAAAAAATTCATTTGGGTACAGTGTTGCATGATTGAGTAATTGTCATTCAAAGTGTGAGAGCACCGAAAGCTGAAAATTGGTCTGGCCAGGAAGGGTGTTTAAGTGCCCAGTAAGCAAGTGGATATACAATCTATACCATCTTTATTATACAATTAAAAAACAGAATCACTTACAAATTCATAAAATATGATCATATATAAAGTGTGTCTGAAAATGGCCATATATTCATTTGGTATATGCTACAATCTGTTATGGGGTAACTGGGATCGATGCGTTTCCCAACTAAATCGCTTCTTCGGGATCAACACCTATTGCATATACAGTACATCAGGTAATCCATGCTACAAAATAAATACAATTCATAAATATCCAATTGAAAACATATAACATAATATAATGATATAACTTTATGTTGTGTAAGTGTTCTACTGTATATTTATGAACAGTAACTTTTCTGTAGAATAATGGAAGGGATGGATCCTAAAGAAGCTATTTAGGCTAATTTAATCTATTTCCATTTTTTGTCATAATTTATATATAATCATATTTTATTGATTTGATTCTGTTTTTAATTATAAAATAAATATTATATTAATTGTGCATATATAGTACTGTGTAAAACTTTTAGACATGTGTGAAGAAATGCTATAAATTAAGAATGCTTTCAAAAATTATATTTTATTGTTTATTTTTATCAGTTTACAAAACGCAGTGAGCGAACAGAAGAAAAATCCAAATCAAATCATTATTTGGTGTGACTACCCTTTGGCTTCAAACCAGCATCATTTCCTACACTTGAACACTTTGTACACTTGCACAAAGTCAGGTGTATGATTAACCAATTATACCAAGCAAGTGCTAATCATCATCAATTTCAAATGTAGGTTGAAACACAGCCATTAACTGAAACAGAAACAGCTATGTAGATGGCTTAATATAGGCGGGGAAAAGCCAAACTCTGCTACTAAGGTGATGTTGTGGAAGATCGTTTCATGTCACAGATTATACACCATGGCAAGACTGATAAAAGCAACAAAACACAAGATAGGTATACTGCATTAACAAAGTCTCTCTACCAAGATATTTATATGCAGAGTGCCGGCACCACCTACTTTTCCATTTCTGGTATAGCTTTGCTGTTTATAGAAGTTACATATTGTTGTCTTTTAGAATGTGTTAATAAAGTTGTTAGGAACCAGTGCATTCTGGGAGAATTCTCTAGAGGAAGTGAGTCAGCCATCATTTTAAGAATATTCAGCAAGCCAGTAAGGCTGTTTCTCCTATCTCTCGCCATCACCCCTCAGCGAGCTTAAAAAGTGAGTTCTTGTTATCTAATTTTGTGTTATAGAACATTGTTTCTTTATTATATGTAATATTGTACTGATTGATGTTTGTTTTATCAACTTGTATGTTCACCTGGCTCGTTCTAATAAATTTAAGATCAAGGAAAGATGGTATCTGAAGTTTATGGAGTGGGAAGGTTTAGCTCTCTGTCCTACAGACAGAACACTCATCAATAGGCATGTTTACACAAGTATAAATGAGTGTATTCTAATAATGACAATGAAGAAAATTTTTACTAGTCTATGCTTGTATATATGTTGTGGCAGGGCAGCCCTGTGCCACTGTCTAATGTGGTGATTCACACCAAGTTTTGTGTGCTGGCTTCATATGAGAGCCAGAGTTAGAGCACTACCCTTCCGAGGGGGTCAGTGCGTGAAGGGAGCAGTGAGAGGTGCTGATATGCACCATACTGTCCAGGACAGACCAAGGCTTGAGCCTGAGAGAGAATCCATGAGGGACACAGCAGCTAGGGAGATGTAATGAAAGACGCAGTGTGGTACAGCATCTGTGCACAAACACTGGGACGTGTTTGATTGTCAGGAGGGCCAAAAGGTACTAATGGTCAGGAGGACCAAGAGGTACTATGTAGAGCAGTAAAGTTGCAAGAGAGCCAGGAGGCTGAATGTTAAGTTTTGTTAATATTGATGGGGAGAACCCCCTGAGTGAGAAGACATACCTGTATTAACTTTTAAACCTTCTTTTAAATAAAAGTGGGCAGGAAAGCCCTGCAAACTATTTCTGACGTGGAGTAAACTTGCTGTTTTTGCACTACCACTGATTACAAAACCGCAACTTTACTTGCCTATACTCAGCATTTTTCAGGTCTTTAAACACTGTTTTTGGCCCCTTGCACATGGGCGTCACAAGTTCCAGAGTCAACATCAGTAAATTATGATGCCCAGGTGCAGGGGGACTAAGAAAACCTCCATAATACGCTGGCCAGGTTTGTCCAGCACCAGTGACTGTGACTGCAGATTTCACCTATGTTCCTGCAGATCAGTCTAGTATTTATCTCCTTTGGTCAAACACACTTGTGCTTTATAATTCTAAAAAAGCACATTCCAGGTGCAGGTGTATTTGCAAGTGGATACATTAAAAACATATATTTTTTTCAAAACAGTAGTAAACCGCATACAAAAAAATAAAATAAAATAAATACAAATAAAATAAGCACCAGGCAGTTTAAGTCGTAATTTGCTAGTGTGCATGGCATACTAGCACATTATGACAGACTTACCTGAAAACAAAGCCCTCCAGCGGCACGCTTTTACCGCGGAAGGGTCTTCAATCTTCACCCGTTCTTCCTTCTGGGTTTGCGAGCTTCAGAAATATGAAGGGCTGAGCCGGCAATGACGTCACTCCTTTGCACCGGCATGTCTCTGAAGGAACGGCACGGGTATGCTGTTCCTTCAGAGAGCATGTCCTGGAGATGTCACTGGCTGCATCTAAAGTAAATATCTTTTAAACGGTGCACGTTTAGGAGATATAAATGGTGCACATTTAGGAGATATTTACAGTACCTATAGGTAAGCCTTATTTTAGGCTTACCTATAGGTAAAATCCATAGAAAGGAGTTTACTCCCACTTTAATGATGAAAACATAATATACATACATTTAGGAGGATGATAGTTATTTTCCTTGAGGAATTTATATTCAACTGTCCTATCTTCATCTGTTAAAACAAGAAACATAAGAATCATGGAAGGGAGATCTTACCCACATATTCTGTTTGAAGGATTCTCTATAGTCTGAAAACCACCCACAGAACGCATGTGGAGATCTTTATGGGTTACTACTCTTGTTGAAATGATCATATAGCACATCACTGCAAAATCAGAATAATTAGGCTTATAATATGAACACAAGTGGCTTTCTCCTTGATACACTGTGGAGAGTTCAAATGGCAGTCAAAGAGTTTTTTGCAGGCACACTTTAAAAGAGAATTGGAAAGCATGGTGCCCTTCTGGGAACTCAGTCAATGGCAATGTGGGTGAGTGAGGCTGCTCAGGACTATAAAGAATGTGATAAAAGAAAGACTGTCTCATTCATCCATATCTCTGGAGATGCAGGGAAACTTTAAAACCATGCTATCTGAAGAAATTGAGTCTACTCTCCCATTTTATAGTTAGTATTGAGGAAATCATGTATCATGCCAAGGGTTGGTCTTCCCTTGATATTTCTTTACAACCAATGTAAATATCTTAATCATACCTACCAAATATTATTTGTAAATTCCCCACTTTGCTTCTCATGCAGCCAGCTTCAAACAACAAATACGCCTATCGTTTGGAGAAGGGAAATAGCGAATCTCTGTCATCATGAATACAATTTTTCATCCTATTATGGAACTCCTCTGTGACCATGAATGCTCTTGCTGATTTGTATTAGAGGCCTTCATTAAACATTATAAAGAAGATGTATTTAAAACATGGTGAGTGCATATTTTCCTGTTCTTTTTAGTAATAATTAATATAATTATTTTTAAACTGTTACTAATTAGTATACATGATGGAGGTTTTTACTTGGATGCTTGAAAAAAGCGTGACTCATTAGTATTGGTCACTTCACTCTGATAGTCAGGATTAGCTCCTGTTTACATGTTTGTTCCACTACAGGGAAATGTAGGTATGTGTTAATTACAAACTGAAATACTAATAAATTCTCGCATTTAAACATTTTTGACAGAATTTGTGGAAACATTTTACTTTCATTAGTGAACTTAAAAGCATAATGTACTTTTTATGGGGCCTATCAGTTTTTTTAAATGCTCCACCTCTCCAAATATACTATGGTTATAAATGCACAATCAAAATTTTAATTCGTGTGATTTACACCCAAAATGTGTTTCACCAGTGAGTATTTGATCTAAGAATTACAAATTCCAATAGAACAGGTTTTATTGAAACTGTGCTACGGTTCTTGTTTATTTACTGTTGTTCTGCAGCCTATATGTGGAACAGATGACTCTATTTTGTCTTCTCTTTAGGCACTTTGTAGTGAAGCACTACTGATCAGGAAGGGAGGCAATCAAACCGAATTTGCATTTTTATTTTATTTTTGCAGCATTAGCCAGGAGGAAGCATTGGCCAACAGAAATGACAAATGTAAAAAGAAAACAAAATGCAGAAATATATAAAAGTCTAGATTCATAGGCAAAAATGTATTTAAACGTTTTATTACTGTAAATGCTCAGATTGATGGCCTTGATTTTGCAACACTCGTGAAACAACTTATAGGTTAAATACATTTCTTAATGTAGCAGAACTAACGTTGGTACATGCAGAGTTGATTTTCTCCTTTAGTGCAATGATTGTTCTGTGCTGATATCAATAGACTACTGACTTCAGATAACCCTAAAGGAAAAGTCAAGTGTCATTAGGTCTGGAGTCCTAGGAGTCCATTTTACTGGATTGATGAACCTCCTCTTCTGAGTCATGTGTTTGGAAAAGTTTAATTGGAATTAATGGGGCCTTGTCTTGCTTAAACCACATCTTATGTCATTCCAACAAAGGAGTGTCATCTAAGTGTGAGGAAATTGTAACATACAGAGGTGAGTTTCCCAATCCTACATTACCATAAAAATATATGGCTCAATTGATCTGTCACCATATATCCACACACCATAATTCATGGATCAGTTTGAAAATAACCTTCAGCTATCCAGTTTGTTTTCAGACAAATAATATGCATCATGGCGGTTGACAGTACCATTGAGATGAAATAAGACTTCATTCTGTTAATTTCTGCTGTTTTAAGAACCACCCACAATATTCCATACAACTCTCCGTATCACCACCATGAAGTACCTGGACTGGCTGCACTTGGATGGACATGACAATTTCTAATAATTTAATGCCTATAAATCCGGACTTCTGGGACACCCTGTATGTGGCAGCCATCAGGAATATGGAGTTTATCCTGACTTTTGGATAAAATTGAGCCAAATTTTGCACATTTTGATGGGCACACCCAAATGTTGATTTTGACTCTAATGGGACTTTCAGAAATGTAGCAGTTCACAGACTTGTAAAAAGTTTTTAAAATTCAGCCAAACCTCAATTGGTTGAACTTTTCAGAACTTTGCACATCTTAGCCTCTTGCTTGCATTTCTGACCTCAGTAAAAACAAAAAAAAAAACATGATGCCTTTACTCCTTAGGACAGGGGTAGGCAACATCGGCCCTCCAGCTGTGGTGAAACTACAATCATGCCTCTACCTCTAGGAGTCATGCCTGTAATTGTCAGGGTCTTGCAATGTCTTATGGGACTTGTTTCAAATCAGCTGGAGGGCTGAGGTTGCCTACCCCTGCATTGGGAGATATCACACAGCCATTAGGCACAGAATAATGTATAGTCAGTTATCTTCACTTATCCATCTTCACTTGCCCCTCTACCCAGGGTCAGGGCAGATGCCACCCACAGTAGTTGGTTTTCCCATCCTATGTATGATGCTGAGCCTGTCAAATGAGCATGTGTAGTGGCTGGCAGCTCTATGCTCAATGACATTGAACCTGCACAATTAACAGGCTCTGTGTCACTGAGGTGTGATAAGCACAGCGGCTGGGCAGGGAGCTCAGTATCATTGAGCCTGTGGTTTTATCAGATTCAATGTTACTGAGCTGCACTGATAATGGAGTAACTGGTATGGACACTCTGACCTCAGTGCCACCCCACACTGTGCCACCATGAGTGCTGCCTCAGGCAGCCACCTCAAATGGCCTCAGAGAGTGGCATGACAATTCTTAGAGAAGGTTTCCTGAAGCTGACAGCAATCGCCAACCAAACAAGTTTTAGTCTTAGGCAGTAGTAATACTGTTTTACATGCTGATCACAGTTCAGGAGAATGCACTTAACATGTTTCAAGGGTTACTAAACCCATTGCATCAAGATCTGTGTGCTGGTGTATGGGGGAAAAGGGTGAGAGTCTCTCTTTGATCAAGGGTTTTAACGTCTTTACCTTGGTAAAATGTCCACATTCCAATACCATATTGTACTGAGGCCTGTTAGGTTGGTTTGGTGAAATGGAAGTCTCCAATACTTGGTTTTTCATTTGGTGAGGTGGAGATCTCCAATACCTGGTTGATTGTCCATTTTATACCAAAAATGTTTTCTTTATATTTTCTCTCCAGGTCGAGAGTTATTTAGTTATACACAAACCAGAAAAATACTGCATTATGGTCAATAAATTGAACTAATAATCCTTGGAAATAAATACTAATTTGCTGTGATCGTCATCGTCAATCTGGTATTTTCTTGATTCACGCTATCCTGTATGAATGAATACATTTTGACCTGGAGAGTAAATAGCTTAATAACATTTGATGTTGCCCCATTCACATAGAAAATGTACATACAGCTTGACAGGACTAATAGTGTTGCAGATTTTTTTATAAATACACCACTAACAGTTAGGTAATTATAATTACACTATTATAATGACTTACTGATCTGATCTTTCCAGTTCTGGAGTGGATGGACGAAAACCTAGGGCTAGATGGAAAACAAGTCCTATTCAAATAAAATGGATGAATGCAGTTTCATAGAATAAATAGCTCTGCATTTTTTTTTTTTAAATTATGAATGCACCACTTTATAATTTCTCTTTTATAGCAATACTATAAAATGTATATATTTTCCGTCACATGCAGCAGTTTCAAGGCCCATGAAACATTTGAAATTGTGTGTATAAACATCCAAATGTATACATTGGGCCTTGAAGCCTATGTTACAGAGCAGATAAGTGTCAGTAAGTGACATTTTTTTACATGCAAGGTCTCTGCCAACACATTAAAATACTAATGTATGCAGGGCTTTTGAATAGTAGAATAGTAGAACTAAACTAAACTGGTGGTCCTCTTTCAAACAGTGGCAGCTGGTGCTCAAAAAGCCACTGTGCCAATCAAATGCAGCCACTGTGCCCATCAAATGCAGCCACTGTGCCCATCAAATACAGCCACTGTGCCCATCAAATACAGCCGCTTTGCCTTAAAATACAGTCACTGTGCCATCAAATGCAGCCACTGTGCCCATCAAATACAGCCACTGTGCCATCAATTACAGCCATTGTGCCCATCATATGCAGCCACTGTGCCCAACAAATATAGCCACTGTGCCATCAAATGTAGCCAGGCATGTCCCCCGGCTGTCACTTCACCAACCCCCCCGTGGCTGGTCCAGCGGCACTTACCACTCATGTGGTGGGGCTCTGCTCCTCTCCTGGAGTGACAGGGCTCTCCTCCACCTCTTCTGCAGTGGCGGTAAGCAGCAGCTCTGGTGTCCGCTCGGCTCCTCTGGCTTCTTCCGCCGTGTCTCCTCTTTTGTCAAAGCGTTAGGCATCCAATAGGATTGCCTAATGCCTTGGTCATTCGGGAGACAGGTCTCCTTGACCTGCCTCCTGATTGGCAGGGAGGGAAGGTTAGTGTGGAAATAGTGAAAATTAATTTGCTATGTCAAACAACAGGGTGGGATAGCCAACCCTATTTTGAAGCCTATTAGAGCCTTCATGTGTCTGGCGTCCTGAAAGGGGCCGAGCATGAATAGGGAGGGCGGCGGTGGTGTTGGGGGAGCAGCGCAACAGGCAAATACCACTTACTATAGGTTCACATCTATGCATGCTTCTTTTGAGTGTTTCTGCAGTGCTTTTTGCTGTGCTTTCTGCGATTTTTGTAACCAGGTTTTTACCGTGATTTTGCCATGATTTTCATTTTGCGATTTGTGTGTTTTTTTTTTGCATTCCCTGTATATAGCTGGTTGCTAAGGATCAAATATACTGTACCCAAACAGTGAATGGAGCACGAGGCTATATTTACACTAATGCGTTTTATGATGCATTTAGCATTATTTAGCTTTTTTTTTTTTTTACAATGTATATAGTTAGTTGCTAAGGAGGGGGCCGGGAAGCCGAATGCCGCGTCCTTAACCACTTCAATACCAGGCACTTAGACACCTTCCCACCAAGGCCAATTTTCAGCTTTCAGCGCTGATGCACTTTAAATGACAATTGCGCGGTCATGCTATACTGTACCCAAACAGAATTTTTTATCATTTTGTTCCCACAAATAGAGATTTATTTTGGTGGTATTTTATCAGCAATTTTTTTTTTGCGCAACAAATAAAAAAAAACGGAAAATTTTGAAAAAAAAACACGTTTTTCTTTGTTTCTGTTAAATTTTTTAGGAAATAAGTATGTTTTCTTCTTTAATGGCGGGCACTGATATGGCTGCACTGACGGGCACTGATAAGGTGGCGCTGATGGGCACCGATAAGGTGGCACCAATGAGGTGGTACTGATGAGGTGGCACTGACGGCCACTGATGATGGGCACTGATAGGCGGCACTGATGGGCACTTATGGGTGGCACTGATGGGTACTTATGGGTGGTACGGATAGGTGGCATGAATGGGCACTGATGGGCAGTGATAGGTGGGCACTGATGGGCATGGATGCGCACTGATAGGTGGCACTGCTGGACTCTGATGGGTGGCACTGATTACACTGATGGGTGGCATTGCTGGGCATCACTGATTTTTATTGGTACATGATGGTGCCAGTCAGTGCCCATTTGTGGGCACTGACTGGCACAGATTGGGCATTATTTGCACATGTGGATGGCCATGGGGTACATATCTGGCCACCCACATGTTGCCCACTTCCCTGGTGGTCCTAGTGGAGTCCCTGATGGTCCAGTGTGGGCATCTGAGGGGGGGGCTGCACTGATAAACAATCTGTGAGACGCGAGTGAGGATAAGCCAATCAACGGCTTTTCCTGTTGACATCGTGATCAGCCGTGATTAGACACGGCTGATCACGTGGTAAAGAGCCTCCGCCAGAGGCTCTTTACCGAGATCAGTGTAGCGGTGTGTCAGACTGACACACCGCTCCACCGATGGGCGCGTTATCCTGAAGGACGTCATATGACGCCCAGTCAAGATAACGGAACAACCGCCCGGCCTTCATTCTGCTATAAGCTGGGTGGGAAGTGGTTAACAACCAAGTCATCATCTGTCAGCGGGGAAGCTGAAATGTAAAAAAAAAGAATTGCCGGCTTTAAAAAAAAACATGAACAAAACAGTGTGGGGTTCCCCCCCAGGTCCATACCAGGCCTTTGGGTCTAATATGGATTTGGGGTCCCCCCAAAATCCATACCAGACCCTTATCTGAGCATGCAGTCTGGCAGGTCAGGAAAGTGAGGAGACGAGTGAGCGCCCCCCCTTCTGAACCATGCCAGATCGCATGCCCTCAACATGGGGGGGTGGGTGCTTTGGGGCAGGGGGGGGCTTTCCCGGCGGCGTGCGATCCACACCTTGTTCTGGATATACAAATAGGATGTCACATAGAGGACCCGGAAGTGACGAATCCTCACTTCAGTGTCATCCGGGACATCTATGTGACATCCTATTTTGTATATCCAGAACAAGGCGTGGATCACATGCCATTGCAATTCTGATATATCCACTTGCACATGCTGTAGATACCTCAGTGCTGGGCGACGCACAGTCACATGTGAGTGTAAAATCTTTTGTTACCTTTTTATACATTTTTTTATTAAAACTTATTACACCACAAGAGTTCTTTTTGTGTGTCCTTGGTGGAGTCTGTTCCCTTATCCTCAGCCACCATCTGGACGAGGGCCACAAAGTGGAGAGCTGCCTAGGATTCCTCAGGTCCATTCAATTCAAGCACATTTTGACCTACTGTAAAAAGTGGTAAGACACTTTGGGGAGTTGCCATCTACCTCATGAGCACTTGTGGTGAACCTTTTATTTGAAGAAACATCAAACCAGAAGATTTCATTTATGTATGGTGTTGGGATTGCCACTTTGGACTTTATATATTTATTTGCTTTTGTAATTTGCCTTTTCACTTTTATTTTGTATGTTTTTAGTGCCAACACCTTTACATTTGATTTTTCTATACGGTTCAGTGTTTACGCTTTCTTACAGGGGCAGCTATGTTTTACATTTTTTCAATTATCACACCAGGCGCCATTTTCAACCCACTTGTTATCACATTGGGCCTAACTTGTAGAGGAACGGGAAGGGAAAGTAGGAGAAGGGGAAAAGGGGGGGGGGGGGTAAAAGGATGGGTGGAAAGAAAGAGGTGAAGAATAGACATGTGCATGACGAAAAACGTTTAGTTTTGTTCAGATTCGTTAATCTATCGCTAAAGTTGGTTGATTCCTTCAATTCGTATTCAGGATTCGTATTCGGAATTCGTATTTCAAATTTTTAGAATTTTCTTCAAATTTACCGGTTTTATTCAATTGGAACCGTTCAAAACGATACATTTTAAATCGGTTGAAACCAAAATGTTATATTTTTTTCAATTAAAATGCGGCAAAGTGAACAAACAAAAGAAATTTCTTCATCAAATGATTACAATGACTCTTTAAATCACCTTTGGCTTAACCAAAACAGTATTATTTCAAAATGGTACTCATATAACACACACAGTCTTTGATTTCAGAAATATGTTTACAGTTCGAATTCAAAGGGAATTCGATGTAAAATTTGATTCTAATTTCAATTTGAATTTCCAAAGTTCAGATGAATTTTGTTTCGTTATTCAGAGCATTCTGTAAACTTTGTTTATACTGTAATTCGGTTATTCGGCTCTATCTGAATCTCCGAATAACGAAAAATGTGTCTGAATATTAATTTGGAACGAAACAAACTGCACATGTCTCGTAAAGAAAGAGGAGATAAGAAGAAAAAGAGAGGGAGGAAAGGGTGGAACAGTGGATCACCATAGCAGAAATGTTAGATAAGCATGTTGTCATGACAGGTTGCTATGGTGAAAACACTACTTTAACAAATCACATCAATTGTTAAATACACACTGGGATGTATTTACCAAAACTTTAGAGTGAAAATTCTGGTGCAGCTCTGCATAGAAACCAATCAGCTTCCAGGTTTTATGGTCAAAGCTTAATTGAACAAACTGAAGTTAGAAGCTGATTAATTACTATGCACTGCTGCACCAGATTCTGTGTTCACCAGTTTTAGTAAATCTCTCCCACTGTGCTTTAGCAAACAGATTGTCATCTAATTAGGGAATGAATCTAATTTAAAGTGTATCTAATATCTTTTGATTTGGATAGCGTTGTAAGGGGGATGGAACCCCTACCAGGTTTTTATTAGCGTGTAAAATGGCCCTGATGAATGTTAGCTTTGCCAGGAAGTATATAAAGAAGACAGACTGGCAGTCTTATCTGTTTCCAAGTTGGAAAATGCACTGTCAGTGTAGCCTGCTACAAACAAATACCACTGGTGTCTTTCTCAGAAGGGGAAAAAATCTGAAGCGTTTTTTAGTATGTCAGTACTGTGGGCAAAAATATAGAGGATGCAAAACAGGCAGAGTAATCTCTTTGTAATTTGTAAAATGCACAACCAGCATGACCCTTTTTACCAAGTTTCAGCTTTGCTGATAAGCCTTTAAAGAGAAGCTTGTTAGCGCCTCAGTTAGCAATTTGGTGGATACATTATAACTGCAGTGAATTTTGTGCATCTAGATACTGTTACACAGGATGCCACACGCATTTTTTTTTCTTCTTAGTGTAAAAAGTGTCAACCTTGCTGCCAAGTGACTAAAGAAAAGCTGTCTGAGCCTGTCAGTCTTCTCTGTTAGCAATCTGACACAAGCAGTGGCACTGTGATGACTAGTGTGATTCTCAGTAATACAAAATGGCTCTGGCATGCAGCTTTTATAATAGAAATTACACAAGAGTACATAGCAGCATTACATGCCGGCTCTCTAACTGCAACTAAATGGCACTACATAACATCAGACACTACCCTAACCCACCCTACTTGACAATCCTCAATGGCAATCTACACATGACAGCCACACCAAATTTCCCATGATAAGAAAGTTGTTTGATGGGTCAGAAGAGATGCTGCAGATGAAACGGAGGCCAATGTCATATCATATCATATCATACTTCTGACAGCAAAAAGAAAATCTGAAAAAAATCTGAGAACATCTGTCTGATGTGCGGTAGCCTTATTTATCACAAAATCTGACTCACATGGTGGGAATCAACTAGAGCTGGCCACACGTGGATCAAAATTTGAATCCACGTGTTGCCAATGTGGTTGAACAAAAGTCAATCTACTGTACTGATCAGCACATTCTAACAGCAGGGTAGTCTCCCTGCAGTCAGAGTAGTCTCCCTGCAGTCAGAGTACAATAGCATATTAGGAACGATTCCTCCATCCATATCATATATAGGGATGTAGGGATTGGATCAGCTTTTTTCATTTAACCCACTTTTTAAACAAGCAAAAAAAAAATGTATTACCAGCTTTAAGTGATACTAAACACACACTGTTTATTTACACCATCCCTTCTCTTTCTGTATGTGGACGATGGCATTGTCATTATTTTAATAAAAAAATAATCAAAGTACCTTTTTTGATATACAGCTGTCACGTGACCTAGCTGTTTCCTGTCTGTATTGAAACAGTGGTGGGAGAAGATTCTAGTCCTCTGCTGCTGATTACATGTTGAAAAAAAAAACTGCCTTTGGGATAGAGAGTTAAGCCCCATACACACGGTCGGATATTTCGATGGATTCTGTCCTATCGGACAATGTTGTCGGAAATTCCGACCGTGTGTAGGCACCGACGGACAAAGTTGTATCTCCTGCTCTAAAAATTTTCCGACAACAAAGTCCGATCACACCAATTCCGATCGTGTGTAGCGAATTCCGACGGACAAAGTGCCACGCATGCTCAGATCACATTACAAGACCAAAGCTATTGGCTACTAGCCTCTACGTAGTCCCGTCGTAGGCAACAAACGTCGGCAACAAACGTCACCATGTTAAGAATGATCGGATTTTCCGACAACTTTGTCCGACCGTGTGTATGCAACACCAGTGTCGGACTAAATCCGTCGGACCAAATCCGATGGATTTGGTGGTCGGATTTTCCGACCGTGTGTATGGGGCTTAAAAATAAATAATTAATATCAATAAACTGTTTTAAATCATTATACAAATATTTTAAACCAAATCGTTATTTTTATTTTTATAAGAATAACATGGTGTGAGCAGATTTCTACCAGTCACAGGCTGTGTCCTGCCCCTCCAACCTGTGTTTTAGAATAACAAGGAGGAGAGGCCTTCATCAATTAAGATGTAATATCCCACCCCCATTGTGTTTAGCCGGTTAGTGGGCATGGAGGAGGAGGGCTGTCATTTACCACTGTGTATGCATCCACGTGTGTGACTCTATAGTCACATGGGCTGCTCAGATGTGATAAGGAGGAAATGCTCAGCATAGAAACTCACTGAAAACTGAGCATGTGCAGAGCTGCCAACACTGCTCTGCAAAATGCCCAACTGCATCAGTGACGTGATCAAAAGGGGGAGATAGAGAACAGCAGGATCAACCAGGTTTTTTTGCTGAATACAGAAATGAATCTCATATTGACTGAATGAGTATGAACAGCATGTAATACAGCATTTAATGATAGAATTTTTATGATGTGGGTCTAGTGACACTTTAATAGCTATTTGTCTTAGTGCAATCTCAGATGGATACTTTTCAGGCAACTTCTAATAAGAACTACAACATTTAAAATCTAGCAAATGCGTTTAAAGTTGAACCCAATGGCCCATACACACGATTCGAATATCGGACGGAAAATACCGCTTTCGAGGTGATCGCACAATAATCGGATCGTCAGTACAGAGCTTTTGAGAGCCGATTACAACAGTTCATCCAATATTATCCGATCGGACAAACACTACATTTTTTCTCGTATGATACCAGATTGAAACGATTTTCATTTAATCAGTACAGTTGTCGTCTAAAAATATAATAGAAATACACTACAACACATGACATCGCTTCTGATTTTTTATTCTATTGTACGAGAATTTTCGTAACTTTAGTAACCTCTCAATTTTTGATATGCAACTAGCACGTAAAAAACAAAAAAAACTGATGATTTGTCCTCTGATTTTCAGATCGCGTTCACGGGCCATTAGGCACAAATACGTTCACTAAAATATATTCCTCAAGAGCCACAAATTCATGTTGTGAGCTTAAAATGCTTTTACTAATACAGATATTAACTTTAAAAGTACAAAAGGAAAGAAAAAGCTGAGCAAATTATAATAAAATTTAACAGTGAATGAATACCCGTGATAAATGAAACACAATCTGGGTACTATTGAAAAATAAATATATATAGTCCTCAATAAGTGATTAAACATTCCAGTGGTAATAGTCCAGTGATATTAGTGAAGGTAATTTGAACTCCTTGATACAAAGACACCACTCTCTGATGTGATCCACTACCGCATAAAATGAACGCTTACCGGAGGCCTGTGCATCGAATAGAGCTGTGGGAGGGGCCCAGCCGGTTCACCCACTCCAAGCTACCTGCAGAAAACTATAGAAGGGGCGGAGACAAGACCAGTCACCTTGCACAAGGAGAGAGAACAGCAAAGGCAAAGTTTCACACTGGATTATTGCAGAGATTTGGAGAAGAAGTAAGAATACACATGACAAATGTATTTAGAATGGCATGCTGTTGGATGAGTGGGCTGGGCCTATTATATTAAACTTGGAGTGAAATGAAATGTAGAATAGTAGAAATGTAGAATAGTAGAGCAGAATAGGTAGAACATTTTAATGGCAAATGGCCCTGTCACATGGGCAGCATTCCCCTGGTACGGGCCAGGGCCAGGGAGCTCAAACTCATAAAAACTTTCAACAGTGTGTTGTTTTAAATGTTAGACATTGACACTGTGCTTTAACATGGAAGGAGCCTTCAAAATGTGAGCAATCTGACTCACTAATTATTTGTTCCAAATGCCCCTATCACTTAAATGGAAATAGCCTTTTATTTCTCATCCAGCAACACAAAAGTAAGTGGTAGGAAATCTCTCCATGGGGCAACTGCCCTTTCAGACTGTTGTCACTGGAACAGGTATCCCCATTGGATGATTTTCGCTCTATTCCTGTCCTGGTGACAACCAAAAGTCTGAATTTTTCATCAATTTCGCTCTCAGTAACAATGGTCACCAGGACAAACAATGAGGATGAATACCCCAAGCAGTGACCCAAACAGCAATCCAAACTGAAGAATAAACTTTTCCTATTCTATCTGAAACTGAAGGAAAACAAAACCTCACAATCAGATTTTATATATTGGCAAATAAAGCAACCTAACACCACTCACAGGGTAACCTTCCTTACACGTCTAGGAGTAAATAGAAGATGGTAAAAATACTTCACCTTTTACTACATTTTGCTCTTTTCTCAAATATTTACAGAAAACTGTTTTAGTTCTTAATATTGCAAATATCTCCTGTGAACATACCTGTTTTTCTTTTAAAAAAAACATATATTAAAAAAAACAACAACAGCAAAGAAAGAAAACTCCATATAGAGAGGGCCTAGAAAGCAGCACATGTCCTGTATACTTACAGAAAACTGCTTTAGTACTTAAAAAGGAAGTAAAGCCTAACTAAAAAAAAAGGCAAAGGCATAATGAGCTAGTATGCATAGCATACTAGCTCATTATGAATAACTTACCTGAGATGGAAGCCCCCGAAGCGACCCTCATTGTCCTCCTCCGACACCGCCATGATACTCGGCTTGACTTCCGGGTAGCGCGGCTCTGGCAATGTGACTGGCCGGAGCCGCGATGACCCCCTCATGCGCGCGGCAGCCGCCACTAACGGCATGGTTACCATTAGCAGCGGCATGCTCAGTGCGCCGCTGTCTATGGCGCACTGAGGCTGTAGACAGCAGTTTTTGCAAATATATATATTTTTTGCAAGTATCTCCTAAACCGTGTAGGTTTAGGAGATAATTCTTGGACCTACAGGTAAGCCTTAATCTAGGCTTACCTGTAGGTCAAAGTGGTCTGTAAGGGTTTACAACCACGTTAAAGAGGTATTAACCACTTGACTTCTGGAAGATTCTCCCCTTCATGAGCAGGCCATTTTTTGCAATACAGCACTGCGTTACTTTAACTGACAATTGTGGTGCAACACTATATCCAAAAAAAAATTGTGTAATTTTTTACCACAAATAGAGCTTTCTTTTGGTGCTATTTGATCACCTATGCAACTTTTATTTTTTTGCGGTATAAACAAAAAAAAGACAAGTGTGAAAAAATAACGGAAAATTTATATCAAATACTTACCGTGATTTTCCTTTCCTGATAGGCTCCATGGCAGCATACGTGTGGGTTGGCCCCGCCTCCATAACTACCCAATAGGACCCCTCTCCCATAAATCTTTGCTCCTGGCTGCTATCCGTGTTCCGTAACTAGCCTACTCCAGACATTTGGGAGGGAACTCCTGCTGCCATGGAGCCTATCAGGAAAGGAAAATTACGGTAAGTATTTGAAATAAATTTTCCGTTTTCCTGACAGGCTCCATGGCAGCATACGTGTGGGAAATAACTCGCCAAACACACCGTGTGGGAAATAACTCGCCAAACACACCCGGGTGGGCAAAATGTTGAGCAAAGAAACCAAATTTATTTAACATTGTCCAACGATAATACTTGTAAACCAAATTAATAGAAGACAGCGCAGCTGGTTCAACGCAATAATGAGAAAGAAAAGTGTTGATTGTGGACCAAGAGGCCGCTCTACAAATAACATCAGGCGCCACATGCCGAGAAGCTGCCCACGAGGTCGAGATGCTCCATGTTGAATGAGCCGTCACTGCCTCAGGAGGAGCCAAGCCCTTAGCTCTGTATGCCCTTTGAATCGTCTGCACAATCCACGTGGAAATTGACCTAATTGACGCACGCATCCCTTTATTCTTGCCATGAAGAAGGACAAAGAGGAATTCCGTTTGCCTGAATGGAGCTGTTGCCTCCAGATATTGTTTTAAGGTGTGGCCTACATCAAGAGGATGGATCTCTTGGTCATCTGATGTCTTGAAGGTAGGGAGTACAATCTCCTGATTCTCATGGAAGACTGTGGTCACTTTAGGGTTTGACCCTAACATTGGAATCAGCACCACTCTGTCTTCAAAAAAGGTCAGAAAAGGTTCCTCTGAACCCAGATTCCTGATCTCTGATACCCTTTTCGCTGACGTTATCGCCACTAGGAAGATAGTCTTCAGAGTAAGATCCTTAACAGACAAAGGTTGAGACGAATCTTTCCCAAGATTTGACAGAAAATCCAGAACTAATGGAAGGTCCCATTTGGGAAACCTGGGTCTTCTTTGTGGTCTGAGCCTGATGGCACCCTTAAAGAACTGACGAACTAAGGCGTGATTCGCCCATGAGACTCCCGTGAAGGCTGAGATGGCTGACACTTGCACCCTTAACGAGCCGACCGCCAGGGATAAATCCAGTCCGGACTGAAGAAAGCTCAGGATATCATGAACCTCTGGAGAGTTACACGAGTTTTCCCTTGATGACATGTGTACAGCAAACCTGGACCAAATGCGCTCATACACCCTATTAGTGCTTCTTCGTCTGGCATTAAGAAGAGTTGGAATCGCTTCTTTCGGGCAACCAAGCGCTTCTAGCCTTCCCCTCTCAAGAACCACACCTTGAGGTGCAGACAAGATGGGAACGGGTGTAACGTCTTGCCTTGAGACAATAGATCCGGCCTGAGAGGTAGGGGAATTGGGTCTTGATAGCTGAGGAGCAGCAGCAGAGGAAACCACGGCCTGTTGGGCCAGAATGGAATGACCGCAATAATCTCCACTTTTTCTGTTCTGAGCCTCCGCAGAAACTGTAGAATTACCGGGACTGGAGGGAAGGCATAGGCCCTCTGGAAATCCCAACTGGTCGTGAGAGCATCTATCCCGAACGCCTGAGGGTCCCTGAACCTCGCAAAGTACTTCGGTATCTTGAAATTGCACGGGGAAGCGAACATGTCGACTTCCGGAGATACTCCCAGTGTTAGGAGCCACTCGAAAACCTCTCTGTGAAGGGACCACTCGTTGTTGTCCAACTCGACCCGAGACAAGAAGTCTGCTTACACATTCTGGACCCTCGTAATGTATACTGCCGAGATGTTGGCTAAGTTCTTTTGAGCCCAACTCATTAAAGGCTCCACTTCTTGTAACAGGGACCAGCTGTGAGTCCCGCCTTGTTTCCTTATGTATGCCACTGCCGTTGTGTTGTCCAACCTTAGCATGACGGAAGAATTCAACACTAGATGGCGAAAGGATAGGAGTGCCTGAAAGGCTGCCCTCAGTTCCAGAATGTTGGAAACGACTCCTTGAGACTGGAATGTCCACCTGCCCTGAGCCACATCCGAAAGGCAATGAGCGCCCCAACCTTGATTGCTGGCATCTGAGGTCACCGTGATCCATGAGATGGGAACAATCGAATGATGGTTGCGCAGATTCTCCCCTGAAGCCACCAGAGGAGAGATGTCCTCATAGATGGGGTAAGAAAGATGCGCTGATTCTGGTCGACAGAGTTCCACTGTTGCAGAAACCCCTTCTGAAAGGGACGGGTATGCCACTGGGCCCACTTCACCATGGGGATGGTTGCTGTCATTGTGCCAATTATTTTCAGGCACTGGAGAGCAGAAAGGTGAGTTGATCCAAGGTCTGCATGAATCCTGTCTCGGATTACCATGATTTTCTCCTCTGGGAGGGAGATGGTACCCTCCACGGTGTTGAATAGAGCGCCCAAAAACACAAGGGACTGAGACGGCTCTAACTGACTCTTCTCTAAATTCAGGAGCCACCCGAACTCTTGCAGGGTAGAGATGACAACCTTTTTGTGATCTAATAGCTGATTCTTGCTCTGAGATAGTAAAAGCAAGTCGTCCAGGTAATGGTGGAGACGTACACCCTTGACCTTGAGAAGAGCCACTACTGCCAATAGCACCTTGGAAAAGACCCGGGGTGACGTGGCTAACCCGAAGGGTAGACAAGTGAACTGTAGGTGTTGGTTGCCTACCGCGAAGCGGAGGAATTTGTGGAAGTCCTTTGTCACAGGCACGTGAAAATATGCGTCTTTCAGGTCGATTGATATTAACCAGTCTCCCAGGTGTACTGACTGTTGTATGGTAAGCAGAGACTCCATCTTGAATTTCTCCTTGCGGATGAATGAGTTGAGATGGGTCAGGTCTATTACTGGCCTCCATGTGCCGTTCTTCTTCTGCACCAAAAACAGGGGTGAATACATGCCTTCGCCCCTCTCTTCCTCTGGGACGGGTACGACTGCGCCTTGTTCCAATAAACAGCTTACGTAGGTCAATAGGACCTGTCTTTTCTCTTCTGAGCTTGGAAGAGTAGTAGGGATAAATCTGAGTTTTGGAGTGTTGCAGAAGACCCACTTGTGACCGGACGACACTGTCTTTACGGTCCAATAGTCCCGAATTGAGGCTGCCCAAACATGTTTGAAGTGGAGAAGACGGGCCCCCACCCGACATGTTTGAGCGGGCCCAATTTCAAAAGGACTTCCCGGAGTCCTGGTTCCCAGAGGAACCACCTTTAGAGGCCTTCTTAAAAGAAGACTGCCTGGACCTCCATGTCCTGGAGAATTCTCGGCCGGGTTTGTAGCTGCGTGCGTCCCTGGCACGATCCGCATTCTGCCTTCTTGGAAAAGAGCGTCTTTGATTTTGAGGACGCCTATCCTGAGGGAGAAACCCAGATTTCCCACTTGTGGCCCGGGATATGGCAGAATCAAGCTTATTGCCGAATAATGAGGACCCTTCAAAGGGGATGTGGCACCAAGCCTGCTTAGATGCAGGGTCTGCGAGCCACGGACGGAGCCACAACGCACGGCGTGCCGAAACGGCTGCCAGCATATCCCGAGACATCAGGCGAATGACATCAATGGATGCCTCCCCCAGAAAGGCTGAAGCCATCCTAATCTCTTGAATGGGTGAGTCTTTAGCCGTGTCTATTGAAATGCCTCTCAGGTATTCTTCAATGCTGTCAGCCCAGAATTCTATGGCCTTTGACACTGCTGCGATCGCAAGCACTGGTTTGCACGCCATCCCTGAGGTCAAATAGATTCTTTTCAGATCTGAATCGATCCGTCTCTCTAAAGGATCCTTGAATGACACAGTATCTTCTAAGGGAAGAGTCACATATCTCACCAAACGCATAAGCGCTGCATCTACCAGTGGAGCTGACTCCAGGTGTTTCACATCCTCTTCCTTAAAAGGGTACAGTTTAAGGATTTTAGATTGCATGGAACTCTTTTTGCCCATCTTGCTCCACTCTTCTGAAATAATATCACCCAATTCGGATAGAAACGGAAAAAATTGGCGCTCCTTATTGAGCTGCTTAACAAATTTCCTTTGCTTTGGGGGAGAAGTGATAGGATCTTCCCACTTCAGGGCCTCCCTCACCGCCTTGACCAAGGAGGGAACCAGACCATAGTCAAACCCCAGTCCCGGATCATCTGAATCCGATTCGCTGTCTGAGACAAGGGCAGAATGGCGGCTAGGCTGGGATGATTCCCATGTTTCCTGTAGTACCCCCTCTCCTACTATAGGATCTAGTGGGTCTGCCGGGGATTCACAAGGCTGTTGAGCTTCCCTTTCCTGCAGGGATTCCTTTACCACTCGCCTCACCATCGATTCTAGGCGCTGGTCAGCGCCGTCTCTTTCATCCGCTGCTTTAGTGAAACAATGGTCACATAGGGATTTGTCTGCTGGCACAGGCATTCTGCACCCCCAACATGATTTCTCTGGCCCCTTGCTGGAGTGAGCCACAGGGGGGCGGGAATAATCCCTGTCACGCTGTTCCGACCTGGTGGACCTATGGTGGCTGGATTTTGAGGAGGATTTGTGGTGGTGCGATTTTGACGATCCACTGCGTCTATAAGCACTAGGTTGTGGATCAGTTTTGGAAGGGCTGTGAACACAGAAAGACAGACAGAAGGGACAGGTCATACTTGCTGCCTATGCTTACTCTCTTCAACATTAAAAATACAAAAGATGTATTTAGGACCTACCTAACATGAGCGGGCTGGCCACTAGGGGGCAGTGAAGCATCCATAATGTCCAAACACCAAGCCTGACACTGCAGTAACAAAGACAATATCTTCAGACACAATTCCGCAATGATCCATCATAGCCCCAGCATAAAGGACTGTTCCTACCTTGTACCGCCGAAATATTAGCCCCGGGAAGTCGCTGTGGCGTCCGCAATCATTCCCGGGGCTCTGTTAGCTTTGCAGGGTTTTTAAATTTGCCGCCCGTGACGTCATTAACGACGTCAGACGCCGGGTGCTCAACGCGCATGCGCGAGAACCAAGCCTCGTTTTCACGCCGGGTTCGCGCATGCGCAGAACGCCCGCGAACCCGGAAGTCAAAGAGAGTAGTTTGCTGGAACGCAGAAGCGTTCAGCAAACAGCATGGGAACAGCAAACCGATACAAGAAAAGAGGATAATCAAAGGGCACACACATAAACACTGCTGCCATGGAAAGATACAGACTCACCACTCCACCAACGATCACTTGGCCGAACGATCCAAGGCACGCACACATCGGACCTCCCAGCAGATAATGGCCACCTATGACAACAGGCAAACAGGCCGGGCGCACTTATTAAGGTGAAATAACCAGTCTTCAGCGCTACTCTGCATATACACTCCATACCCTGCTTAACAGTCAGGGCCTATCGGAGGAAAACAATTCAGTCATTCGGCCGATCGATCGCTGTGAAGTCATCTTCAGGTAGGAGAACCACTTGGTCCTACGGAGGAGGACAAAAAAGGAACACGGATAGCAGCCAGGAGCAAAGATTTATGGGAGAGGGGTCCTATTGGGTAGTTAGTTTAGTCTTTCCTTATTTTATTTTCACCTGTTGATCCAGCCAGTAAGTCTGTTGTCTTTCAACAGAACAAGCTGTTGTAGCAGTTAGAGGGCTGAGGTAAACAATTTGTCACTGACAGGGGTGCTTACAATGATCTCATTTTATTTATTTATGTAAAACTCAATCACAAAAGGAAAAATGCTGTTGCTGTAACTGCTTAAAAATGTTAGCTGGAGTTTGGCTTCAATTTGTTTAGTGTATCTAAATCTGATGGTACATCTTACACTCCTCCCCCCCCTCCCCAGACTGACAATGCTGCTGTCCAAAGGTGTTTTTTTGCTAGAAAATTACATAGAACCCCCAAACATTATATATGTTTTTTTAGCAAAGACCCTAAAGAATACAATGGCGGTTGTTGCAACTTTTTATCTCGCACGGTATTTGCGCAGCAATTTTTCAAACGCGTTTTTTTCAGAAAAAAAACAGTTTCCTGCTTTAAAAAAAAACAAAACAGTAAACTTAGCCCAATTTTTTTGCATAATGTGAAAGATGAAGATACGCCGAGTAAATAGATACCCAACATGTCACGCTTCAAAATTGCATTCGCTTGTGGAATGGCGCCAAACTTTGGTATTTAAAAATCCCCATAGTCGACGCTTTAACATTTTTTACTGGTTACATATTTTGAGTTACAGAGGAGGTCTAGGGCTAGAATTATTGCTCTCGCTCTAACGTTCGCGGCGATACCTCACATGTGTGGTTTGAACACCGTTTTCATATGTGGGCGGGACTTACGTATGCGTTCGCTTCTGCGTACGAGCTCACGGGGACAGGGCACTTTAAAATTCTTTTTTTTTTCTTTTTATTGTTCATTTTACTTTATTTTTTTAGTTCAGCAACTTTAAAAAAAAAAAAAATATTTGATTACTTTTATTCCTATTACAAGGAATGTAAACATCCCTTGTAATAGGAATATTACATGATCGGACCTATTTACAGTGAGATATGGGGTCAATAAGACCCCACATCTCACCTCTAGGCTGGGAAGCCTAAAATCAAAAAAAAAAAAAAAAAAAAAAAAACGATCACCGCTTCCCAGCCGCGGTGCCGCCGTTTTTTGAATGCAGAGGCCGGGCGTGACGTCATAACATCGCGCCCGGCCTCCGAACGATCATAGAGACTCCGGCGACCATCTGGTCCGCCGGAAATCTCTATGATCGTCATCCGGGGGCCGGCGGATCCCGAGTCCGACTCACCGATGGAAGCGGTGAGTCGGTAGAAGCACCGGAGGGCGGCGGGAGGGGGGGGGCGTCCCCGCCCCCCGCCCGTAAGAACGATCAAGCGGCGGAACAGCCGCTATGATCGTTCTTATGGTGCAGGGAATCGCCGGCTGAAACCGGCAATATCTGAATGATGTCTGTAGCTACAGGCATCATTCAGATATACCCCTGAGACCAAAAAGACGTCATATGACGTACACTGGGTCTCAGGTGGTTAAAGCAGTAATAAACAAAAAAAAACAAATATATAATATATTGCAGCTTAACAATCCTTAGATGTAGTGGCTGCAATAATTTTCCCCTTATTTTCCCATGGTTCCCAGAACACACTTCCTGTTTTTGGGTAGCTGTTCTATCTATAGATGAGAAACCGTGTCACCTTGGACAGCAGCACTGCCTGGATAGGGCAGTGTTATGCCGCGTACACACGAAGGGACAATCCCGCGGGATTATCCTCTGGACTGAAGTCCAGCGGATAATCCCCTCGTGTGTGGGCGCCGGCGGACTTTTTGGCGCCAAAGTACGGCGGACTAAAGTTTGAAGTTTTGTTTTCAAATTATCCGCTGGACTTGGCAGTCCAGCGGATAATCCCGCCGTTAGTGGGCAAGTCCGCGGGGACTTTTGAAATGAACGGACTTGCCGCTCATCGGCAAGTCCGTTCATTTAGCACGTGACTTCAGGTTACGTAGCTAGCGTAGGCAGTAAATGCCGCCGCGCTAGCTCCGTGACCTGGCATGGATTTAAAGGGACTCCCCACGCCGAAAAAACGGCGTGGGGGTTCCCCCCAAATCCATGTCAGACCCTCATCCGAGCACGCAGCCTGGCAGGCCAGGAAAGGGGTGGGGACGAACGAGCGCCCCCCCTCCTGCGCCGTACCAGGCTGCGTGCCCTCAACCGGGGGGGTGCCCTGGGGAAAGGGGGGCCGTGCGGCCCCCCCCACCCCAAAGCACCTTGTCCCCATGTTGATGAGGACAAGGGCCTCTTCCCGACAACCCTGGCCGTTGGTTGTCGGGGTCTGCGGGCGGGGGCTTTATCGGAATCTGGGAGCCCCCTTTAATAAGGGGCCCCCCAGATACCGGCCCCCCACCCTATGTGAATGAGTATGGGGTACGATGTACCCCTACCCATTCACCTAAGGTGTAAAATGTAAAGTAAAAAAAAACACCCACACTTTTGAAAAAATAGTTTATTGCACTGCTCCGGGGGTCTTCTTCCGTCTTGGGGGTCTTCTCGCCGGACTCCCCCGCCATTTACCAAGCTCTTTTACCGAGCGAGGGGAGTCCGGCTACCTTGGGGGCCCTGCAAGCCCCACCCCAAAGCACCTTGTCCCCATGGGGCCAAGGGGGACAAGGGCCTCTTCCCGACAACTCTGGCCGGTGGTTGTCGGGGTTTGTGGTTGGGGGGCTTATCGGAATCTGGAAGTCCCCTTTAAAAAGGTGGCCCCAGATTCCGGCCCCCCACCCTATGTGAATGAGTAAAAAAAACTGTCAAAGATAAAAAACAGTACACAGGTTTTTGACAAAGTAATTTAATAAAGCAGCTTCCAGGGGCTTCCAGATTCTGATAAGTCCCCCCGCCCACAGACCCCAACAGCCACCGGCCAGGGGGGTCCTGCCCCAAAGCACCCACCCCCCCATGTTGAGGGCATGTGGCCTGGTATGGTCCAGGAGGGGGGCACTCGCTCACCTCCCCCCTTTCCTGACCTGTCAGGCTGTGCACGCGGATAAGTGTCTGAACAAAGCCCTCCAGCGGCTGTTACCGCTGACAGGGCTTCCACCTTCCACCAGTCTTCCTTCCGGGGTTGCGGATTCCAGCTGTTTAATTGGCCGGCGCCACCATGACGCCACTCATGCTCATGCGCGTGAAAGCCCTCGGTCCTAGCACAGTACTCTGAAGGTCCAGCGCGGTAGGCCGGACCTTCAGAGGGCGTGCGCCGGTGACGTCACCAGCTGCATCAAGTGTAAATATCTCCTAAATGGTGTCCGTTTAGGAGATATTAATTTTACTTACAGGTAAGCCTTATTATAGGCTTAACTGTAGGTAAAAAAATCACAAAGCAGACTTTACTACCACTTTAAGTAGGGAACACACTCAAAAATCTGAAGAAAAATTCCGTACGAGGCACGATTGTTCGATTTTCGTATAGAGTGTACACAACTTTCGATATCCGATTCAGACATTTCAAATGATAATTTCCGAATGGACAAACTTTTCTCATATGTGGACAGAACGAACAATTTTCTTTCAATGTGTACTGTTTTCGTATAAGAAAAGGAGTGTCCCCAGATTTCTACAGGGACCACGAGACAGCATATACAGTATATGGCGTAAACATTATCCTAAAGTCTCCATGTAAGCCTGTAATCTATTGAACAGAGAACTATCCACAAACAGATTTATTTGGGGAACACCAAGACCATATGTGCATGACTTGGATGTCACCCATATTGCTAGGGGCCCATTAAGTAGATGACCATAAAAGAAACCATAAATATCCACACCTGTGCAACTTCGGTAATATAATAACAATAATAATAATTTTTAAGTTTACATTATTTACTTAAAGTTTAAATTCTGACCACTGCAGTGTGTCAGTCCCAAAAGATATTTGCTTGATCCGTTATGATTTTGCTTACCTGCCCTGAGCATCCTGAATATGTTAGGTCTTGTTAAACACTGATATTCTACAGACATCTGCCTGTGTATTGACTGCTTGCCGGGCACTTGCCCTAAACACTTTCAATTTGTAAAACATTTAACATTTTTCCAAAATTTAAATTTTTTCCTGAAAAACTTTTTTTTTTTCCCCCATGGCTTCAAATTTTCCAGAAATTTTACATCTCAAACCTTAGAGACATAAAACATTGAGGACACATTGCAAAAATTTTATTTGTAAGGGTCAGCAAAGCAAATATTTAATTTAAAGGAAGGATAACATGTGATTTTAACACATAAATAGTCCTGCCACTCTTCACTAATGACGGTGCCATTTATGTAACAGAATCAGATTGCAAGTTTGATGGAAATTTCAAGGATCTCATTTGGATAACCATGCAGACTGGCAGTTTAATTAATTAGAACATTTATTAATTATCAAATTAAAAGTTCCCTCTTAAAAATAAATCTACTTTTAATAAACTAAAGTTTGTAACCAAAACTTTTCCTAGTTTATTAAGAGACACCGATTGTGGAGATATTTGGGCTATAGTGCCCTCTGCAGGAGGATTTGGACATGGGCAAACAAATAAAAAGTTTTAAGTTTTAATTTTTGCTAGTGTCCTAGGAGAGAGAACGTCTACTAAGAAAAGTTTAACTGTCTTTTACTAGCCATTTTTCTTTTTTTTTCTTTTTTTATTATTTTTACATTATTATTATTACTTTTATTAATTCAAGGCTTCTCTGCACACTTATTTAGCTGGTTTCTTTATGCAGCTATCTAGATTGGTGTATCCTCTGCAAAAGATTAGGCATTTTTGCATCTTGCACACTAAATTAAGACAATAGGAACTACTTAAAGTGGGGTGCCCTCTAAAAAAAAAAAAATTAAAAGTCAGCAGCTACAAATACTGCAGCTGCTGACTTTTAATAATCGGACACTTACCTGTCCCAGGGTCCAGCGATGCGGGGGAACGAAGCCCCCCCCTCGTTCCCCGATCTGCTCGCGGTGCTGGCATTCTTACTGTGGGCACCCGGCTGTGGCTTCACAGCCGGGCACCCACTGCGCATGCGCGAGCGGCGCCCCTCGCCGTGATACGCTGTGCAGTCATCTGGGACACGTGACAGGTCCCAGATGACTGTGCAGCACCGAGGGGAAGTGATGTCAGTGCCCGGGCACTGAAGGAGACAGACTACGAGGGACCCCCTAGCAACAGGCATTCAGAGGTGAGTACATTTTTTTTTTCCAATATTTTTTTTGGAAATTATGATTTTTAAGCTATTTTTTTTTTCAGAGGAAACACCACTTTAATTGCACTGAGAGAAATGTGTGGGCCATTGTTGCTAAGTTCTCCTTTTAAAAACTTAAGTAGAGTAAATTAAGTTTCACTGGATTCTACACCTTTTTAGCCACTAATGCCAAAGTATGCAGATTAGAATATTTGACTTTGTAACCTCATTTTCTGCATTTTTGTTCCAGACCTGTAATTTAGAAGGTATGGCAGCCAGAGACAGCAATGACATTTGCGTTTGGAAAAGAGCAGTAATGATAGCCTGCATATTTCTTTCAGTACAGGTTTTCTTTATGAAGAAGATTCATAAGCTTTAAGAAAAAAAAGATATGGGTTAAGAAAGAAAAGGAAAATTAAGAGATAAACTATGTATTCTTATACTGCTTTAGAAACATAAATGATGAAAAGGAGGAAGGCTAAATCAGTCATAATTACAGCAGGTGAAAAGTTTAATTTTGACATTGGTGTAACTTATTTTTACAAACCCTAATTAAAATGGCATACAGACACCCGGTGATTACATTTCTTTTCTGGAAAGAAAGCACAAGCAAAGATCCATTATATGCATATATTAGAGTTCTTTAGGCCCTTCATAAAGACGATTGCTTACTGTACTTTTTACACTTGTGCAAGGTGGAATGTTTTAAGATTTGTAGCTCTTGGTTTTTTAACCACTTCAGTCCCGGAAGATTTTACCCCCTTCCTGACCAGAGTACTTTTTACAATTTGACACTGCATCGCTTTAACAGACAATTGCGCAGTCATGCAAAGCTATACCCAAACAAAATTTGCATCCTTTTTTTCCCACAAATAGAGCTTTCTTTTGGTGGTATATGATCACCTATGCGGTTTTTATTTTTTGCGCTATAAACAAAAAAACAGCAGCAATTTTGAAAAAAAACAACAATATTTTTAACTTTTTGCTATAATAAATATCCCCAAATTTCTTAATCATCTTAGGCCAATATATATTCTTCTACATCTTTTTGGTAAAAAAAATCGCAATGAGCTTATATTGATTGGTTTGCGCAAAAGTTATAGTGTCTACAAACTATGGAAAAGATTTATGGCATTTTTATGTAATTTTTATAATTTTTTTTAAACTAATAATGGCAGTGATCTGCAATTTTTATTGGGACTGCAATATTGCGACGGACAGATTTTGGGACCATTGACATTTATACTACGATCAGTGCTATAAAAATGCACTGATTACTGTGTAAATGTCACTAGTAGTGAAGGGGTTAACACTAGGGGGCGATCAAGGGGTTAATTGTGTGTTCCCTCAGCGAGTTCTAACTGTATGGGGATAGGATTGACCAGGAAAGGAGACATATCGGTGTTCCTACTTAGTAGGTGCAAACGATATGCCTTCTGTCCCCTGACAGCACAGAGATTTGTGTGTTTACACACACAAATCCCTGTGCTGGTGCTCATGCACACGATCGCCCATTGTTGGCGGAGATCGTGCTCGCCAGCCACGCGCATCAGGTCCCCCGCCATGCAGCGGGTGTGAGCGCGCCCTCTGGTTGCTGCTAAATGAAAGGACGCACCCATACAGGATTTCACCCAGGGGAGCCATTCTGCCACAGTAAATCTGTGTGAGCCGGTCGGGAACCGGTTAAAGAAAAATTTGTGGCTAGTAAGCACATTCCGTAAGCTACAAATGCTATCTAGTAAACACCACACTTGTGTTAAAGTATAAAGTTTAACTTGTGTTAGAGTATAGTGTTTACTCAATCTTAGTTAAATTCTACATACTGTAGATGGGCAGTGGATGGCAATAGGAGTTCACTTCCTGAAAGCGGGTGCAGTGTAAGTTCCTCTCGCTGATTCTTATATCAGCAGTCAAGTTCAGAATTTTTATTGGTGGCCTTGTAAAGCTTTTTGGTACCAGTATTTGTTTTTACATTTGGCTCAATGTGTGTGAGAAGAAACAAGGAGGGTCCCCTAACATCACCAGCAGGTTTGTTTCAGGATCATCAGATTATAGACAAAAGAGAGTTGGGTGGACTTGTTAATGACAGCAATCAAAAACTGAACTATTCAGCAGATATGAAATGGTACCTGTATGCATTTAAGGGATAATTTACACCAGCTGTTATATTGAATGCACAGATGCTGGTGTGCACTGGGAGGACACAGTGCTGAAGTACTGATCCCAGTGTATCACATTTCATTAAATTCTATTCACACAGTGCTTTTGGTACGTGGGTGTTTTCCAGCCTGCTGTGCTAAAAGAAGTGCTGCATGCAGTACTTTTTACAGTACACACCACTGTAACTCAGTTGTGTGAACTGACACTATAGGTGATTAGCCTGGTTTGCTGTGAATGATGAGCCCTCAAGGATTATTTTCAGTTTTAAGAGTATTTTTTTTCCTTTATCAAAGAATAGAGGGACATGTAAGGTCTTGCCCTCAATTTAGCTTTAACCACTAAAGGACCAGCCACCGTAGTTGTACTGTGGCAGGTTGGCTCCCCTGGCCGACTCATCGTCATGGTACAGCTTTAAGAGCTCTAGGGGGCACGCGCGAGCCAACGGAGGCGCTCACGTCGCAACGCCAGAGTTGATGCGCGCAATCAGTGGCTATTTTTAGCTCTGATCGCTGTATGAATGTCAATGCTCCTAAAAAAGACGCAAAAGTTTCCAATCTGTGCGCCTCAATGTCGCAGTCCCCCTGAAATTTGTAGATCGCCACCATTACTAGTAAAAAAAAATAATAAAAATGCCATAAATATATCTTCTATTTTGTAGACGAGATAACTTTTGCGCAAACCAATCAATATATACTTATTGCAATTTTTTTTACCAAAAATATGTAGAAGAATACATATTGCCCTAAACTGATGAAAAAATTCATTTTTTTTTTAAATAAATTGTATTTGTATTATAGCAAAATGTAAAAAATATAGTTATTTTTTCAAAATTGACAGTCTTTTTTTGTTCGTAGCACAAACCACCAAAAGAAAGCTCTATTTGTGGGAAAAAGGGCATACATTTTGTTTGGGTACAGCGTCGCACGACCGCGCAATTGTCAGTTAAATCAATGCAATGCCATATCGCAAAAAATGGCCCGGTCATTAACCACTTTCAGACCGGACCAATTTGCAGCCAAAGGACCAGGCCCCTTTTTGCGATTCGGCACTGCGTCGCTTTAACTGACAATTGCGCGGTCGTGTGACGTGGCTCCCAAACAAAATTGACGTCCTTTTTTTCCCACAAATAGAGCTTTCTTTTGGTGGTATTTGATCGCCCCTGTGGTTTTTATTTTTTGCGCTATAACAAAAATAGAGCGACAATTTTGAAAAAAATGCATTATTTTTTATTTTTTGCTATAATAAATATCCCCAAAAAATATATAAAAAAACTTTTTATTTCCTCAGTTTAGGCCGATACGTATTCTTCTACATATTTTTGGTAAAAAAAATTGCAATATGCGATTATTGATCCGTTTGCGCAGAAGTTATAGCGTTTACAAGATAGGGGATAGTTTTATAGCATTTTTATTAATATTTTTTTTTTATTAGTAATGGCGGAGATCTGCGATTTTTTTTTGTGACTGCGACATTATGGCGGACACATCGGACATTTTTGACACATTTTTGGGACCATTGTCATTTTTTACAGCAATTAATGCATTTAAATGCATTGATTTCTGTATAAATGACACTGGCAGTGAAGGGGTTAACCACAGGGGGGCAGTGTAAGGGTTAAGTATGCCTAGGGGTGTGTTTTTTACTGTGGGGGGGGGGGGGGCGTGGCTGTCAGCTAGTGAATGCTGATCTCTGCTCCAATCACAGGGAGCAGAGATCGGCGTCACTAGTTGCTAGGCAGAACGGGGAGATGCTGTTTATCTCGGCATCTCCCCGTTCAGCCGCCCTGTGAGACGATCGCGGGGGTCCCCGCGGCGATCGAGTCTGCGGGGAACGCGATCGGACTCACGGGGGTCCCGACCGGCGCGGGAGCGCGCCGCTCCCGGCGCGCTCCCGATGGCACGGACAGGCTAAAGGAGGGACTTATATATACGCCCTCCTGCCTGTACGTGCCATTCTGTCTACGTATATCGTCGTGCGCGGTCGGCAAGTGGTTAAGGGGGCAAATCCTTCCAGTCCTTAAGTGCCTAAATTACTATTGATTAAAAAGTCTATTACTCCACATAAAAGAAGCAGATGAGCAGTTTGGGCTGAGCCCTTACAGAGGTCAAGTTAATTTGTTCAAAAAGTTTATTGTTTCTTGGAGGCCTTCTTCAACTGATTAGAGATAGTTGGCTAATTAAAAAACATCAAACCAATATATACACAGAATAGAAAAAATCTAGCATACTTTTTAAAATTTCTTCTCATTACAGAGCTTGATGGTACAGTGTCCAGTATGTCCAAGTAGCTTAAGGAAGGCCAAAGCTAATTTACTGAATTGCTTCCCAAGAAAGAAACGCTTGGTGAAAAGCATTGTGAAATATTTATGAATATCGGCTTAAAGTATATCCTTTTTGGCATTTTATTAACAGCTTTTTTCTTCCAAAATATATTTTCATTTACATATGCAAACAATTGTTGGAGTGAAAATACAATAATACTGGCGATATTACAGCTGTCAGCACTGGGCTTTTTTGTACACCCAAAAGGAAGAAAAAATACAGCTAAGGGGCTATGCTATTAGTCTTGTTGAAAAAAAAAACAAAACACAAATCCATCCAGTTTAACCAATAGAAGGGGAAAAAATATACAATCCTATCTATAGAATCCTATATTCACAGCTGATCCAGAGGAAGGCAAAAAAAAAATATATAAAGCATGATCCAATTTGCTCTGGCAGATGCCCCTTAAAAATTTTTTTTTAAAAGTCAGCAGCTACAAATACTGCAGCTGCTGACTTTTAATAAATCGGACACTTACCTGTCCCAGGGTCCAGCGATGCGGGGGAACAAAGCTCGCGGCGCCGGCATCCTTACTATGGGCACCCGGCTGTGATACGCTGCGCAGTCATCTGGGACCTGTCACGTGTCCCAGATGACTGACTGCGCCGAGGGGAAGTGATGTCAGTGCCCGGTAAGGATGAGCCCGGTGTTCGATTCGAACCCATGTTCGAATCGAGCACCGGGTGTTCGCTCGCTCGGCAAACACCCAGAACTATTGGGGCCGCTCGCATCAAATTCGTGTGATGCGAGCGGCCCCGCAATGCATTGCGGCCCGCGCAGTGCAATGCTGGCTGATGATTGGCCAAGCATGCACTGTGACCCCGCATGCTTGGCCAATCACAGCGCTGGCAGCGAGGAGAGCCATAATTGGCTACAGGCAGGATGCCTGTAGCCAATTATAGCTCAGGGGCTTTAGTACACGCCCCACGGTATAAGAGGCCGCCGCGCCGGCGGTCTCGCATATTATGTTTCAGACAGTGTCAGCGTGTCAGTGTGCTGCTGACTGCTGACAACAATATGTGCTTTATTTCTGGGGATATGTGTGTGCATGCTGTTAGAACAGCATTGCAGTATCACATCTGGGGGGTGTCTATAGGTGGCCTGTGAAGGAGGGCAGGTTTCCTGTGCTTAGAACTTTCCCTGCAAAAAAGTGTCATTTTTGCAGGAAGAAAGCTATTTAAATCACTCGCGGCTAATGAATTGATGGCTCCTGTAACACAGAGAGCTGTCATTCATTAATAAAAAACAAAAAAAAAAGCGTAGGGGTCCCCCCAAATTCAATAACCAGGCCCTTCAGGTCTGGGATGGATATTAAGGGGAACCCCAGCCAAAAAAAAAAAAAAAAATGGCGTAGGGTCCCCCTCAAAATCCATACCAGACCCTTGAGGTCTGGTATGGATTTTAAGGGGAACCCTAGCCAAAAAAAATGGCGTGGGGTCCCCCTCAAAATCCATACCAGACCCTTATCCGAGCACGCAACCTGGCAGGCCGCAGGAAAAGAGGGGGGACGAGAGCGCCCCCCCCTCTCGCCTGAACCGTACCAGGCCACATGCCCTCAACATTGGGAGGATGCTTTGGGGGTCTAAGACCCCTAAAGCACCTTGTCCCCATGTTGATGAGGACAAGGGCCTCTTCCCCACAACCCTGGCCGGTGGTTGTGGGGGTCTGCGGGCGGGGGGCTTATCGGAATCTGGAAGCCCCCTTTAACAAGGGGACCCCCAGATCCCCCCCCCCCCCCCCCTGTGTGAAATGGTAAGGGGGTACAAAAGTACCCCTACCATTTCACCAAAAAAGTGGCAAAAATTGTAAAAATGACAGGAGACAGTCTTTGACAATTCCTTTATTAAAATCTTCTTTCTTCATCCTTCGGTTTCTTCATCTTCTCCTTCCTTCATCTTCTTCCATCTTCTTCTTCCATTTTCTTCTTCCTCCGATCCGCTTCTTCTTGCGCTGGTCTTCTCGTCCTTCTCGTCCGGCATCTTCTTCCGTCGGCGTCGGCGTCGGTGTCGGTGTCTCTGTCTCTTCTTGGGCCGCTCCGCGCAATGGGAGGCTCCCGCTGTGTGAGGCTCCGCTCCGTCTGACAGGTCTTTTATAATGGAGGGCACCTGGTGACCCCGCCCCCTCTGACGCACAGGGACGTCATGGGGAATTCCATGATGGCTTTCCCCATGACGTCAGAGGGGGGCGGGGTCACCAGGTGCCCTCCGTTTTAAAAGACCTGTCAGATGGAGCGGAGCCTCACACAGCGGGAGCCTCCCATTGCGCGGAGTGGCCCAAGAAGACACCGACGCCGACGCCGACGGAAGAAGATGCCGGACGAGAAGGACGAGAAGACCAGCGCAAGAAGAAGCGGATCGGAGGAAGAAGAAAATGGAAGAAGAAGATGGAAGAAGATGAAGGAAGGAGAAGATGAAGAATCCGAAGGATGAAGAAAGAAGAAAGAAGATTTTAATAAAGGAATTGTCAAAGACTGTCTCCTGTCATTTTTACCATTTTTGCCACTTTTTTGGTGAAATGGTAGGGGTACTTTTGTACCCCCTTACCATTTCACACAGGGGGGGGGCCGGGATCTGGGGGTCCCCTTGTTAAAGGGGGCTTCCAGATTCCGATAAGCCCCCCGCCCGCAGACCCCCACAACCACCGGCCAGAGTTGTGGGGAAGAGGCCCTTGTCCTCATCAACATGGGGACAAGGTGCTTTAGGGGTCTTAGACCCCCAAAGCATCCTCCCAATGTTGAGGGCATGTGGCCTGGTACGGTTCAGGCGAGAGGGGGGGCCGCTCTCGTCCCCCCCTCTTTTCCTGTGGCCTGCCAGGTTGCGTGCTCGGATAAGGGTCTGGTATGGATTTTGAGGGGGACCCCACGCCATTTTTTTTGGCTAGGGTTCCCCTTAAAATCCATACCAGACCTCAAGGGTCTGGTATGGATTTTGAGGGGGACCCTACGCCATTTTTTTTAATTTTTTTTTGGCTGGGGTTCCCCTTAATATCCATCCCAGACCTGAAGGGCCTGGTTATTGAATTTGGGGGGACCCCTACGCTTTTTTTTTTTCATTTTTTTTATTTTTTTTATTTTCTATCAATGACTTTTTTTTATGAATGAGTTTCAATTAATCACTGTTCTCTGTGTTACGGGAGCCGTGAATTAACATTAGCCGCGAGTGATTTTAAATAGCTTTTTTACTTTCAAAAATGACACTTTTGCGCAGAGACAGTTCTAAAGACGGGAAACATGCGCCCCTTTACAGGCATACTATAGACACCCCCCAGGTACGAAATTTAAAGGAATATTACACTTTTATTGTTTCAATTTAAGCATTATTAAAATCACTGCTCCTGAAAAAACGGCCGTTTTAAAAAAAAAAATTTGCATTGATACATGTCCCCTGGGGCAGGACCCAGGTCCCCAAACACTTTTTATGACATTAACATGCATATTAGCCTTTAAAATGAGCACTTTTAATTTCGAACGTTCGCATCCATTATAACTAATAGGGTTCTAAAGCTCGCACGGACTTTAGGTCCGTTCGCGGGTTCTGGTGCGAGCCGAACGGGGGGGTGTTCGGCTCATCCCTAGTGCCCGGGCACTGAAGGAGGCAGACTACGAGGGACCCCCTAGCAACAGGCATTTAGAGGTGAGTGAAAAAACTTTTCTTTTAGGAATTTTAAGCCACTTTAAACCACTTTAAGCGTTACTTTTCTCTTTCAAGCTTTCTTATTCATCCTCCACATACTGGTCATTTGTTACCTCTCCTTCTCACATATTCCTCATCAAAATTTTTTAGCTTTTCTTCTCTGATTGTCATCCCTGCCTCTAATTCAACCTTTTTCTCCATGCTTATTATCCCCATTTCTCTTTCTGAGCCATCTTCCTTTGCCCACTTGTTATTTCTGTTTCTCTTTCCTCTGTCTCAGTCAAACGTTCTTTCATTTCTGCTTCTTCACTTTCCTTCTCAGCCATCCTTCTCCTCCCTAATTATATTCCCTGCTTCTTATAACTCCTTCTCCTTGCTTGCAATCTTGATTCTTCTCTTTCCTTCTAAACTCTTCTCTCAGTCCCCTCCCTAGATGTCAACTCTGTTTTCCTCCATTCTTAACCAAGAGGAGAAGAAGGGATGGCAAGTTGTTTGAAGAAAGGTTGTTAAGAAGGAGGGATAAAAAGCAGGGATGAAAAATATTAATGAGAAATAGGGATGAAAAGCAGGAATGACAAGAGGAACCACATTTCTATGGTAATTAAGCAAAGGTTGCCAAGGCTTCCAAGTCTTACATTTTATAGCTTCCTACACTGAGGTCTCACAGCCCTACTGACAAACAGAGGTACCTCTTGATCATAATAGGCAATTAAGTGTAGCTCACAGTTTGCTTTATCACTGAAAACGTATTCATAAATTAAGTTATGCAAAAACATCACTGAGAAAGATAAAGGTTATTACAACTTTTTATGGATTCTGCATGATGTGGAACATTATAATTAGCAGTGGTAAAGTGGTATAATTTAGTGGGCTCAGAAAGAAATTGCTAATGGAACATTGCATGGTGGTATAGTGTAGTCAAATTGTTTTAACATACCATCAGAAATCTTGTCTATTTTAGCCTAGGAATAACTGAGTCACATATTTTCTAACAAGGTAGTATTACCTTTTTTGGGTTTGCTGGTGGACAATACTAATGGTGACATTCTGTTTGATAATATTTTAACACTCTCTTTGAGTACTAGCTGATTAGAGGTATGTTAAAAGCCGACCCTAAAAAACTACTTTTGTGTAATAGGGACATGCAGGAAGTATAGGTACTAGTGACCCAGAAAAAATCTCAGTTTATGATATTTATTTTTGTCATAAGGACTAGCTTTATGAATAGTAAACCAGTCTAAAAAGTGATTGTGTTATTCAAAATATTCATATTCTTTCATGATCCAACATATACTAGCAAGTGACAATATAAAGCAGACTGATTGTTATGGGCAAGAAGAAGAATATTCTTCTGAGCCCCCGTTCACACCTATGCGAATTAAATGTGGCTTACAACGCATCCAATTGGCAGGACATTTCAAAATACATTCATTTTAATGAGGCTGGTTCACATATCTGCGGTGCATTCGCATTGCGCATTGCAGAAAAAACGTGTGTGTTTTTTGGGCAGTGCGGTCCGGCTCAGGTGCGAATTCAGGCCCATTATCTTCTATGGGCACGCATCTGATTCGCAGCTGTGTTGCGGTGTGAACATAAATTCGCGCCCCTCCAACACCTCCCCCTCTTTCTGTTCCTCCCCTGTGTGTTTTGTGATCCGGACTGGAACGAGCATGGCGAAAAGAGGACGGAAAGCGGCATCAAAGGCGAAAGAATCCGTCGATTGTGAGGAGTTGATAAGACTTGTGAGGGAGAAACCGATGATTTATGACACCCGGCATCCTAAATATAAGGACAACGTTCTTAAAAAACTGCGTGGCTGGAAATTGCCAGAAACCTCTTGCCAGAGTGGAGCAGGTGCTCTTCACAAGTTCAGGCTGACAAATGTAAGTTTTTTTTTTCCTTTCACTAACTGTAGATGCTGACCTGTTTTTTATTGATGGTGTACATTTATTGCATTTCTTATATTGTAAAAAACAGCATATGGTCACCCCCAAATCTATACCAGGCCACATGCTGTAAACATTGTGCACATAACAGCTTTATACAGCGACGGAGGAGTCCCTAAATAAATGCATATTCTTATAATGTTTAAGGTTACCAATATAATATACACCACAAATGTGATCAAAATTATTTTTATTTGTCATGGCCAAAATTACAGCAAACATTTTTCATACAGCACACTTTTCATTTTGTAAAGGCATAATAATCTAATGCTAACAAATACATACTTTTTATGATTAAATAGAATTCATCTGCCAAGGCACCTCCCCAGCTGGTGACAAAAATAATTTTTGAAATTCCCCATGAATATGTGTACCAGTAGTGGTGCCCCTAGTAACATTCCACTGTGCTGCCTCCATGTTATGGCTCAGGGAATCCTCAAATAGATAGCCATCTCGTTCACGCACATAGTTGTGCCGTGCACAGGCTGCTTTAATAGCACTGATAGCATGGTCAATACTAAGGTTTATAGAAGTATGCATGAATCTCCACTTATTGCATAGTATTCCAAATGCAGATTCTACTACTCATCGTGCCCTAGTCAGCCTATAACACTCTTTTTCCTATTGTCAGAGAGCGACTTGAAAAAGGCCTGAGCATGTGCTGCGAAAGTGCGAACGCTTTATCTCCGACAAATACATGTGGGAGGGGAGGCTCTGTAGTCCCAGGCAGGGAAGAATGATTGGGCAAGTCTAGTGTATTCTCACGCAGCATGCGGCCAAATGAGGAATGTGAAAATAGATTTTCTACAACCCATTGTGGAGATGAGGGAGTAAGTTTTCATCTAGATCATCTATGTATCGCACATCCTCTTAACAATGAATATGCCTAGTTAACCACTTGCCGCCCGCCCATTGTAAATAGACGTCGGCAAAGTGGTTGTCAAACCCTGACTGGACGTCCTGGGACGTCCTCAGGATTTTGAGCCGCTGCACGCCCCCGGGGGCACGCATCGCGGCGTTTGTTGTTGCGGGGTGTCAGTCTGACACCCCGCAACTATGATCTTGGTAAAGAGTCTCTGACTCTTGTGCGCAGTTAAGCCGGACATTCAATTCACAACGCACTGGTGTGAACCCAGGCTGAAGAATGGTTTTAATACTCATAATTTATGGCCATATTCTAGATTGTTTCCAATTTTAACAGAGCAATATTATATCTAGAGAAACATATACTTGTTTCTTACAATATATGGGGAACAGTGTTCTAAACACGAATGGATAAGAGTGCTTCACAGAAACATCAACTTGCCAAATAAATGCAATAACAAAGGACAAGGCACTAAGGGATGAGGTATTTGAATGGACTTAAAGGGTGCAGTGGTCAAAGAGTTATGTTTTTAGTCTGCAGAGAAAGCCTTTTTAGTTATCTATAAGAGAAATATTTGTACTTCACCCTAGGGATGGTACTCTGTAGTTCCAGCATTTTCAAAAAGGGCAACTTTTGCATTATACATTGTTTGACTTTTACACTGTGGAAATATACCACTATCATCAAATAAACTGTAAACTGAAGGATACAATGTAATTCAGAAAGATAGGCTAAAAAAAACGATCTTGTGATTTTACATTGTATAAAAATTATTTAAACATTGTTCTAAAATTAGGTAATCATAAGTTATAGTTTAGAGTACCATCTTTAGGGCACTTTCACACTGGGGCTACGCCGCGGTAGCGGTAAAGTGACGCTCGTTTTAGTGGCGATTTACTGTCATTTTAGTGGTGCTTTTCCGCCGCTAGTGGGGCACTTTTAACCCCTGCTAGCGGCCAAAGAATGGGTTAAAACCGCCCGTGTTTTGGCGCTTCCGAATTGCTTTTCAGGAGCTTCGGAAGCACTGCCCATGCATTTCAATGGGCAGGGGCAGTGTAGGAGCACTGTATACAGCACTCCTATACCGCCCCAAAGAGGCTGCTTGCATGACTTTTTGTAATGTCCCACAAGCGCACCGCCCCAGTGTGAAAGCACTCAGGATTTCACAGTGGGGTGGCATGGGAGGCGTTTTTCAGGTGCTAATTTTAGTGCTAAAACACCTGAAAAGCACCTTCAGTGTGAAAGTAGCATTAAGGTCTGCAAGATGATGAAAACATACTTAAAGTAGTGTAAAAAAAAAGGCCTCAACATTTTTGTTTAGTTTTGGATTGAGTGGTGAGGAGTTAGATTCCTTTTCAGGTTTTTAACACCGTCAGTGTCCCAGTTGGGGAGGTTTATTCTCTCTATTTGTCCTGATTACCAATATAACTGGATTTAAAAGTTAATGTATTTATTTTATTACAGGTACTTATATAACGCCATCAATGTATGCAGCGCATTTACATGTATATTGTACATTCACATCAGTCCCTGCTCCTCAAGGAGCTTACAATCTAAGGTTCCTAATTCAAATTCATCCAAACACATACACTACATGGGCCAATTTGGACAGGAGTCAATTAACCTACCAGCATGTCTTTTGAGTGTGGGAGGAAACCCATGCAGGCACAGTGCAGTGCAACATGCAAACTCCAGGCAGGTAGTGTCATGGTTGGGATTCAAACCGATGACCCTAGTGCTGCTAGGCGGAATTGCTAACCAATTAAAAGTTAAGGAAAACACACAATTTTGAGTTCCCACAACAAGAGGAATAGAGGGAGAAACTTCTAATTGGGACACCTTTTCAGTAACAACTGTCTAGGAGGAGATTTACCCTATTTTTCGAGATTTCCTCTGACCTCCTGCTGTATCTACTGGACAGGTAAAGGCAAATCTCTTGAATGTAAAATTGGTGGCAGAAAATGACTGTTAGGAGTTTTTACTCTTCCCTACTCTACCCAAAAGGGAAAACAATTTTGGCTTCATATATACTTTGAGTGATGTGGATATTAAAGGGTAACTATGGGAATACCACAAGCAATGCCAACAAAATGGATAAGGTGCGAAATGGTCGTTTTAGTTCTTTGAGACTTTACTATTTGGGCCAAAAGCTTTCTGGCTCTATTGACACTAGCATAAAAATTAATCTTTAAGTTATGTGCATATTGATCATGTTGCTCACAAAGTAAGTATATCTGAGATGAGATATGTAAAAATATCTGAGCAGAGATAAGGAGTTAAAGGAGATCGCTTTATAGATGGCAATTAAGACTCCTCTTTTTTAATGGAAACATGCCATTTAGGTAGAGGGGAAGTGTGAACATTTGGGAATTGTATAGTTTCAAAGATGGATCTCCCGTATGCAGAGTATGTCACACCCTGAGGTTTGGGCCTCCGGCTTTAGGGAGGACCATTTAGCCAGGTGGTTTAGACCCCAAACATTTAAGGATGTAATTTTGAATCCTATCCAAAGTCTAAACAATCATGGTATACTCACTATAACTGTGTTAAAGGTGGGATCTCCTGCAGTAAGACACTGTGGTGTAATGGAAGCCATAAAGGCAACCATGGCATGAAGTTGGTGCTTGTAGGTTCCAAAACAGGTCATGTGCTTCCAGGAACATGAGGAGAAAGAGCAAAAAAAAAAAAAAAAAACTATTTCTGCAAAACAAAATGTGTAATAGAAAAAACTGATGCATAGAAGGCTACACATATGTTCTTGAGGGGAGAAGAGCCATGGTGGAGCCATTCCAGGCACACAGAGGATATGGAATACTGTAGAATAACTGAGTAAAGTTAAAGCATTTGTTACCCCCAATATTTAATATTTCATGTGCCTGCTGTACCATGTACTTGTATGAAAAAGTGTCCTGTTCTCTTTGTATTGCTTCTTTTGTGTGAAATCCCTGGTATTCCTATCACTCTGCTTTCCTCTTAAAAACTGACCACACTAAGCAGGAGAACATACCGTAATCAGTTCTCTAGCTATGTTGGGAACTCAGCTTGCTCTCCTCCAATGATCAGACTTGTCCTGCCATGTCTCCCCCGCACAGCCTTTCACTGGGAATCTCAGTGTACTGCTGCTTCTCCTCCACCTCAGCACTTATAGAAGCAGAGGGAGGGAACAGAGGGAGTGGGATCACTTATAAAAAAAGGGGGGGGGGAAGGTATTTATAATGATTTTTTATATATATACAGTATCTCACAAAACTGAGAACATTCCTCACATTTTTGTAAATATTTTATTATACCTTTTCATGTGACAACACTGAAGAGATGGCACTTTTCTACAATGTAAAATAGTGAGTGTACAACTTGTATAACAGTGTAAAATTTGCTGTCCCCTCAAACTAATTTAACACACAACCATTAATGTCTAAACCGCTGGCAACAGAAGTGAGTACACCCCTAAGTGAAAATGTCCAAATTGGGCCCAAAGTGTCAATATTTTGTGTGGCCACCATTATTTTACAACACTGCCTTAACCCTCTTGGGCATGGAGTTCACCAGATTGCCACTGGAGTCATCTTCCACTCCTCCCTGATGTCGTGGATATCAGAGATCTTGCGCTCCTACACTTTCCGTTTGAGGATGCCCCACAGATGCTCAATAGGGTTTAGGTCTGGAGACATGCTTGGCCAGTTCATCACTTTTACCCTCAGCTTCTTTAACAAGGCAGTGGTCATCTTGGAGGTGTGTTTGGGGTCGTTATCATGTTGGAATACTACCCTGCAGCCTAGTCTCTGAAGGTAGGGGATCATGCTCTGCTTCAGTATGTCACAGTACATGTTGGCATTCATGGTTCCCTCAATGAACTGTAGCTCCCCAGTGTTGGCAGCACTCATGCAGCCCCAGACCATGACACTCCCACCACCATGCTTGACTGTAGGCAAGACACACTTGTCTTTGCCCTCACCTGGTTGCCGCCACACACACGCTTGACACCATCTGAACCAAATAAGTTTATCTTGGTCTCATCAGACCACAGGACATGGTTCCAATAATCCATTTCCTTAGTCTGCTTGTCTTCAGCAAACTGTTTGTGGGCTTTCTTGTGGATCATCTTTAGAGGCTTCCTTCTGGGACGACAGTTATACAGACCAATTTGATGCAGTGTGCAGCGTATGGTCTGAGCACTGACAGGCTGACCTCCCACCCATTCAACCTCTGCAGCAATGCTGGCAGCACTTATACATCTATTTCCCAAAGACAACCTCTGGATATGACGCTGAGCACGTGCACTCAACATCTTTGGTCGACCATGGCAAGGCCTGTTCTGAGTGGAACCTGTCCTGTTAAACCCCTGTATGGTCTTGGCCACTGTGCTGCAGCTCCATTTCAGGGACTTGGCAATTTTCTTTATGTAGAGCAACAATTCTTTTTTTTTCTTTCTTTGCCATGAGGTGCCATGTGGAAGTTCCAGTGAACAGTATGAGATATTGAGAGCGATACCACCAAATTTAACACACCTGCTCCCCATTCACACCTGAGACCTTGTAACACTAATGAGTCACATGACACCGGGAAGGGAAAATGGCTAATTGGGCCCAATTTGGACATTTTCACTTAGGGGGTGTACTCACTTTTTGTTGCCAGCAGTTTAGACATCAATGGCTGTGTGTTGATTTATTTTGAGGGGACAGCAAATTTATATGGTTATACAAGCTGTACACTTACTACTTTACATTGTAGCAAAGTATAATTTCTTCAGTGTGGTCAAATGAAAAGATATAATAAAGAATTTACAAAAATGTGAGGGGTGTACTGACTTTTGTGAGATACTGTATACACAAATGTTTTGCCTTTCATTTCAGTTTTAAACTGAATGGGTTGTTTTAAAGGTGATAATTTGAAATCACTTTAAGTGCTTCCCTGTGGCGGTTTCTTATTTTTCTGCTTGTTCTTGACTACTTGCCACTCCATTTGTATTGCAGTGAGAGGGGAAGGTAATGAGGAGGAGGAGGCAGCTCTGGTATGATCTCCCATGCTCGCAGCAGCTGTAGGCTCTCTTCCGTAGAGATCATCAAAGTTGTGCCATTTCATATGATGATGAGTTTAGGCGGAAAGCCCCATCTGTAAGGAATCTTGTGATTTTTCAGTGCTTTGGTAAATTGGAGTGGGTGCTTGAAGATGAAGGAAGAAAGCTCTAATATTTTTGGACTGTAAGAGGCACATAGGTAGTAGATCTAAAAGGTAGTAAGATTTATTTGACAAAATAGCAAAGAATATACAGTTACATGTACAAACAATAAAAATAGTATTGGTGGGATCCTCACATGGACAGATATGCCATCCTACATTAAGATAGGGAGAGAGATGACCACCGCTCCAGAGGGATCCTTCAAGGCGAATGCTTCTACTACTAGTGTGGAGTTCCAGGTGCAGGCTAATAACAAGGTAGTTAGAAAGTAACAAGGGGAACTCTGGACAGCCGCACACCCTACGAAGATGAAAAATCAAATGGATTTATTAAAAACAGGAATCACATCAAAGTCCAAAAACACAGCAAAACAGGGAAGGGGGGGCACACAGCTGACGCGTTTCACGCTAAATACAGCGCTTACTCATAGCTAGAGTAAGCGCTGTATTTAGCTGAAAAGCGCCAGCTGTGTGCCCCCCTTCCCTGTTTTGCTGTGTTTTTGGACTTTGATGTGATTCCTGTTTTTAATAAATCCATTTGATTTTTCATCTTTGTCTGGTGTGCGGCTGTCCAAAGTTCCCCTTGTTACTTTCATCCTACATTAAGACTCGTGATAAAGTGTACAATACAGAACCATTAATTGGATGGTAATCATAGTAGATTGATTAGAGGTATGTTGAGTCTTGTAGCAGTAGTGAGTCAGGCGTGTAGAGTCAGATTAATTGTAATATTGGCTCGACATGTTCCGCGCCTAGGATGGCGCTTTTTCAGGAGTGATTAACTCTAGTAAAGTACATATAAGAAAGTATTTACCAATTTATACATAAAATAGATTTTAACACAGAAAATAAACAATTTAGCACAAGAAAACAATAAAAACAAAATATTGCCTATCGCCTATAGGGGGCGCCTCGATACGGTTAGGACGGCAAAAGGGAACACAGTCCAATACCTTAGAAGGTCACAGCAGGTGAAGGGCAAAGTGGTTTGATTGGAACATGTATCCAACAAAGTGGTGCATGTAACAAGGTGCACAACACCATTTAAAAATGATTACATGCAGCACGTATATAGGCTTTAGGTGGAATATGCCTAATGAGCATAGAGAGATATATATAGTATATGACAGAGCATGGAGATATAGTTACTATATAATATTATCAAAACAAAAACAAAAGTTATCTCATAGCAAATTTAGTTCATAGATAGAGTTTGCGCATAATTAAATGCAATTTAATTTCAGTAAAGCCATTGTATTAAGGTATCTTACCGTAGGGTTGTAGATAGCACAAGTAAATGTTGCCAAGTTGCTGGTAAGCAACTAAAAAACACTAGGTTATTTGCAGGAAAACCGCATACAGATGTGTAATGATGTGAAGCCCCTCTCTTATGAGGAATTATCACAGGGGATTTATTAAAATAGTGCAAAATGTAGCTGGCAATCCAGTTAAAGACTATGGATGGATCCAGAGCAGTTTTCATATGGACTGCAGTCTAAGGAGGAAAAAAATGTAAACCACAGATAAGACTATGATAGTATCATTAAAGGATCAAGTGAAGGAATAATCTGTACATTTAAACTGGTGCCTGATAAGTTACCTCTAGTGAGAGAAAGCTTGAGACGTCAGGTTCCGTCCTAGTGCTAATCAGCACTGCTCCTACGGCAACCTTAGGTTGGTGGGTGATGCCTAAAAGGAGTTCCAACCGTGGGCGTGTCGCTCAAGGAGGAGCTACGCACCAAGGTCCAGCCGAAGGCTACTGCGCATGCACCGAGAAGCGGCGTCAGATGACGGCGCCAATCGGAAACCGCGCCAGTAGCAAGGCCGGAAAAACGGAAGGCCCAAAGGGTGACCCCCTATCCCAGTCAATCGCTGCACATCCGGACAAAAGGAGGGAACAGATGCGCGGCGCAATACGGCCAGATCAAAACCACCAAATACCCCAACACCGGCCAAGGCACCCAAAGGGAGATGTGTCACATACCGCCACCACAACCGATCGAGGCATAGAGTGGCAGACATTGGTATACAGCAAGTTTAAAAAATCGCAGGACATCCTGGTAGTAACCAAAAGGTGTCATTGCAACAAAAGTAAAACATATGTTTAAAAACAGTATGTCAATAAAGATATCACACCAAAATAATCTATCACAAATGCATTTATAAAAGAATGACAGTATCAGTGGACATGGAGATGCTTGGGGCCAATATGCCAATATGGCAATAATGCATCGCAGATGCATTTATGTAGAATGACAGTATCAATAGACATGGATATGCTTGGAGCCAGTATGGCAAAAAACGTGTATGGGCTATGGTTTCGAAATTATACTCTGTGTAAATAGAGAAGTATGGAGACTTGGCAGCAATTAGGTTAGCGATTACCTTTAACATACATGGAAATTGTATAGCAGCTAAGAGTCATAGAGAATGTACAGGAGGGAATTGGCGATTGGTGCTAGTAGATGCTTTATGCCATAAAAGTAAAAAGGTTATAAGAAAGGCTTATAAGATTGGGTTTCATTTAAACCTGGCAATCATGTAGCGTTTAATCGCTCTATCCATAAAGTCTCTCTTTGAAGGATACATTTATCCCATTCACCACCCCTGGAACTTTTCGGGACGACAGCCAGAACAGCGAAGGACACAACAGAGGTGTCAAAACAGTGGTACAGGTCTAGATGCCGACTGACGGGGGTCAGCATCTTCCCGTTCCTTGAATAATAAATATGATCGTTGATTCTTTGTCTTAGCTGCCTGGCAGTCTTCCCCACATAAAAAGATCCACACTAACGTCATAAGATCAGATCAGCCCTTGTGTGTGGCTTGTAGCAACAAATTTGGGACGGTAAGTTTCCCCATTAGGAAGTGTCAGTGTGGAGCTAATTGGAACCCAGGGGCAGAATGCACACCCACCACACGGAGATGTCCCGTGTGGTAGGTCGGTCCTATCATTCTCAAAAGTAGTGTAATGGCTACTAAACAATTTGCCTCTTGCTAGAAATCGCGTTTGTAATAATCTAGCTTGTTCCCTAAAGTCTTTATGGTGAGTACAGTTACGGCACAGCCTGATATATTGGGCATATGGAATGATCCTAATCAGGGCAGGTGGGTGTGCACTAGTAGCATGTAACAAGGTGTTACCAGCTGTAGTTTTGCGGTATAGATTGGTAGCTAATGTGTTTTCTTGGTCTTTGTATATAACAAGATCAAGAAAGTTAATCTGTTTTTTGTCATTAGTGCTGGTAAATTTTAAATTATATTGATTTACACCGAGTGATCGTACAAACTTCTCCAGCAGGGTTTGGGTGCCAGTCCACACGATGAAGATGTCATCAATATAGCGCCTCCATATTAGGATATTATCAATGTAGTTAATATATGCATCGCTCAGAAAAACATGTCTCTCCCACCCCCTAGATACAGGTTGGCATAGGCTGGCACGCAACATGTGCCCATGGCCACTCCCTGTATCTGGAGGAAGTGGGAGCCCATGAAGCAGAACCAGTTGTGTGTGAGGACGAACCCCAGCAACTTGAGCACAAACTCATTGTAGTCCCATTGCGGATGGTCTTCCTCACGAAGGAATGTATGTATCGTCCCAACCCCCTGCTCGTGCGGGATACTCGAGTAAAGTGCCTCGACATCCAAAGTCACGAGCAGGGAGTTGGGAGGAACGGGCCAATCCCTCAATTTGTTTTAAAAGATCTAGCGTATCACGTGTATATGAAGGTAGTTCTGTAACATGAGGCATAAGGGTTGCATCTACCAGTTTACTGGCGTTTTCAGTAAGGCAACCGATTCCTGAAATTATCGGTCTACCAGGGGGCGACACGGGGTCCTTATGCACTTTAGGAAGAGCATAAAATGTCACCACCCTGGGAGACCTCTTCCTTCTGGTAACTGTGAAGAAAGAACAGAAACAGAGGAGTCAGATTCAAATTCAGTGTCATCATCAGTGGTTCCTATTTCATTTCCAGATCTTTGATTCCTAATGTATGTTTTTTTTAGGTCCACGACCTTGAAAGGGCATCTGCCATCGATAGGCAAACCCTTCATTGAAGGCCGTAATGCCCTTATTCAAGGTCGTGAACCTAAAAAAACATACATTAGGAATCAAAGATCTGGAAATGAAATAGGAACCACTGATGATGACACTGAATTTGAATCTGACTCTTCTGTTTCTGTTCTTTCTTCACAGTTACCAGCAGGAAGAGGACAAAATACTACACAGAAAGACATTGGGACACGTAAGCAGCAACATGGTGGTGGGTACTTTACACCCTACTCAAAGAAAAAAACTGATAAGAGACAATAGACCGCTAGATAGCTCACTAAGACACAGTGTTAACTCTGATAAAGGTGGGGGTAATAGCTCACAGACTAAATACACGGGACCTAATGCCCACAAAGCACTTCAAATCTTAAATGCACATAATCAGACACACGGCACTGTGTCCACAGCCCATTCAATGTAGGGCGTACATGCTAATATGCAAGGTGCTCAGGGTTATACTGAGCCCCTACTACAACCAAACTTTACTAGTTCACAAAATACAGTCAACCTATTCTCACCAGCTCAACCTTCCACTTTTAAGAAACAAAGTGCACTTGATTCACATATCAATCACACTATCACATCAATTCTAAATTTTCAGACACTAATGATCCCACTGTCTCAAACGTAGCCCTAGATATAATAAATTTAACCCCTTACCACTTCTCTGAACAGGAATTACAAGTATTGAAACTGGGTCTTAGCTTCTGTCCATCTCAACTGTTGGACAAATATGAAGCGATTAAGGATGTATACATGTTTACCAGAAATCTTACTCATAAATTTATCTTTGATAAGGAACGCCTACGGGTTAGAGATGAATGTAATCTGAGAGCATTAAGCATTTTAAAATGGAGGACTTTTGAGTCCTCCGTGATTTAATGCTACTGCTCGATGAGAATGACGACAACCCTGCCGTCACTGATACCCCTGAGATGCCACTACCACCCATAAAAAGATTTAAACCTAAATCCAAACACTTCCCCGACCTCTGCACCAGCCCTCAGATCTGGGCGTTCTTGCAGAGTGTTGTCAGCGACATCAAACGACTCAATATTTCTCAGACTAAAAGCAATTTAACTAAACAACAAAGAGCTACTATTTCTAAACTACAAAATCACCCTGATGTGGTCATCAAGGCCGCGGACAAGGGTGGCAATGTAGTCATCATGACCAGATCTTTTTACGAAACAATGTGCCTTAATATCTTGTCTAATTCTGAATGGTACAAATCACTCTCTTTGACATTTACTTCCTCTTTTAGAGATTAATATCTGGTCATTATAAATGAGGCCTTCCATGAGGGCCTCATTGATAAGGACCATTACGATTACCTGAACATTCGGTCTCTCAGGGTGGCGACATTTTATGCTCCTCCTAAAGTGCATAAGGACCCCGTGTCGCCCCCTGGTAGACCGATAATTTCAGGGATCGGTTGCCTTACCGAAAACGCCAGTAAACTGGTAGATGCAACCCTTATGCCTCATGTTACAGCACTACCTTCATATACACGTGATACGCTAGATCTTTTAAGACAAATTGAGGGACTGCCCTTTCCCCTCAACTCCCTGCTCATGACTTTGGATGTCGAGGCACTTTACTTGAGTATCCCCCACGAGCAGGGGGTTGGGACGATACGCACATTCCTTCGTGAGGAAGACCACTGGCAATGGGACTACAATGAGTTTGTGCTCAAGTTGCTGGGGTTCGTCTTCACACACAACTGGTTCTGCTTCTTGGGCTCCAACTTCCTCCAGATACAGGGACTGGCCATGGGCACATGTTGCATGCCTGCCTATGCCAACCTGTATCTGGGGGGTGGGAGAGACATGTTTTTCTGAGCGATGCATATATGGACTACATTGATAATGTCCTAATATGGAGGCGCTATATTGATGACATCTTCATCGTGTGGACTGGCACCCAAACCCTGCTGGAGGAGTTTGTACTCGGCGTAAATCAATAATGACAAAAAACTGATTAACTTTCTTGATCTTGTTATATACAAAGACCAAGACAACACATTAGCTACCAATCTATACCGCAAAACTACAGCTGGTAACACCTTGTTACATGCTACTAGTGCACACCCACCTGCCCTGATTAGGAGCATTCCATATGCCCAATATATCAGGCTGCGCCGTAACTGTACTCACCAGAAAGACTTTAGGGAACAAGCTAGATTATTACAAACACGACTTCTAGCAAGAGGCTATGGAAAAACACTTTTGCGGAAGGCCTACAACAATGCAATGAATTACTATTTAAGATCAAAAAACCATCAACATTACAAACCACCAAAGTGATCACTAAATTTTCCTCGCAGCATGAGGATTTGAGACGTATCTTGGGAGCACATTGGCAACTCCTAAGAGACGAACCAATCCTAAGCAAATACCTAAGGGATCAGCCAGAGATCGTTTTTAGACGCACTAACTTGCTCAGAGACAAATTGGTTAGTAGCCATTACACTACTTTTGAGAATGATAGGACCGACCAACCACTCGGGACATCTCATTGTGGTGGGTGTGCATTCTGCCCCTGGGTTCCAATTAGCTCCATACTGACACTTCCTAATGGGGAAACTTACTGTCCCAAATTTGCTGCTACATGCCACACACAAGGGCTGATCTACCTTATGACGTGTCAGTGTGGATCTTTTTATGTGGGGAAGACGGCCAGGCAGCTAAGACAAAGAATCAACGATCATATTTATTATTCAGGGAATGGGAATATGCTGACCCCCGTCAGTCGGCATCTAGACCTGTACCACTATTTTGACACCTCTGTTGTGTCCTTCGCTTTTCTGGCTGTCGTCCCTAAAAGCTCCAGGGGTGGTGAATGGGATAAATTTATCCTTCAAAGAGAGACTTTATGGATAGAGCGATTAAACGCTACACGATTGCCAGGTTTAAATGAAACCCAATCTTATAAGCCTTTCTTATAACATTTTAACTTTTATGGCATAAAGCGTCTACTAGCACCAATCACCAATTCCCTCCTGTACATTCTCTATGACTCTTAGCTGCTATACAATTTCCATGTATGTTAGGATAATCACTAACCTAATTGCTGCCAAGTCTCCATACTTCTCTATTTACACAGAGTTTAATTTCAAAACCATAGTCCCTCCACGTTTTTTGCCATACTGGCTCCAAGCATATCCATGTCCATTGATACTGTCATTCTACATAAATGCATCTGCGATGCATTATTGCCATATTGGCCCCAAGCATCTCCATGTCCACTGATACTGTCATTCTTTTATAAATGCATTTGTGATAGATTATTTTGGTGTGATATCTTTATTGACATACTGTTTTTAAACTTATGTTTTACTTTTGTTGCAATGACACCTTTTGGTTACTACCAGGATGTCCTGCGATTTTTTAAACTTGCTGTATACCAATGTCTGCCGCTCTATGCCTCGATCGGTTGCGGTGGCGGTATGTGACACATGTCCCCTATCCATCTCCCTTTTGGTGCCTTGACGGGTGTTGGGGTATTTGGTGGTTTTGATCTGGCCGTATTGCGCCGCGCATCCGTTCCCTCCTTTTGACCGGATGTGCAGCGATTGACGGGGATCGGGGGTCACCCTTTGGGCCTTCCATTTTCCCCGCCCTTGCTACTGGTGCAGTTTCTGATTGGCGCCGTCATCTGACGCCGCTTCTCGGCACATGCGCAGTAGCCTTCGGCTGGACCGTGGTGCGTAGCTCCTCCTTGAGCGACATGCCCACGGTCGGAACTCTTTTTAGGCGTCACCCACCAACCTAAGGTTGCCGTAGGAGCAGTGCTGATTAGCACTAGGAAGGAACCTGACGTCTGATGCTTTCTCTCACTAGAGGTAACTTATCAGGCTCCAGTTTAAATGTACAGATTATTCCTTGACTTGATCCTTTAATGATACTATCATAGTCTTATCTGTGGTTACATTTTTTTCCTCCTTAGACTGCAGTCCATATAAAAACTGTTCTGGATCCATCCATAGTCTTTAACTGGATTGCCAGCTACAAATTGCACTATTTGATTAAATCCTCTGTGATAATTCCTCATAAGAGAGGGGCTTCACATCATTACACATTTGTATGCGGTTTTCCTGCAAATAACCTAGTGTTTTTACCAGCAACTTGGCAACATTTACTTGTGCTATCTACAACCCTGCGGTAAGATACCTTAATACAATGGATTTACTGAAATTAAATTGCATTTATTTATGCGCAAACTCTATCTATGAACTAAATTTGCTATGAGATACATTTTGTTTTTGTTTTGATAATATTATATAGTACATATATCTCTCTATGCTCTATCATATACTATATATATCTCTCTATGCTCATTAGGCATATTCCACCTAAAGCCTATATAAGTGCTGCATGTAATAATTTTTAAATGGTGTTGTGCACCTTGTTACATGCACCACTTTGTTGGATACATGTTCCAATCAAACCACTTTGCCCTTCACCTGCTGTGACCATCTAAGGTATTGGCCTGTGTTCCCTTTTGCCGCCCTAACCGTATCGAGGCGCCCCCTATAGGCGATAGGCAATATTTCGTTTTTATTGTTTTCTTGTGCTAAATTGTTAAATCTATTTTATGTATAAATTGGTAAATACTTTCTTATATGTACTTTACTAGAGTTAATCACTCCTGAAGAAGCGCCATCCTAGGCGCGGAACATGTCGAGCCAATATTACAATTAATCTGACCCTATACACCTGACTCACTACTGCTACAAGACTCAACATACCTCTAATCAATCTACTACGATTACCATCCAATTAATGGTTCTGTATTGTACACTTTATCACGAGTCTTAATGTAGGATGTCAGATCTGTCCATGTGTGGGTCCCACCAATACTATTTTTATTGTTTGTACATGTAACTGTATATTCTTTGCTATTTTGTCAAATAAATTTTACTGCCTTTTAGATCTACTACCTATGTGCCTCTTAAAGTCCAAAAATATTAGAGCTTTCTTCCTTCACAATCAATATCGGGACGTTGGCACATTATTATCTGGTGCATTCGCAGTGTCACCCTGCGGCAGCACTTTCTAAATTGCACATCATTATTTCTAATCCTCTGGGTTCTTGAAGAGTTGTAAGGTATGTTGGGAGAGGTCAGACAATACTTGTATACTGGAATATTTTTCCGGCATGAGTTCAGGCTCGCAGAAGATCATCAACATTTTTTTTTTACATGGTAAAAGTGGATACAGAGTAGTACTGTATATCGCTTGGGATATTGTCATATAGGGGTGAGGGCTTAGGAATATGGTGTACTCTATCGAGCCCTAATTCTGTATCCACCACAATAGGCAAAATGGATCACACAAAGTCATGTACGCGGTAGCTGAGTGAGTTAGATAACTTCTGAGACGCCCCTAATTTTTAGGTTAGGTTTAGGTTATTGAGCCGGGATATTTCTTCCAGGTCCACCACTTTGGTCTTCAGCTAAGATACCCCATCCATTTCTCCTTATGGAAATCAAACAGGACATTGACCCATTTTTGACCCAATTCGCCCATTTTGTGTTCAATGTGCCCCGACCATGTCACCTAGGTTCTGCACCTCTGCTTTATTGGGTCATACAGAACAGAAAATCAGAATGTAATACGTATCTCAGGGACAATAGCATGGCCTTCAGAGCAATGTCTAGTATATGCTGGTTTGTTGTAAGGAATGAGGAAATTAGGTCTGTTTGCTCCTCAGTGTTATCCATAGGTTCACACATGTTGCTCACCTTAGAGAATGCAGCGTTCTCTGTTGAGCCTGGACACTGTGACTTCCTTGCCCTGGATTTAGAAGAACTCGTCATGGATGGAGTAAAGGTGCCTGATGATGTAGGTGGTGCTGGAGATATTTGCTGTGTTAAGGCACCTAAAAAGTGAAGGATGTCCTGTGCCTCTACTGTATCTGCCCCGATCACAGTGAGTGTGAAACTACCGGCGCCATTTTATTTGAGTCCACAACCAGCTGAAGGTAATAAAGCAGAACATTTCTGTTGCTGAGGCCGCTCCTTCCTCTTCCTTGTCATCCTCCAGCTGGACTGGATATCACTATGGGCACAGCTGCTGGTGTGAGCCTCTGGGAAGCCCTGCCGATGCTGGTTTTCTCGGGGAGAGAGCTCAGTTACTGAGCAGCCTTTTTTTTCCAATATAGAGCTGTTAACTAAATGATGACAAATATCCAGGAAAGTGAAAACATTTGCTTTAAAATAAGTATTTTTAAAATATACTGTGTATAATGTACATGTGATCTTTCATTACATTCCCTTACATTCAAAGTATATCAAGTGAAAATTCAGATCACGTTATTTATAAAAATGTATCTCAATTCTCAACCTGCTTCTTTTAGTTTAAACTGAAAGGAAGTTAACAAATAGATATGGACACAATACTACATAACCAATACCATATTGCCTATGCCTAACAAAAAAGATTGAGGGGCATGGTAAAAGAATAATATTTAAACACAAAAATGGTAAGGAATACTGAAGTAACCTTCTATTATCTGTGAACATGCCAACACAGAGACATACAGTGCAGTGGCCATGCTGAACGTAAGCTTATCTAGAATTCCTTTATCATTTGGTCTCCCACACCTGTATACAGTTTATGAAGCAGAGACATTTTAAGATTTCAACCTAATCAATCAGCAAAAACCTAATCTTTTCTAATAATACCAAAATAATATGTGACTACCGTTCAAGGTGAGTGGCTCATCACATGCTCCACTGCAAATCCTTGGGTGCTGCTCTGGCTTTTTTGCACTCTGGGAAATCAGTCAGAAAAGAAAATTAATCACTGCACTTTGGGCTGCAGCAATTTTTCTTGTTTATCCAATCAGTTGTCCAATCTGTAAAAAGAGAAATAAAAAGTCAGAAGCTACAATTCCTGTCACTGCTGACTTTTAATAAATGGACACTTAACTGTCCAACCAACCAACCCCCATCCTCACCTGGGCTAGTTCTTTACTAGGCTCTGGATTACCATCACCATTATCCTAACTGTGGGCAGCTGGCTGTGCGACTTTCAGCTTCACAGCTGGCTGCCCACTGCCCATGCGTGAGTAGTGCTGCACTTTGTGAATGGTCCAGTAGTTTTCTGGGACCTGTGATGTGTCTCAGAAGACTGCGGGGATGGAGGGGGGAAGGAGAACTTCCGCTCAGAAAGTCTAGGCAATCTGAGGGAAAGTGGGTAGCAGGTATCTGTCAAAACGAGATACCCGCTCCCTCCCCTCCAAAATGACATGCCAAGGGAGGATGTCTTAAAGCAAAAACGTTCCCTTTTGGGTGGAGCTCCACTTTAAATAGCAGCAGGGGTTACCTCTGCTGCTATAAACTAAACAAGAACAGTTGATGCTGCCCAGTGTGCGGTGATTCATTTTTTTCCTAAATATTCTAAAAAAAAAAAAAAAGCTCTGCACACTGTTAATTACCCTGACATATTTATACCAAACTTTGCTATAACAGAGATTCTTGGTTTGTATATTTTTATTATGTGTTCAAGATGGGCAACTATATCAAAGTTATCTCTTTCTGGCTAGTCCCTACTCTACTGTGCAAAATGACATATACGTATATGCGTATATGCTAATAACATACAGTACTTCACTAGACATATTGGGGTTGATTTACTAAAGGCAAATAGACTATGCAGTTGCTCCAGAGCTTAGTAAATGAGCAGAAGCACTGCTGACTCCCATCATCCAGTCATGTGCAAGTAAAAATATATATGCACGTGATTGGGTATTCTTTGCATAGTGAAGCTTTAACCTTCACTTTAACCTTTAACCTATTTACTAAGCTTTGGAGCAACTGCACTTTGCAAAGTGCACAGTCTATTTGCCTTTAGTAAATCAACCCAATAAGGGGGGAGCTGACACATTTGGAGCGGAGCTACAGACTTTGGTCCAGGATAAATCTGAAACAAATGTGCTCAAATCGAAGTAACTTACTACTAAAGTAATGTTAACACTGAAGATTATGAATTAACCCTCTACACACTGCTATATACCAGTACAGATTAAAAAAAAAAATTCATATAAAATAGTTTTATGTTTTAATAAAACACAAGAACAGGTTTTTTATCTTTCTTCCAACTGTGCCAGCTCACCCCATATCACCATTATGTTCATTAACCCTTTCACTGGTGACTTCTATATTTTTGTACACATAAAAATGCACATTTTAGGCCTAAAAATTATGTAAAACTCTCAAAATATTAAGCTATATTTTCTGAAAGAAGAGACCATGTAGAATAAAGTGTTGACAGTTGCAACTTTTAATGTCACATTATAATTATGCTACCGTTTATCATTTCTATATTCACAGTAGAAATACACTCAAATTATTTTAATGCAAACACAATACCCATTTTTTTTTGTACAATATAAAAGATCAGGATGCAATAAATTAATAGATAGCAAGTCAAGCCTCAAAACCTGGTGTGCCTGTAAAAAAACACTGAAAAACCAAGGTACTGAAAAGTATCTATAGGCAATGCTATAAAAGCCCTTGCAGTTCATTGATTTAAAGTTACCAGTGTATGATGAACTTAGAATTATTACTCTCACTCCAGCAGGCACAGAAATACTAAAAATATGTTGTGAAATTGTAATTTTTGTGGATTTATATTTGTATGTGTGTGCACGTGAAGGAGTGGAACTTTTAGAATCTTTGTATTTTATTTAACCACTTCAGCCCCGGACCAATTGACAGCCAAAGGACCAGAGGTCTTTTTTCAATTTCGCACTGCACTGCTTTAACTGGTAATTGCGCGGTCATGCAATGTTGTACCCAAACAAAATTGGCGTCCTTTTCTTCCCACAAATAGTGCTTTCTTTTGATGGTATTTGATTGCCTCTGTGATTTTTATTTTTTAAAAGTTGTCACTAAATGATATATTGCTCACACATGCCATAGTTATATGTGGAATTGCACCCCAAAATACATTTTGCTGCTTCTCCTGAGTATGGGGATACCACATGTGTGGGACATTTTGGGAGCCTAGCCACGTACGGGGCCCCGAAACCCAAGCACCGCCTTCAGGATTTCTAAGGGTGCAAATTTTTGATTTCACTCCTCACTACCTATCACAGTTTCGAAGGCCATAAAATGCCAAAATAGCACAAAACCCCCCCAAATTACCCCATTTTGGAAAGTAGACACCCCAAGCTATTTGTTGAGAGGCATGGTGAGTATTTTACAGCTCTCATTTGTTTTTGAAAATGAAGAAAGTAAAGAAAAAAAAATTTTTTTTTTCTTTTTTCAATTTTCAAAACTTTGTGACAAAAAGCGAGATCTGCAAAATACTCACCATACCTCTCAGCAAATAGTTTGGGGTGTCTAATTTCCAAAATGGGGTCATTTTGGGGGGGTTTCTTGCCATCTGGGCATTCCATGGCCTCCGAAACTGTGATTGGCAGTGAGAAGTGAAATAAAAAAATTACACCCTTAGAAATCTTGAAGGCGGTGATTGGTTTTTGGGGTCCCGTACGCAGCTAGGCTCCCAAAAAGTCCCACACATGTGGTATCCCCGTACTCAGGAGAAGCAACAGAATGTATTTTGGGGTGTATTTCCACATATGCCCATGACATGTTTGAGCAATATATCATTTAGTGACAACTTTTTGTAAAAAAAATATATATTTTTTTTTTTTTCATTATTCAATCTCTTGGGACAAAAAAAAAAAACATCATCAACATTGCTCTCAGCAAATAGCTTGGGGTGTCTACTTTCCAAAATGGGGTCATTTGGGGGGAGTTTGAACTGTCCTGGCATTTTATGCACAACATTTAGAAGCATTTTTTTTTTCCACACAGTATTTGCGCCGCGATTTTTCAAACGCATTTTTTGTGGAAAAAATACACTTTTTTTCATTTTAATGCACTAAAACACACTACATTGCTAAAATTTTTGATGAAATAAAAAATATGATCTTAGGCCGAGTACATGGATACCAAACACGACATGCTTTGAAATTGCGCACAGACACGCAGTGGCGACAAACTACATACATTTTTAAAAGCTTTTAAAAGCCTTTACATGATACCACATTAGATTCATGGAGGAGGTCTACTGCTAAAATTACTGCCCTCGATCTGACCTTCGCGGTGATACCTCACATGCATGGTGCAATTGCTGTTTACATATGACGCCAGACCAACGTTTGTGTTCGCCTTTGCGCAAGAGAAGGGGGGCAGGGGTGCTTTTTATTTATTTATTTACTTATTTTTAATTTAATTAGCTTTTTTATTTTATTTTTAAACTGTTCCTTCCATTTTTTTTTCTTTGTTATCATTTTTATTGTTACCTCACGGAATGTAAATATCCCCTATGATAGCAATAGGCAGTGACAGGTACTCTTTTTTTGAAAAAATTGGGGTCTGTTAGACCCTAGATCTTTCCTCTGCCCTCAAAGCATCTGACCACACCAAGATCGGTGTGATAAAACGCTTTCCCAATTTCCCAATGGTGCAGTTTATATCCGGGAGGGGGGACATTCCCTCCCACTGCTTGTAAAAGCAGTCTAGAGGCTAATTACCCACTAGAATTGCTTTTACATGAAAGCCGATCACTGGCTGAAAAGAATGATAACAAGATGATACCTAAACCTGCAGGCATCATTCTGGTATAACCATTCAAAGTCCAGCAACATACTGGACATATATTGTAATCTTTTTTTTTCATGCAGCCTCTTGGCTGAACAAAAAAAAGAGATTGATTGGTGGGTATGCCCACCATTAGAATACCTCCCTTCATCCACCCACTTCTAATGATGGGCATACATGCACCATTTATATATGCCGAAGCATGGGGGCATCCTCCCACAAAAGTTATGCCATGTACACACGGTCGCACTTTTCCACGGGGCAAGGCTCCGTCGGAATTTCGACCGTATGTACGCAGCATTAGGAGCCAATCGCTCCTCCGCCCTGCTGCCCCCATGCTTCGGCATATATGCTCTTTTTTTTAACTGTGGTGGTGAAATCACCTCCTACAGCGTTGGAGTCGCGGCTTTATGTATCGTGGGAGCAAACGCTGTTGCTGTCAAGATAAATAAATCCACGCTGCAACTGAATGGCGCACCTGAAAACAAAAAAATGGTTAACACTAAAACACAGTAAACAAAATTACATACCTGAAAAACAAGCATGATAAAACATAATAAAACATTGCAGAATAGAATGGAGTAAAAAAAGAGCAACAATAGAGAGAGAATAGAGAGAGAACAATAAAACGACAACTATTTTTTAATTTTTTTGTGATTTACAGGTAAAAAAGCTCCTGACTGTTAGCGACTGAATCAAAATGCTACCACAAAAAAAATGTTAGCGATCGCAGGGATCGGGCCTGACTCTGTGAACGCTGCAGTTATGTGTGCTTAGTGTTTTGTAAGTGACAGTGATCGATTGATACTGCACTTGGGTGGGCTGGGCTGGGCGGAGGGGGAAAACTCAGGTTCTAGCAGGTATCTGGGCTGATGCCGCTAACAATGCGTTTTTTGGAACCCTAAACTGCTGGGACGCTAGTATAGATCTGATCAGATCAGATATTGATCTGTTCAGATACTGTACCACTAAGGGAGGTGTATGCTTTGCGCGTGGGTGTTTGCGGTACTGGCACTAACCTGGGGCGACGCAGAACTTATTTGACCCTAAAACCTAATTGATATCACCCGCCGGGCGATCAGGGGGTTAAACCGTTATTGGGTAATAAATGGCGGGTGCCCTGACAGTATAAAAAACAAACTATCTAACCAGCATCACCCGTAACAGTTATACGGTGATCACTGGTGAAAGGGTTAACTAGGGGCAATCAGGGGGTTTAAAACCTTTATTAGGTAATATATGGGGGTACCTGACGCTATATAAAAACCTGACGGGGAACCTAAATAACGAAATAACTAACTGGCTAACCAGCGTCACCAGTGACACTTATACAGTGATCACTGGTGAAAGAGTTAACTCTAGGGGCAATCAAGGGGTTAAAACCTTTATTTAGGTTGTAATATGGGGGTACCTGACCTATAAACCTATTTATAAACCTATATAAACCTGGCGGTTAACCTAAAAAAAACTGGCTACCTAGCAGCACCAGTGACACTAATGCAGCGATCAGAAAAACGATCGCTTAGTGACACTGGCAAAAGGGGGTGAAAGGGTTAACTAGGGGCAATCAGGGGGTTAAAACCTTTATTAGGTAATATATGGGGGTACCTAACGCTATATAAAAACCTGACGGGGAACCTAAATAACGAAATAACTAACTGGCTAACCAGCGTCACCAGTGACACTTATACGGTGATCACTGGTGAAAGGGTTAACTCTAGGTGCAATCAGGGGGTTAAAACCTTTATTTAGGTTGTAATAAGGGGGTACCTGACCTATATACGTGGTTATGCCTGTACTTGCCATTCTGCTGACGTATATGTACATGGGGCGGTCGGGAAGTGGTTAATTAAACTTACATTTTTAAAATGTTTACTTTTTTTTTTTTTTAAACTTAACTTTATTTCTATAGCATAGTACAGGTGATGGGGTCTCTTTAACCGCTTCCCGACCGCCGCATGTAAATATACGTTGGCAAAATGGCATGGCTAGGCAAAAGCACGTATATATACGTCCCCTTTAATTGCCTAGCCGTGGGGTCACACACGCGCCGCCGGCGGCGCGCTCGCGACCCGGGCGGGAGCTCCGTGACCACGGCCACGGGACCAGCGGACCCGATCGCCGATGGTGTCCCGCGATCGGGTCACAGAGCTGAAGAACGGGGAGAGGTCTGTGTAAACAAAGCTCTTCCCGCGCTTCCTACACTGCCTGTCACTGATCTGCTGTTCCCTGTCATCGGGAACAGCCGATCAGTGACGTCAGACGTCAGCCACGCCCCCTACTGTAAAAAAAAAAAACACAACACGTCACACTAACTCCTCCCCGCCCCCTAGTGGTTAACTCCTTCACTGCCACTGTCATTTACATAGGAATAAGTGCATTTAAATAGCACTGATTTCTGCACTTTGTTGAAGTCAATTGAGCATAGACTGTGCTTGATTGGCTTTCTCCCTGGCCAGAGCGGTTGGGAATTGACAGCTTTGAACCTGGAATTGCTCACAATTTTTTACTTCCAGTGTCATTCTTCAGATGGGGGATCCTCAAATGGATGTTCGTTGAGCTCCCACTGCTCTTAAACCTTCCGTCTGCCATGACAGAGCCAGGCCAGGTAAGCCCTGGACAACTGGCAGGTTGGGGGTGGGTCATGTGGAGGGGTGGCACAATTTTGAGCATGTAGAAGTAATTGGGCTGCTGGCAGATTGTAAACAATATCCCAGCTGCTGTAGCAATTGTGAGTCTCTTTAAATCACATGTGTCTAACACAAGGCCCAGGGGCCGAATCTGGCCCACCAGGCCATTTCATGTGGCCCTTACAACCAGGGCTTTTTTTCAGTAAGGACATGGCAGAAGTCTTTTCCGCCACCTCCAGTTCTCTCCCTCTGCTCCCTGCTCACCACTGTGACTTCTAAACATAGCAACCTTCTGTGTTTACAAGGACAGCTTTTCTCTTAGTGGCTCTCACAGATCCCTGCCTGCCCTGCACAAATTGCAGGGACAAGGGAGAGGCAGATGCAGGTGCAGTGTGGGATGGGGCATCATGTGGTAAGCTGCACAGATACTGAACAATGATCTACCTGCACGTGAGAGAGAGAGGTGGAGCTGCCTACACTGCTGGGAGGTGCTATAGCTGGGCCAGGTAGGTGAGATGTGAGGAACTTTGGAGGGGGGGGGGGGGTGAGGGCTGTGAAGGGAGATGTGTGCAGAGGTGGGGAAGGAGGGAGAATGATGCAGAGGTCAAAGCCTAGGAGGGATGAAAGTGAGATGTGGACAGGCTGTGAAAGAGAGCTGAAATCTGCCCACTAAATCATGCACTCTGTATGTAGTGCACTCCTCAACCCTGCACTCTGTACACAGCACACCTCTGAACGCTGCCATCTGTGCATAGGGCACACCTGAAACTGCACTCTGTGCATTAGGCAACCCTGAACTATGCACTATGTACATAGCAAACCCCTGTACTGTATACATAGTGCATCCCTGAATTCCACACATAACACACTCTTGGTATTTATTGAGCCTTTAAGATCCTCCCAAAGTCAGTGCAATTTGGCCACACCCAATGTTTGAACTAGTTTGGTAGGGGAGGGTGTGGTTGAATTATTGCACCTATTTTCTGAGAAAAAAGCCCTTAATACATTTATATAGTCTTCCAGATGCAACTGGCTCTTTAAGGGCAACCATAATGCTGATGAAATTGAGTTTGACATCCCTGCTTTACATGCTGGTGCTGCCACTGTGTCACTGTCTGTGGGATGAAAAGGGTTAGGTATTTGCCATTTTGTACAGTAGAGCTGTCACACAGGCTGGACTTCATGTCTGCATTTATTCATTTTTATTACATGGGTGATGATGGGATTTGTGATTTGTTAAATGACAGGTAAGATTTGTTTGCTTTCTAATCAGTTCACAGGAAGTTACAACATATAAACAATAAAGGGCTGGTATGCTGCAATGTATGATAATTCTTGGTTTAAGAAACTCTTTAGTGGTTTATTTGACACTTTTATGCTCTCTCACATATTAGAAAACAGCATATGTGGACAGGTAATTAACAGGGCAGCAACTCTCAGACTTCAGGTGATATCTGAAACCTAAAATGGAGAAAGCCCAATTTTGACTAATGATCTTAACTTGCTCATGGCAACTGAAGACCTATTGTGACTGACCCAGATATGGATGAAAGAGGAAATGGAGAAAGTTAATCGATTTAAAGGTAGGAATTGAAATGGCACAAAACAAAAAAATATCCAGTTCTAATATGTGCTAGATGACCTAACTAAAGTTTACTTTATGTTTAAAAATTGAGGTCTTAGTTGCATATTTTTGTATACATATGTTTTCTTGCTAGGTGACGCTGAAAAAGCAAAGGCTGTCTTTGTAAAATAAAGTTCCCTTTCTATAGAGATGCTGCTCAACATATAATAAAAATATACAATTACTCTGAGTTAGACTAGTGACATACAGTAAATAAACAGGACATGCTTGCTTTATTGCATGTTCTCTTCTTTTATGTATGTTTTCCTTTAATAATCCAACCATATGGATAGAAATAAACCTGAGAATACAGTGCTTCCATCACGTTTATACAACACAATTAAAATCAGATTTTTTTTTGGCTTTGTCACATACGGGACAGTTTAGATACCAGAGCCCAGCCAGCTGGCATTTTGCATCAAGCACCAATCTGTGAACACTATGAGAAGTAGTTACCTTTAGGAAATTCCATTCTAGCATAAACCAAAGAACTAAAGAGAAAGGAAAATATAAAACAGCAGAACATAAATAGGGGTCTAGTACAATTATAAACTGCAGTATACTTGTACCAGTAATATCAGTTTAGTTTCAAGTATACAGGAACTCATCTTCAGTTTTCATTGTTTTGTACATCATTTATTTGTAGCGGTCTCCCGACTTCCAAGGGTCTGGTGACCCCCAGAGCCTGGGAGAACTGACATTCCTCCTCAGGGTGCAGGTTAGTAGGCATAGTGGGTGTGGTGCAAGGTGAAAAGATTGAACGCTAGTCACTTTTCACTTCCTGATTCCCTGACAGAGGATGGCGGCGGAGGCAGCCGAGAGATGAGCGGGCACCCTGGACAGGTAAGTGTCCATTTATTATTAAGTCAGCAGCTGCAGTATTTATAGCTGCTGGCTTTTAATAATTTTTTTAAGGTGGAGCTCCGCTTTAACTCACAGTATCCCACTGTAGATCCTTAAGTTCAGCTCGCTGTCTTTCACTAGACTTCTTGGACTCCCGAGCTTCACCCACAACTAACCGCTGTACTTTATCTTCAAGCTTTACTTACAGCTACCCACCGTAATCCTTCAAGCTTTACCCACTGCTTTCCTGAATGAGTTTCTACTGAAGCTTTACCACTACTTCACTGTCCCCGGATAATGCCAAAAGCAACAGTGCCACCTATTGGCAGAAGAGAGAGACTACACCAAACTCAGACTTAGGACAGGAATCAGTGGATCAACCTACCAATTAGCTAGGCTAATCACCACCTAGCACAACTAGATTTATTAGCAGCCCTGTTTAAGACCAGGGTGCTACATATTGAAAGAGGATCAACTGGTGGCAGAAAATTCACTGAAGTCCTTGGAGAAAAGAGTTTCTAGGACACAAACTGAACAGAAAGCAAACGTACATGTATTATTTTATTTTTTTTACAAAAAAAGTATTCTCTGAATTATTTTTTAATTCAGTCGGCTGTATGTATAGCAACATATGAGCTTCATTCACAATGAAATTAATAGAGATCAAAGCAGACATGAAAAACTAACTGCATCCAACATTTTGCTCTTTTATAAAATAAAGAGATCCATTGAAAGAGACCATGATGGATTTGCTAAAGGAATGCCCGCCAAAAGCAAGCCAAGAAAAGCAAGAAATTCAACCATCTAAACATTACTGGTGGCTATCAAGCCATGTGCAGTTTTCAGTCAATGTATTTGATATGATAATATTATTGGAAGGAAAAGATGTTCTGACATATTAAAATATAGTTTTTCTCCTTCTAAATGTTTAATTATGAACACGATTGCAGAGTTTCTCAATGGTGAGTAAATTGTTAGTGGATAGACAGATGTTTTACTTCCTGATGTTCTTAGTGAAATATCTATTTAAGGCTACTCCAAGTTCTCCCAAGCTAAAGTTTATTCCACAACATATGGCACATGCCCACACAGAGCTCACATAATTTACTGACATCTGAACAATTGTGTTGATGTATATGAACTCTCAATAATCTTAAAAATACGCAACTCGCATATTAAAATATATATACAAGAAGTTCAGTGGTTTTTCGACCATATAGTATAATTCTTAAACTTAAAGCGGAATGCAGGTCAAAACCTAACTAAGCTTAAATCTACTCCCACCCCATTCTAAGCCTATTCTATCTACCCTGTAAAAAGGAAGATTTTTTATTTACCTATTCTGAAGACACACCGGTCCAGTTACATGATCGGGTCTCATCGCCGGTTTCCGCGTTAGAGGTGAGACAGCCGACAACGGATGCCCCATAGTAAGCCTATGGGTGATGTCATTATTCTGCAGCCATTTTCAGTTATCTCTCATCTACTCTGAAGCCGGTGGTGGAGAGAGTATGTGACCGGACCAGAGCAACTTAGAATAGGCTTAGAATGGGGGTAGGAGTAGATTTAAGCATAGTTACGTTTTGAGATGGGAAAGATCTGGAGTAACCACTTTGATCCAACTATACGAGAATGGTTCTCCTAAATCCTTCAAACAATTGTGGGAAAAAATTCCCTTACAATCAAGGTGGTTCTATCAGTTTCTTCAGCTAAGGTGTTTTTTCCTTCAACCCTTTTTCTGGATAGAATACTGCAAGCAAGCTCAACTAAGGGACTTACTTCCAAAACATATAGGTCACTGCTAGACAGGTTTTTATTAAGCTTTCCTGTTCGCTCCAGGGCTGTGTGGGAACAGGATATTGGTCCTATCTCGGAAGAGGTATGGGAGGAGATTCTTCGGTCTCTCCCTCTCATCTCTCTTTCTCCATCACACAGATTTACTCAGATCTTTCTTCTTCATAAGGTATATAGAACCCCCCAAATTTTTGCATGCCAAAGGTTTAAGATCTGATTCAACCTTTGCCAGGTGTGGTAACCCAGGTACACTAATACATCTTCTGTGGTGGTGCCCCAAACTCCAGAGATATTGGGCAGAGGTGGTTGGTACACTTAATGGGCTATTAGATGTAAATATTCTAGTTGAACCACTCAGGTGTCTATTGGATTATCTTGATTCTTCTGTTTACACTCCCCCATCGCAAATACTATTGGATGTGCTCTGTGGCTCGCAAACAAATCGTCTTTAAGTGGACCTCACCACACTCTCCTACCTTATCGGATTGGATCATTTATCTCTAAAGACTTATTTCTTTCAAAAAACATACATATTTTTTAAGGAATTTAATGAGGAAGTTTGATGCTATCTGGTCACAATGGCTCGAGGCTACGTCACAGGTATTACACACCTTCCAGAGAAAAGGTACTTAATGGCCATGTATGGCCCATTGCGTTCAGTGGGCATTGAAGGAGGAGGGGAAAAAATGGGTTAATATTTATAAAAATCGTTTTTAGTTTTTTTTCCTTTTGTCCTTTTTCTTCCTTCAATGTCTACGTATGTTTAAAGTTCCAAATTCTCGTTGTGGTGTTTTTTTTTTAATATCTGCGCTGTGGTATATGTAATGTTGTGTGTAATTTGTCTTGTATGTTTTAAAACTGAACATTTTGTTAAATATCTGACTTAAAAAAAAAAAGCATAGTTAAGTTTTGACTTTCCTTTCACTTTAAACTCATCACCCATTTTAGTATATGGGTATGGAGGATTAGACATGATTTCGCCAACTTATGGACAAATATGAAAAAATATATAATTTCCGGCTTGTGTGATTGTCTCACTGATTCTTCCAGAAGTCTGCATTAAAAAAACAAGTCAAATTTAAGGCATCCTCTGCAACAAACATTTCAGTTTAGGTGAGATGCTACTAAAGGGTTTTTCACTTCTAAAGGGATTCAGACCCTGCCATTCTCCCCATTAGAACCCTGCAAGTGCATTCCCTGATCAAAAATGAATGAGTCACTCCAATTCAAAAATCAGTCCAGTCCTCACAACAGCAACAGGTACTGCAGCAAAGTGTATTAAAAACCTTGCAATGTGTATTGATCGCCCAAAGGGGATTTTCTTCTCAATAAAAGTGGAGTTAAATATTTTTTTTCCAAAACCCTAATCCTTATGACTATAGTATAAGATAATACTTTGAAAAACAGTTGCTGATGTCTTGATAGAAATTAGGGATGAGCCAAACTGCCCTGGGTTTGCTTGAGTAGGATTCAGTGAACTTAAAGGAAGTTTGGATGCCGAAACCGACCCTATTAAAATCAATGGGAGTCGAATCTGTTAAATCAAAAATGCCCATTTTCTGGGCTACTAGGCAAAGGGTTTTTAAAAATAGCATGGGAAGGGTGGACACTACCCTGTGAAACGTGTAACAGTGCAAAAACCAAAACAAAAAAACATTTGCCTTGTGTCAGTACCAGAATTCAGGCTGTCCTTTAAGGCTGAGCAAATCTGGCCTGAGACAGCTCTTACCTGGAAATTATGGTGATTAGCTAGCTCCCTGCTGTTCATGTTTAAAGTACCTGTTCTAAAAACCACCAGTGCTTATTAATGCGGATGCTGCCTTTATGTGCTCTTGCTTGACCCAGCCTGTATCTGCTCAGCAAAATATCATGAATGACCTGGTTTGCTTTGACCCTGCTGCCTCCATGCTTTGTTTGTGTACTGTTTGGACTCTTATCTACTTGTGCGTGACCCAGCTCATCTTGATTAGGCTTCTGTCTGACTCCTGTGTTATCAGACTTTCTGTTACTATTTGGCCTGCTCTGATCTTCTCCTCCTATGCACCAGTCTTTGCTGCTCTGCTGACATCTGTGGTGGTTCACCACAACTACCGGGAAGCTTGTGGCATGTACTATTTTGTATTAAACTGTCTGCATATGTAGCATATCTGAAAAGTTTAATAGTCATCTTTACACCTGTCCAGACAGCAGGGAGCAGTGACAGTACCGACATTTACAGAGGAAAATGGTTTAAAATTGCTGGTAAATTACATTTTTGTATTGCAATACACCAATCACCCTGCTGCCAGACTCTCTACGATCAGATAAGACAACGAACAGTCATTTGCACCGTTTTGTTATGTTTATTGCAGGATACAACTTGTGTAGAACAAGGGAGTGATATGAGATGCCCATAGCAGTTGGTGTTTTGCACGACAATCCTGAATAGTCTTGGCTTGAAGTTGTTGTAAATCTAGTATTCTCAGCAAACTATTGAACCACTACTTCTTCACTTCCAATTTTGACAAAGAAAAATCACTCTGAATAATTCCACCTTGCAGACTATGACGGTTTCTGAGAATCAAAGATCCAGAGGCCTAACACAACCTCTCCCTGATGGCTGGTAATCTTTAAGAAAGTCTTTTTGCCACACTGTAGAATCATTGAATACTATTAAAAATTCATCCCACACCTTCAGGTCTTCCTTGATGGCTTTAGAGATAGAGATATGAGCGTAAGGGTTTTTTAAACCCTTCGTAGCCATAGCAAGTCGACAGGAAAAAATCCTAGCGATAGGAATGATCCTAGCCACAAAGGCAAAGAGCCTGAGTAGTGACTGGACATCTTTAAGAAGGACTTTGCACTTTGACAAAAACATGGCGATCAAGGACCTGATCCTAACTATCTTAGACAGTGGAAGACAAAATTTCATGGCAGTGGACTCAATGATGATGCCCAGGAACTCGATGTTAGTGGCAGGAAAAATCGTTTTTTCCTGAGCTAAAGGAATCCCGAATGATTTACAGATATCAAAGAAACGGAAACGGAAACAAATATATGAATTAGCTGGACCCACAAATAAAAATCATCCAAATAATGAAAAGAACCACTGTAAGGATATGATACAGATAAAACCCATTGAAGAAAGGATGAAAAGGCTTCAAAGTAAAAGCAAGATAAAGAAAAACCCATTGGCATACACATATCTTAATAAAACGAATTATTGAAATTGAAACCCAAAGAACTAAAGCCTTGAAGATGAACTGGTAGTAGGCGAAAAGCTGATTTTACATCTGCTTTGGCTAGTAATGAATATTGACCATATTGTCTGATGAGAATAGTGCCTCATCAAAAGAGGTGTAGGAAACTGAAGCTTCAAAATCGGAGACCTTATCATTCAGAGATTTGCCTGGGGGGTAGGAAAGGTTTTCATTGAAAAGAGCCAGGCTCTTTCTTAGGGACTACACCTAAAGGGAGACTCTAACATTAGTAAAGGGGGAGATGAAAGTGGACCTGCAATTCTGCCTTCCTTCCTTTCCCTTTCATTTTTCATCTGTTACAACCTCTAGATGGGAACCAAAAAACCTTCCCCGAACCCACTACGGAGCAGTTCTGCCATCTTGCTGTCTGGATAGATTTCTAATCAAGGCAACATTTCTGACAATCTCACTGGCATCTGAGCTTTTAACATTGGAATCTCTTGATTGCTGCTGAGCCGAAGTGGCAGATGCTTTGCGAAAACATCGACAAGCAGGGTGGGACCCTGTGCAGTATGAACATTCATGTCTATACCTACAGTTGGACAATAATTTACATTGCCCTTCATTAAAGGCAAAGCACACACCTTTACGAAAGGAATTATGAGTGGAGCTGGAAGGCTTATTTTGAAATAACGGCTTCTGAGGAAGCATTAGGTTCAGCCACAAACCTACATCCTTAATACCTCAGCGTAATATGGGGTGGACTGACAGTTTTTGCCTTAAATTCTTATCATAAGTATACCAAGAAATGCCTCCAAAATGCCTAAAGGCTTCCACAACAATACCTAAATGTTGAAAGAATCCGGAACATTTCTCCGGTAATTTCTCACCCATTACCGACTCATATATACAAAAAGCTTGCAACCAATTCTGGAACGTTCTTGGAATGGCTCTTCTCCTATATTCTTCCAATCTGTCCTCTGTCTTCTCATCTAATTTTGAAAGAAATTCTTTAGATGAAGGCAACAATGATAACATGTCAACATAGTCACCTTTCCAAATTTACTCCTTAACTGGAGAAGATGGTGACATTTCACAAGGAAGCACTTCCTTCATACAGGATTCGGCTATAACTGATTTAGGCGGGACTATTGCAAGATTTTTAGGACTAGGTTGTAGTGAAACAACAGATTCCCTGTAAATTGGAGCGGTCTGACTGTTAACCAGATCAGCTTAGTATTATCCAACAGAGCACCAGCCGATTAAAAAAAATTAGAGCTATGCTGGGTACATGCATTGTCCCATACTGAACCAATATTCTGAGTATCATGAGAAACATAAGCCATGGGAACAGTATTAATACTACGTCCAATAGGTAACGCATTTTTAAATATAATATTTGACTGTGCATCCTGCAGTATGCCAAAAGGCAAAACATTTTGCATTGCACCAATAGGTTGTGCACCCTGCAATGCACCAAATGGTTGTGCACCTTGTATAGCACCCAGAGGCTGTGCACCTTACAGAGCACCAATATGCTGTGCGCTTAGAAATGCACCATTATGCTGCACACCTTGTGGTGTACCAACAACTTGTGCACCTTGTAATGCACAAATATGCTGAACACCCTGAGGTGTACCAACAACTTGCACCAATAAGCTATGCACCTTGTAAAGCACCAACAAACTGTGCACCTTGTAAAGCACCAAAAGATAAGGGAATCTCACCAGATGTGTAGGCTGGAACATTGCCAAGTCCCTCTGTGTCAGCAGAGGTGCCTGGCTGCTGAGTATTCTCTGAAGAAGCAGAAGCAGGGGTCCTTGGACTTCTAGGCTGAGACAGATGGCTGCTGCTATAATTCCTGCTGTATGGGGAGGCAGGGCAATCTTTCTTCTGTCTTCTACCTCTCCTGACAGGGGGGCGAGAGCTTCCTGGTGTAGCGGCACGGGCTCTGTGTACATCAGGAATAGGCTGAGCTGGTACAGAGATGGGAGGTGAAGAAACAGCAGGTGGGTTTTCTCCTAAACACTGCTTGAGCCATTCCTCACCCTCAAATCTCTCAGCCTTCTCTATCAGCCGGTGAAGAAAGGATTCCATGTTGTCCATCAAGGGCACAGGGAGCGCAGGCAGTTCCTCTTCAGGTTCACTTTGACTTTGAATAGAAGTAACGGGTGCATAAAATTGGTCTTTGGGTGTCGGTGGCACCTTCCCTCTGTAACCCTATAGAGGTAATCTTGATGAAAGCAAGAATTGGCCTTGCTGTAAACAATTGCAATGATATGCACCTGCCAAACAGGTGCAGAAAAATTGGTCTTTGGGTGTCGGTGGTGCCTTCCCACCGTAACCCTATAGAAGTAATCTTGATGAAAGCAAGAATTGGCCTTGCTGTAAACAAGTGCAATCATATGAACCTGTCAAACAGGTGCAGGAAAATTAAGAAAGTTATGTGGATAAGCTAAGGGGGGTACCTCATCCTAATGAATATGTGAAAAAAAGGAACAAGAGGGGGTTTAGCCAACCTGACGGACTATTACGGTACCTGAACAAAATTAGATTCAATGTACTAAACAAGTTATATAAATATTTTTATTATCACAAAATATAAACAGTGTATATCACATTAAAAAAAAAAGATCATTGAATTTCAAATATGCATACAGACATAGTGGATCACATTGTTGATTCAAAAATGCTGATCAAAACTGGTTGACGCGATTTTCAGAAATCATTCTCTTGGTTATCTACTTCCAAGGGACTTTTACTTATTACAGGTGACAACACCAATTATATATCCACCACTAAGGCGGATCCCTTTTAAAGAAATACAACAATCAAAAGGTAGGCAAACGCCATTAAATTGCTAAATTAAGTAGATTCCGTAAAGAATTTGCTATTATATGGAATTGAGAAAGTTAAACGGCTCACTCCAAAATAACTCATGTTTTCTTTACGATACACTACAGATATTATAACTGCTGTTTTCTGGTTCTGAAGAAGCCATAGGCGAAATGCGTCAACCAGTTTTGATCAGCATTTTCGAATCAACAATGTGATCCACTATGTCTGTATGCATATTTGAAATTCAATGATCTTTTTTTTAATGTGATATACACTGTTTATATTTTGTGATAATAAAAATATTTATATAACTTGTTTAGTACATTGAATCTAATTTTGTTCAGGTACCGTAATAGTCCGTCAGGTTGGCTAAACCCCCTCTTGTTCCTTTTTTTCACACGTGCAGGAAAATTAGTCTTTGGGTGTCGGTGGTGCCTTCCCACCTTAACCCTATAGAGGTACTCTTGATGAAAGCAAGAATTGGCCTTGCTAGGAAAAGAATGGGAGAAAAGTCCCATCGAGGGATAGGGGAGAAAATATTATATCCCCTAGTTTACTTATTCTGATATATTTTCAATCCAAGGGCCCCACATCTTCTGAAATTTTTTGTGGTTCCCCTGTTTAGTGAAATATACTCTCTCATTTCCAATTATTGAGTTCATGCTCCTCAGCCAGTTCTCCGATGTCGGGGGAGACTGGGACTGCCAATGTTGAGCGATGAGCTTTCTGGCCTGGAATAAAGCCCTTAAAGCCGAATCGACCACATCATTTGAGGCCGATCCTTGTTCAAACAAACCCAAGAGGCATGTTCTAGCCGTTGCCTGTAGATTTAACTCCACTATTTTATTGATTTCTTTAATTATATTAGTCCAATATCTAAAGAGCTTTGGACACTTCCAAAGCATGTGTATAAAGTCCCCAGTTAATCCACATCTGGGGCAATGATCATTTTCGCGCCATCCCAATCTGAACATTTTTTTTGGGGTATAATATACACGGTATAGGAAGTAAAGATGCGATATTTTATGTGAGGGAGAAATTGAAACCCGCCTTACTTGGCCCAGGACCCGATCCCATTCCGCTAGAGAAAAGGGGCCAACCTCTCTCTCCCATATTGGCCTGATCTTGCATGGTCCGCTTTGATCCATATTTTTTTCCCCCAGCTTGGCATACAGCCCAGAGATTGCGCCCTTCGCTGAGTCCGACAGCACCATTTGTGACAAGATAGTAATTTGTGTCCAATTAGGAATCTGTTGTCCGAATTGCATCTGGGCTGCATGCCTCACCTGGAGAAATTTATAAAATGTTTTATTCGGGAGGGAGAAGTCCTGTTTTAACTCAGCGAATGATTTCATATTGTTGCCAATAAATAGTTGACTTACCCGCATAAGGCCCCGATTCACCCATTCCCGAGGCACCTTGATTTTAGCTAGTTCTTGTAGATTGTTGTTGTTCCATAGGGGAGCTAGATCTGATATGCCCTGATATCCTAAAATGTTTTTTGCTGTTTGCCAGGTCTTTGTTACTAATTTTGCCGTTGGGCAGGATATAGCAAAAGAGTTAGCCTCGAGCGCCTCTAGAAGTGTGTCATGTGGGCATCCTATCAGCATCAGGTTTGGGGATGCTCCCATAAATGTGCCTCTCCCTGCTAGGTGCTGTAGCTGAGACGCCAGAAAGTACCGTCTAGGATGTGGGACCGTCAACCCCCCCCCCCCCTCAAAGGGCAGCTGAAGTGTGGCTTTTTTTTCTTTTTTTTTTTTTTTCTTTTTCTCTTTTTTTTTTTTTTCTCTTTTTTTTTTTCCTTTTTGGTGGTGTAACATTTTTGTTTGCGTTTCTTGGTTGTACTTCTTTCTATATATAGGATATGGCTAGTATAGGATACCAGCATGGAAAAATGTCTCTCAACCTGGGGTGAACGGGAGGGTGTAGGTTAGGGGGGTAAAAGTTAGCCACCAGCGATAAATAGAACAGCAGGTGGCATTGGTATAGCCAAGGAGTAAATTATATAATTTGCCCATAAAGGCTCCTCTCTCTTTAGTCCTTCTTTTTTAATATAAAGGTGTAACCCTCTTTAATGTATAAGAATAAAAGGTAGTATTAAATGCAAGAGGAAAATATAAGCCACAATGATGATAAGACGGAGTAGGGACGGAGAAAAAGGCCTTGCTGACTTAGTCCTACACACTAGCTTCTCTGAAGTGGCAAAAAAAAAAAAAAAAAAAAAAAAAAAAAAAAAAAGAATTGGCCTTGCTGTGAACAATTGCAATGATATGCACCTGTCAAACAGGTGCAGGAAAATTGGTCTTTGGGTGTTGGTGGGGCCTTCCCAACGTAACCCTATAGAGGTACTCTTGATGAAAGCAAGAATTGGCCTTGCTGTAAAAATTGCAATGATATGCACCTGTCAAACGGGTGCAGAAAAATTGGTCTTTGGGTGTTAATTGTGCCCATGAAACCTATACCAAAATCATTCTTCCAGATGAAATGATTGAACACCCTCAAAGCTAGGCAGCCCCAAAATCCGGCAAAGATTCCACATCCCAAAAATACTCAATCAGTGACATCGGCATCAGGGGCTTCATAGCTGGTAATCCAGGACTGATTAATTTTTATAAAAGTCCAATGGTCCACGGAGTCTGTGGACAGGCGCATTCTATAATCAGTAACGAAACCTCCTGCAGCACTGAATGTCCGTTCTGAAAGCATACTGGATGCAGGGCAGCCCAACAACTCAATAGCATACTGGGCAAGTTCTGGCCAGTGGTCTGTTCTCATGACCCAGTAAGTCAGTGGATTGTCAGGTGGAAAGCTCTCCATCTCTGTTTTGGCCCCAAAGTAATCGTTTACCATGTGATGCAGACTGTCAGGTCACCTGAGATGCACCCCGTTGGGGTCTGGAGTGCACCGCAAGGTAGTGGACCTTACGGCTGATTGCTGCGGATGGAGCTCTAGGATATACATGAGAGCAGGCACTCTGTAGTACCTACACGGATGACACTGGGAGCTAGAGCATGAGATTTCCCAGGGTGTGGAGTCTAAGAGCCATCGGCTGTTCACCAGAAGCCCCTAGTGATGGGGATGGATTTAGCTGCAGCCTGGCTCCAGGTCACGACCCCTAGGGCCTCCCAACTCACGCTCATGGTAGACTACAGGGAGGTAGAGTGGAAGCAGCAGACAACAACAACAAGGATAGTCAGGAGAAAGCCAAAGGTCGGGGCAACAAGCAGGTAAGGATAGTCAGGAGATAGCCAAAGATTGGGGTAACAAGCAGGTAAGGATAGTCAAGAACAAGCCAAGATCGGTAACTGAAATCAAATGTAGAAGACACAGCAAGTTGCACACGAACGCTAAACACACAATATTGATCAGCAGAGCTGGCTTGCAGTGCACAGGTTAACATAGAGTTCCCTTATAGGATCTGGGGTGGAGTCATGTTTTGAGGAGAGATTACTTAAGCAGCCAGGTAAGAGTGGCTGGCCTCCTAATCTGAACACATGGAGAGGTAAGCTGACAGACAAACATTACTGCATAACCATGGCACAGACGCTGCCGATGGGATGTGGAAGCTGAAAGCCCTGGGTGGCGAAGAATTAAAATATTCCGAAATGCCTCACTTAGGCAGACGCCTTTTCCAACGCTCCTCTCTTGAGCAACAGAAGTCTCAAAACTATGTTTTCCACCACACTGTAACCTACTGGAGTCAAATTTGCTGAGGCTTGAGAAGCAGACTCCTCGGGGTCACTCAGGGTGACAGCATCTGGAACTTCCTCCTCCCAGCCACGTACTACTCCCATGGGTCCTGGGGTTGGAAAGCCATCACTTATAGATTGACGCATGTCTTCCTCTTCTTCGAATCCTATGAAAGTGACAGAATCCTCCTCCTCATCCTCCTCTCCTCTCTCCTCCTGTGTGTTCTGTGACATAGGAATGATGATGTCTGGATAAAGTGGGCCTTGAGAGGAAAGGAAGTCCTCCTCTTCCTCCTGCTGCTCTGCCTCCAGTGCCCTGTCCATAATGCAACGCAGAGTCTGCTCCAGCAGGAACACAACAGAGATTGTGTCACTAACGCATGCATTGTCACTGTTCACCATCCTTGTGGCCCCCTAAAATGATGACAATACAGTGCATGCATCCTTAATGATCAGCCATTAGCGTGGGGGAAAAAGCTGAGGCGGCCTGAGCCCGTTGTCATGCCGTACTGGCACAGGTACTCGTTGACGGCCCTCTGCTGCATGTATAGCCGCTGCAGCATTGCCAATGTTGAGCTCCACCTAGTGGGCATTTCACAAATCAGGCGGTTTACGGGCAGGTGGAATTCCCGCTGAATTTCAGTCAACCGAGCACTGGCTGTGTATGACCGCCTGAAATGGCTACAAACTCTTCTGACCTGTTGTTTTAGTACATCTTGCAACCCTGGGTACGTACTTAGGAAATGCTGCACCACCAAATTGAGGACATGTGCCAGGCACATTTGTCAACTTTCGCTGTCTAAGGGCTGACAGGAGGTTTGAGCCTTTATCGGACACCACCATTCCTGGCTACAGCTGGTGCAGTGTGAACCACCTCTGGGCCTGTCCCTGCAGAGCTGCAAGAATCTCTGCTCCGGTGTGGTTCCTGTCCCCTAAACACACCAGCTGAAGCACTGCATGGCACCTTTTAGCCTGACTCATGGAATAGCCCTTTGAATGCTTAGGGGGTTCCTGATGTTCATAGGACAATTCTGTAGAGGAGGTCATGGAGGTGGCGGAGGAGAAGGGGGTAGAGCTCACAGGTCTGGCATCATCACCACCAGCTGTATGGAGACGTGGGGGCACAACAAGCTGCAGCACCGAGCCCTGTCCTGCATCCTTTTTAGTTGCAAACAGTGTTACCCAGTGTGCTGTGAACAAAATATATCATCCCTGCTCATGCTTGCTGGACCATGTGTCAGCAGTAAGGTGGATTTTATGGCTAACTGCCTTGCCCAACGATGCCAGAACATTCCCTTCCACGTGATGGTAGATAGATAGAATGGCCTTAAGTAAAAAGTAGTAGCGACTAGGAACCAGCCATTGTGGTACTGCACATTGTGCGAATTCATGGAAGGGGGCAGAATTCACCAGGCTGAAAGGCAGAAGTTGGAGAGCCAACAGCATTAACAAGCTTGCATTTAGACGCTGGGAATGTGGGTGGCAGGGACTGTATTTTTTTTCTGCTGCAGCAGATGGGGCAGAGAATTTGCTGGCTACAGTCTACAGCTGGTGGTGTGCTGCTGGCAGATGTGCTGCTAGGACCTGGGACACCCTGTGCTATACCATCATCCCTGTCAGTGGAGGCTGCTGAGAGGTAGTGACTCGGTATAACAGGGGCAGACTGAAGTGGATAAGGAGGAGGAGGGACATATCTGTGCCCCTATTGAGTGGCTTTTAGGTGCTCTTGCTAACGGGCTGAGTGGTTGGACATTAAATGCCTTGTTAGGCATGTGGTACCCAAATGGTTGACGTTTGTGCCATGTTTCATGTGCCTAAAACAGAGTTTGCAGACAGCAACAGTGTGATCTGCTGCAGATTTGCTGAAAAAGGCCTAGACAGCTGAGCTTTGGGGAGTGGGCCTGGAGATAACAGCTGCAGAATGTGATGGAAAAGGGTGGCTGCTCTCTACTTTTTCTTGATTTTGGCCTCCTTGGGGTTGTGCCACTTCACCTTCAGTTTCCTCCTCTGCTCTATCTGGCACCCAAGTCGCATCAGTGACCTCATCATCATCTCCTCCATCTTCATCATTACCACTGGAGACAACTTGGCAATACGCTGCGGCTTGGGGAACATTAATGCCAATTTGTCTACCAGTGTTCCTCCCTCTCTCTAGGCTCATGTTCCTGTCATCCTCAACCTCAGAACCAACATCTGAATCCAGTAATGGCTGGGCATCATCAAGAAGCAAGTGGCTGACGCTGTGGTCAAATAACTCAGCTGACTCCTCAATGGCTGATGTTGGGGCTATGGCAGGAATATATGTGGACAAGGAGGCAGGTTTATCCACTCTGGCAACTGCAGGGGACTGCACACTTGTCTCTGCTTTTGTGACAGAGGATAAGGAAGGTTTAGTAGGCCAGTCTACCACATCTTCTGCATGCTGTGTCTGGATAGCACAGACAAACTCACTAAACAGAGGAAATTATGCCCTGCCTGAGGAGTGACCACCATGTCCACCTTTGCCTGTGGGCACATTTGTTGCTGGCCCCTTAACAGTGCCAAGGGAATGTCTGCCTCTCCTTGTTGTCCTCCCAGATATTATTGGGATGGAGGGGGAGGTGATTATAAGCAAATGTAAAGAAGAAGTTGAAATATGGCGTTAAACTGGCAGTAACGCACACAGAAGTAAATGGCGTTAAACTGGCAGTAACGCACACAAAACTATATGGCGTTAAACTGGCAGTAACGCACACAGAACTATATGGCGTTAAACTGGCAGTAGTGCACATAACTATATGGCGTTAAACTGGCAGTAACGCACAAAACTATATGGTGTTAAACTGGCAGTAACGCACACAGAACTATATGGCGTTAAACTGGCAGTAACACACGCAAAACTATATGACGTTAAACTGTCAGTAACGCACACAGAACGATATGGAGTTAAACTGGCAGTAATGCACACAAAACGATATGGCGTTAAACAGTCAGTAACGCACACAAAACTATATGACGTTAAACAGGCAGTAATGCACACAAAATGATATGGCATTAAACTGGCAGTAACGCACGCAAAACTATATGTAGTTAAACTAGCAGTAACGCACACAGACGTAAATGGTGTTAAACTGGCAGTAACGCACAAAACTATATGGCGTTAAACTGGCAATAACGCACATAGAACTATATGGCGTTAAACTGGCAGTAACGCACACAGAACTATATGCGTTAAACTGGCAGTAGCGCACACAGAACTATATGGCGTTAAACTGGCAGTAGCGCACAGAACTATATGGTGTTAAACTGGCAGTAACGCACAAAACTATATGGCGTTAAACTGGCAGTAACGCACACAGAACTATATGGTGTTAACCACTTAAGCCCCACCTCCTGTACATATACGTCGGCACTTTGAATCGGGATATCTCGGTAACGGCAGCAGCTGCTGCCACAATCGAGATATCCATCTTTACAGGAGGCGGTTCTGTTTATGATAATGGTGATCGCCGCAAGATCACTGTTTTTGGCGGCGGGAGAGGTAACACCCCCGTCCTGCCGCTCTCCCGCGCCTTCCGCTGCTTACCGGAGCCGGCGGAGGTGATCGGGTCCTGCACTCTGCTGGGTATGGAGACGAGTGAGGCTAAGATGGCCCCCACTCGTCTCTATACCATAGGAGGGCAGAAGCGACGTCAAAACGTCACTTACGCCCATACATCTTAAAGGAACATTTTTTCAAATGACATTTTTTTTTTATTGCATTTAAGTCCAAATATGCGATCTGAGGACTTTTTGACCCCAGATCTCATATTTAAGAGGACCTGCCATGCTTTTTTCTATTACAAGGGATGTTTACATTCCTTGTAATAGGAATAAAAGTGATCCATTTTTATTTATTTTTTGTAAAAATGAATAAATTCAAGTAAAATAAATAAGAAAAATAAATAACATTTTTTAAAACACCCCGTCCCGACGAGCTTGCGCACAGAAGCGAACGCATACGTGAGTATCGCCCGCATATGAAAACGGTAGTCAAACCACACATGTGAGGTATCGCCGCGATCGGTAGAGCGAGAACAATAATTCTAGCCATAGACCTCCTCTGTAACTCAAAAGACGCAACCTGTAGAATTTTTTAAATGTCGCTTATGGAGATTTTTGAGGGTAAAAGTCTGACGCCATTCCACGAGCGGGCGCAATTTTGAAGCATGACATGTTGGATATCAATTTACTCGGCGTAACATTATCTTTCACAATATAAAAAAAATTGGGCTAATTTTACTGTTATTCAAAAAAGTGATTTTTTTCCAAAAAAGTGCGCTTGTAAGACCGCTGCGCAAATACGGTGTGAAAAAAGTATTGCAATGACCGCCATTTTATTCTCTAGGGTTTTACAAAAAAAAAACAATATATAATGTTTGGGGGTTCTAAGTAATTTTCTAGCAAAAAAAAAAATTTTTAAACATGTAAACACTGAGTCTGAAAAACAGGCTTGGTCCTTAAGTGGCCCTGGCAGTAATGCACACAAAACTATATGGCGTTAAATTGGCAGTAATGCACACAAAACTATATGGCGTTAAACTGGCAGTAATGCACAAAACTATATGGCATTAAACTGGCAGTAATGCACGCAAAACAACGATATGGCGTTAAACTGGCAGTAACACACACAAAATGATATGGCGTTAAACTGGCAGTAACGCACGCGAAACTATTTGGCGTTAAATTGGCAGTAACGCACACAGAAGTAAATGGCGTTAACTGGCAGTAACGCACACAGAACTATATGGCGTTAAACTGGCAGTAATGCACGCAAAACTATAAGATGTTAAACTGTCAGTAACGCACACAGAACTATTTGGCGTTAAATTTGCAGTAACGCACACAGAAGTAAATGGCGTTAACTGGCAGGAAGGCACACAAAATGATATGGCGTTAAACTGGCAGTAACGCACGCAAAACTATTTGGCGTTAAATTGGCAGTAACGCATACAGAAGTAATTGGCATTAACTGGCAGTAATGCACAAAACTATATGGCGTTAAACTGGCAGTAATGCACGCAAAAATAAATGGCGCTAAACTGGCAGTAATGCACACAGAAGTAAATGGAATTAAACTGGCAGCAACGCACACAGAACTATATGGCGTTAAACTGGCAGTAATGCACACAAAACGATATGGCGTTAAACTGGCAGTAATGCACAAAACGATATGGCGTTAAACTGGCAGTAATACACACAAAATGATATGCGTTAAACTGGCAGTAATGTACGCAAAACTATTTGGCGTTAAATTGGCAGTAACACACACAGAAGTAAATGGCGTTAACTGGCAGTAATGCACAAAATAATATGGCGTTAAACTGTCAGTAACGCAAACAGAACTATATGGCGTTAAACTGGCAGTAACGCACGCAAAATGATATGGTGTTAAACTGGCAGTAGGGCACGCAAAACTATATGGCGTTAAACTGGCAGTAACGCACACAGACGTAAATGGCGTTAAACTGGCAGTGACGCGCAAAACGATATGGCGTTAAACTGGTAGTAATGCACACCAAAAGAATTGTCGTTAAACTGGCAGTAACGCACACAGAAGTAAATGGTGTTAAAGTGGCATTAACAGACACAAAAGTAAATGGCGTAAAACTGTCAGTAACGCAATCAAATAGACGTGTTCAACTACACTGACGCTATCTGAACTGTCCCTACTCTAGCTATACACTAATGTCAAGATTACTGATACGGTCTCACTACACTACATTGCAACTATATGAGCTGTCCCTACTCCACACTAATGTATGCATGGATCACACGGTCTCACTACACTACAGTGAAACTATCTGAGCTGTCCCTATGCAAAGCTGAATGATGGTCCTCCTCACTACACTCACACTATCCCTAGACTGACACTAAACTAATACTCTACACTGACAATTGAAGCAAAATAGCACAGTATAGCACACAAACTAACTGATAGCACTGAACAGAGCCCTGTTCTATCTCTCTCCATGCCAAAATTACACTGAACATTACTGCCATTGAAAGAATAGTTTTATACTGTGGGGCGGGAATGAGCCATGATTGGATAAAGTCATGATGACAGTGTCCAATCATGACTCTGACCATGCTCTGTGCCCTGATTGGCTGAAGCTTTCACTGCTTCAGCCCATCAGGGCTTGCAATGCATTGTTCAGCACCGCAATGCATTGTGGTCTGTTTGGGGGCTTCCGGGGGTCGGTTCGGCTGTTCGTTGAACATCCGAATAGCTAAAGTTCGGCCCGAACTTATGCTTGGGCCGAACTGTTTGCCCATTTATAGTGACTAAGCATGTGGTAAAGAATGGAAAGGGATGACAACCCAAGATCTTTAATCTTGAAAAAAGAAGAGAACTTGTTGTGAATAGTATATATCTGTGCAGCTTTCATAATTAGTTTTGTATTATTCTGCAGTGTGTGCATGCTCTTTGCCATTCTGACCCTATTTTTCTTTATAGATTCTAACTTGTTTAGTAAATTGCAAGTTACAATTGCTCTCTGTCTGATCATTCAGCCAATTCCCCATCCTGTTACACATCTAGGAGTGAGTAACCACTTAACTGCTCGTGGACCAGCTGCTGTCATTACACTGCAGCAGGCCCGCTCTTCTGCCCAAACCGGTGTAGGTGTAGGTCGATATTTGTATAGGAGAAAGCGGGCGCCGGCGATCCGCTACTACCTATGTAAACAAGGCGATTACCTGTACTGCCAGATGACATGTCAGAGTGTTTCTGTTCCCAGTGATGGGAACAGCGATCTCTGTCATGTCCCTGGTAGCCCATCCCCCCTACAGTTAGAACACACCTAGGGAACACACTTAGCCCCTTGATCGCGCCCTAGTATTAACCCCTTCCTTGCCATTGTCATTTTTACATTGATCGGCGTATTTTTATAGCACTGATCAATGTAATATTGTCACTGGTCCCCAAAAAGTGTAAGTCCCTAAATCTATCCCATAGTTTGTAGACGGGATAACTTTTGCGCAAACCAATAAATATATGGCTAGTTTTTTTTTTTTTTTACCAAAATGATGTAAAAGAATATGGTGCGTGGCCTGGATGCTGAAGAAGATGGCAGCATAATCTCCTCGCTCTGATACTCAGCAGTCCTTAATACGGCTTTTGAGGGAGATAAACTCACTAAACATGGGGAAATCAGACTGCGACTCCTCTGCATCACGTTCCCGCTCACCCTGGGACACAGAAACACAACTTAGCAGAAACATCCCAGAGATTTTCAGATCTCAATCCTGGGACACATCCTCCTAGGCACAGGCCTCAGGCACATCCAGATCAGCGAGTAAGAGCCCTTCCAGGACATCGAGCACGGTGACAACGGAAACTTCCACACCCGCTACCAAATCCCTCTGCCTAGATGACCTGAAAGCAGCGGCGGCTGACATAAAAGATACTCTTCCGGCAGCAATATCAGAACTCTGCCGTGACATGCAGGCAATGACATTCAGGCTGGAAGAAGTAGAGGAAATGATCGACCGCCATGACACTGACATGCAGTAGGCACAACAGACCCTGGATGCCCACACCATACAACTAAGGGATCTTCACAGACACTTAGAAGAGAGAACAGGAGGTCAGAGGCACAATATCAGAATAAGAGGCCTACCCAAGTCAGCAGAACCTGCCCATCTCACCAAAGCAACCCTCGCCATTTTTAATGACCTCCTGGGCAGACCCTTAGACACACAGATAGAAATAGAGCATCTTCATTGTGCCCTGTGGCTTAAAGCCTGAGACACAGGCACAGATCCTCCAAGAGATGTGATTGGATACATCGTTAACTTTACAATTAAAGAAGAAATCTTAAGAAGGGCCAGGAACAGAGGAAGAATTCTCTACCATGGCATTGAGATTAAGCTTTATCAAGATCTGTCACAGATAACCCTGCAAAAGCGCAAAGATCTTTGTCCCCTTTTGGATGTGCTCAGAGAGAGAGAAATTCCATACAGATGGAAATTCCCTTTTTGTCTCTCAACAGGAACCCCTGGTCGCTCAGCTCAGCTAAGATACCTGTAAGATATACACCCCTTCTGCGAGAGCCTGGGCATCCCCCCGATCGAGATCCCTAATTTACATTTTGACCCATGCGCATGGAAGAACCGATGGAAGTCCAATGCTATACACATCTGGAAACATTCTGTCAGCCTAAACAATCCTTCCTCAGTTGAAAAGCTTTACCCTGTTTACCTTTGCAGTACGTGAGCATACTTCCCAACTGGAAGCAGGCAATCCCTCTCACGAACCTAACATCACCTTAACAAGAAAGCAGCAACCAATACTGTTTAATTAATTACTCTTATTATCATAGGGGACTTCTCACATAAGGGCTATATATATATGGAGATTGACCTTTTTCTTTTTTGGTAAACCATTGTTTTATGAGTTCACTCTAAACACTCCCTATAGCACCTGCGTATCCAAGCATTTACACCAAAGCATCAAACCCTGACTACAACATGGACTGATAACAATTAAGGTGCATGACTGTAAGCTTGAATTATGGAGAACCTCCCCCTTAATTTTTTTTCTATTTTTTTTTGTGACATGCTCTCTCCTGTAATGCAACGCCCTAACAAAGTATCTGGGCAGAGACCCCCACACGGTCTGCTTTTAGTATAATTGTCGCATACTTAAGTTTAAAAGGCAGATGAAGGGTTAACCCAGAATCACATCATTAGCTTTCTATATACTTCTTAACTCCAAATTTCAACTCCTCCTCTAACTTAGTACTTTATGCTCAAAAAAGTTCCCTGAGCTCTTATTCCCCCTCCCCCCCCCCAATCACCACATATTTATAAATACAATGTGATTCCTCAGTTTAATCCACATCTCTATTCCTGTATGCATCCTCGTCAATTGTTTGTCACCTCTAATTAAGACCCATCCAATTTTCATCTGGGTTATCACTTCACCAGCTCTCCTTGTCTTACCGATTTATGTTAGATATGTTTTCCTAGACTCAACCTTGATATTATCTGTTACATTAACCACTTCCCAACCGGCGCACACAGATGTACGTCCGCAGAATGGCACGGACAGGCATAAGGGCGTACAGGTACGTCCCTTTGAATATGCTGCTGTGCCATCGCGTGCATGCCACCGGCGGCGCGCGCATGCCGGTCGGGACCCCCATGAGTCCGGTCGCGGGTCCCGCAGACTCGATCGCCACGGAGATGCCTGCGATCGTCTTACGGGGAGGACGAATAGAGAGATGCGGAAGTAAACAGCATCTACCCATTCTGCCTAGCAACAAGTGACACTAATCTCTGCTCCCTGTGATTGGAGCAGAGATCAGTGATCTCTAACACACAGCCACGCCCCCCACAGTTAGTAACATGCCCATAGGACACACTTAACCCCTACACTGCCACCCCCGGTTAACCCCTTCACTGCCAGTGTCATTTACACAGGAATCAGTGCAGTTGTATAGCACTGATTGCTGTATAAATGACAATGGTCCTAAAAATGTGTCAAAAATGTCCGATCTGTCCGCCATAATGTCGCAGTCACAATAAAAATTGCTGATCACCACCATTAATGGAAATTAAAAAAAAGGTTTTTTATATATTTTTGGGGGATATTTATTATAGCAAAAAGTAAAAAATAACGTGTTTTTCCAAAATTGACGCTCTTTTTTTGTTTATAGAGCAAAAAATAAAAACCGCAGGGGTGATCAAATAACCCCAAAAGAAAGCTCTATTTGTGGGGAAAAAGGATGTTAATTTTGTTTGGGAGCCACGTTGCACGACCGTGCAATTGTCAGTTAAAGCAACGCAGTGCCGAATCACAAAAAGTTCTCTGGTCTTAAGCCAGCAAAATGGTCCGGTCTGAAAGTGGTTAAGTTGCCAATTTCACTTTTATGCTCCAAAGCTCTCCCACAGGTTTCAAAGCCAAGTTCAGACTAAGATCTAAGAGAGCAAAGTTAACCACTTCCCACCCGGCCACTGCACATATACGGCCGGGTGGGAGCCGTCTACTTCTGACTGGACGTTCCGGAACGTCCTTCAGAAGTAGCGGGATCGCGCGGGCGCGATCCCGATGCGCGCGTGTCCCCCGCACACGCCGCATCTCGGCACGGCAGGTGGGCAATGTATTTGCCCTCCTGATCCATGCGATGGCTGTGTCTAATCACAGCCATCGCAATGTCAACAAAGGGGGAAGGGCGGCAGATGACAGGAGATCGCGCCACTGCGTGCCCGCGCAGCGGCGCGATCCCGATCTGCCTGTGTCCCCCAGAGACAGCTGAGCAGTGTGAGACAGGAGGGCCATCTGATTGGCCCTCCTGATCACATGACGACTGTGTCCAATCACAGTCGTCATGTAATGTAAATAGAGAGCAGTTGTAACTGCTCTCATCTCTTCCTCTCCTCACACAGAGCCTGTCAGTGAGGAGAGGAAGAGAGATCTGTGCTGCAGCCAGGAGATCAGTGAGTTATATAGCTGTTTGTCTGCTGTTAACCCACTGATCACCTAGCTAGTGTCCCCAAAACACAGTGTCCCCAAAAACACAGTGTCCCCAAAACACAGTGTCCCCAAAACACAGTGTCCCCAAAACACAGTGTCCATCTGTCCGCCATCATCCGGCACATCTGTCCGCCATCATCCGGCACATCTGTCCGCCATCATCCGGCACATCTGCCCGCCATCATCCGGCACATCTGCCCGCCATCATCCGGCACATCTGCCCGCCATCATCCGGCACATCTGCCCGCCATAATCCGCAAATCTTCCGGCCATCAGCCGCCCGCCACCAAACACATCAGCCCGCCACCATCAGGCACATCTGTCCGCCCGCCATCAGGCACATCTGTCCGCCCGCCATCAGGCACATCTGTCCGCCCGCCATCAGGCACATCTGTCCGCCCGCCATCAGGCACATCTGTCCGCCCGCCATCATCCGGCACATCTGTCCGCCATCATCCGGCACATCTGTCCGCCATCATCCGGCACATCTGCCCGCCATCATCCGGCACATCTGCCCGCCATCATCCGGCACATCTGCCCGCCATCATCCGGCACATCTGCCCGCCATCATCCGGCACAGCTGCCCGCCATCATCCGGCACATCTGCCCGCCATCATCCGGCACAGCTGCCCGCCATCATCCGGCACAGCTGCCCGCCATAATCCGCAAATCTTCCGGCCATCAGCCGCCCGCCACCAAACACATCAGCCCGCCACCATCAGGCACATCTGTCCGCCCGCCATCAGGCACATCTGTCCGCCCGCCATCAGGCACATCTGTCCGCCCGCCATCAGGCACATCTGACACCCGCCATCAGTCGCATCTGCCCGCCATCAGTCGCATCTGCCAGTCAACATGACTAAAAGGTCATACAGCGCAGAGGAGGCTTGCCAGATACTCCAAAGTATGTCAGACGAGAGTAGCGGGGAACTCTCTCTGTCAGACTCGGATAGCGACTATGAGCCAGTGGACAGCAGTGGCTCCGAGATGGAAACAGAGGATGATAGAATCCTAACAAAGAGAAGGAGGAGAAATGAGCAGGCGCAGGCATCCACCAGCAGCGCAGCACTCCAGGATGATATGCAGGCATCCACCAGCAGCACAGCACTCCAGGATGATATGCAGGCATCCACCAGCAGCGCAGCACTCCGGGATAGGCAGCCATCCACCAGCAGTTTGGCAACCTTCTTAGAAGATAGGCCAGATGCTAGCAATGGAGCATCACATCAACGAGGCAGTACTACCCTTCCAGATGTTCTACTGTATCCAACATGGCTGCCCGATACGTCAGTAGAACCTGTAATTCCCCTTTTTACAGCCCAGCCAGGCCCTCAGATACGGACGGAAAATGTAACCCCACTTTATTATTTTCACTTATTTTTTCCCAATGATCTCCTAACCTACATTGTGGAGCAATGTAATCTATATGCCAGCCAACATATAGCCAACAATCCAAGTTCTTCCTATGCCCGCCCTTTTGTTTGGAAACCCCTCACCATTGAAGAATTTAAAATTTTCCTTTGCCTAACCCTCAACATGGGGCTGACAAAAAAAAATGAACTCCATTCCTACTGGTCTACCCTACATATCCACCACATGCCGATCTATTCATCAATGATGCCCAGAACCCGTTATGAAATGATAATGCGATTTTTACATTTCAATAACAATGCCCAATGCCTCCCTCGAAATCATCCCAGTTATGATAAATTATTCAAAATTCGGCCCCTAATCAATTTTTTTTGCGCCAGCTTCAAACGACTGTTTACCCCAGATAAAAATATCTGTGTAGATGAGTCACTATTACACTTCACTGGAAGACTTGGAATCCAACAATACATGCCCAGTAAACGAGCCAGACGTGGGGTAAAATTTTATAAGGCGTGTGACAGGGCCACGGCCTACACATATGATTTCATAATTTATGAGGGAAAAGACAAAAAGCTAAACCCCCCTGGATGCCCTACCTACATGGGAACAAGTGGCAAAATTGTCTGGCAGCTGATCCAACCACTGCTTGGGAAAGGTTATCACCTATATGTAGACAATTTCTACACAAGTCTCCCACTTTTCCGCCATCTCTACCTAAAGCAGACTGTGGCCTGTGGGACAGCGCGGACCAACCGCAAAGGCTTTCCACAGACATTGGTCACCAAGAACTTGAAGACGGGTGAAAAGGCCAGTATGCGGACTGAAGAGGTACTAGCGCTGAAGTGGCGAGACAAAAAAAGAGACGTCTACATCCTTTCCACAATACACAACGACACCTTGGTGGAACTGCAGAGAAGAAAAGGCCCCGTCCAGAAGCCAAAATGTATCCACGAGTATAACCTATACATGGGGGGGGTGGATATGAACGACCAGATGATGCAGCCCTACTTGGCCACCAGGAGATCGCTTTTTTGGTACAAAAAAGTCGCCATTTATTTGATGCAACTAGCCATGTTCAATTCCTATATTATTTTTTCTAAGTGCACCCAAAGTTCCATGACCTATCTAAGATTTCAAGAAGACGTCCTCACAGCCCTCATCTATCCCCATGGCCAACCCACTCAACTAATTCGCTCTGATGAAGTATCCAGACTCCATGAAAGGCACTTTCCTGAACTTCTCCCTCCTACCCAAACAGGTCGCAAACCCCAAAAAAAATGTCGTGTGTGTTCAAGTAGGGGAAATCGCCGCGACACCCGATACTACTGTCCCGACTGTCCCTCCCATCCAGGCCTCTGTATTGGAACGTGCTTTCGAAGCTATCATACTTCACTGCACTATTAGATGACTTTTTTCCAGTTTCCACTTTCTGCCATTTCTGTGAATGACCCGGACTGTTAACGACTATGCCTCTGCCAAACATCTTTCTGCCTTCAACGTGAATTGACCTCGGCCTGTTAAATGACCATTCTTTTTGCCTGCCTCCTGAACTGATCATTTGCCCTGCCACTGTACAGCACAGGGGTCTCACATGTGAGGGGCTCCAGAAAAGGTTTTCCGAGTGGAGAAAACATTTTTCTCCAGGTTTTGTTTTCTCGGATTAGGGTCTGGAGACTCGGAGGCTTCGTAGAGATTTGGGTGGGAAGAAGCCTCTACCCCTGTCCTCAGGTCTTACCTGACCAAGGCCTAATGTACAAAGTGCCACCTGCTGCCATCTGAACTGGTCATGCCTCTGCCTGCCACCTGAACTGGCCGTGCCTTTGCATGGCACCTGAACTGGCCGTGCCTATGCATGGCACCTGAACTGGCCGTGCCTTTGCCTGGCACCTGAACTGGCCATGCCTTTGCCTGGCACCTGAACTGGCCATGCCTTTGCCTGTTACCTGAACTAGCCATACCTATGCCTGTTACCTGAACTGAACTTTGACTGCTCTGGAACGGTATTCCTGCCTGCTAGAACCACAGGTGAGCCTTTTTTTTTACCCTTTGCTCAGCAGAATGTATTTTGGGGTGCAATTCTTGGTGTATACATGCTATGTGTTAGAAGCCTAAAGGTGCTACTTGCATGTTGGGCTTCTGTATGTGGCCAGGTAGTGGAAAAGTCTGACACATGGGGTATCGCCATACTCAGGACGAGTAGCAGAATGTATTTTGGGGTGTAATTTTGGCTATGTACATTCTACGTGTTATAAAGATCTTCTAAATTGACAACTTTGTAAGAAAAAAATTGGTTTTAATTTTCTTTCCACATTTTCCAAAAACTTGTGGAAAGAAATTACATGTTCAAAAGACTCATTATGCCTCATAGAATATACATTGGGGTGTTTTCTTTCCAAAATGGGGTCACTTTGTGGGTAATTCTATTGTCCTGGTGCTCCAGGGCCTTCAAAAATGTGATAGGTACTCAGGAAATGAAATGTGTAATTTATGCCTTTAGAACACCTGATGGTGCTACATGGATGTTGGGCCTCTGTATGTGGCCAAGCTGTGTAAAAGTCTCACACATTTGGGATCGCCATACTCAGGAGGAGTAGCAGAATGTATTTTGGGGTGTAATTTTTGCTATGTACTTGCTATGTGTTGGAAATATCTTATAAATGAACAACTTAGCGTAAAAAAAATGCGTTTTAATTTTTTTTCCACATTTTCCCAAAACTTCTGGAAAAAAATGAACCGTTCAAAAGACTCATTATGCCTCATAGATTATACGTTAGGGTGTTAGCTTTCCAAAATGGGGTCACTTTGTGGGCGTTTCCATTGTCCTGGTGCTCCAGGGCCTTCAAAAGTGTAATAGGTGGTTGAGAAATGAGATGTGTCATTTATGCTTGTAGAACGCCTGAAGGTGCTACTTCACTGGCGGGCCTCTGTATGTGGCCAGGCTGTGTAAAAGTCTCACACATTTGGTATCGCCATACTCAAGAGGAGTAGCAGAATGTATTTTGGGGTGTAATTTTTGCTATGTACATGCTATGTGTTGGAAATATCTTATAAATGAACAACTTAGCGTAAGAAAAATGCGTTTTCATTTTTTTTCCACATTTTCCCAAAACTTCTGGAAAAAAATGAACCGTTCAAAAGACTCATTATGCCTCATAGATTATACGTTGGGGTGTTAGCTTTCCAAAATGGGGTCACTTTGTGGGCGTTTCCATTGTCCTGGTGCTCCAGGGCCTTCAAAAGTGTAATAGGTGGTTGAGAAATGAGATGTGTCATTTATGCATGTAGAACGCCTGATGGTGCTACTTCACTGGTGGGCCTCTGTATGTGGCCAGGCTGTGTAAAAGTCCCACACATGTGGTATCGTAATACTCAGGAGGCGTAGCAGAATGTATTTTGGGGTGTCATTTGTGGTATACACATGCCATGTGAGAGAAATAACCTATTACAATGAACATTTTGTGGGGAAAAAATAAAAAATAAAAATTCTTCATTTTGCAAAGAATTGTGGGAAAAAAATTACATCAAAAACCTCACCATGCCTCTTACTAAATACCTTGGAATGTCTACTTTCAAAAAAGGGGTCATTTGGGGGGTATTTGTACTTTCCTGGCTTGTTTGGGTCGCAAGAAATGAGATAGGTCACCAGTACATCAGATGTGATCAATTTTGTATGATTCGCACCACCGCTTGTAGACTCTATAACTTTCACAAAGACCAAATAGTATCCACTAATTTGGGTTATTTTTACCAAAGATATGTAGCAATATAAATTGTGGCCAAAATTTATGAAGAAAAATTAATAATTTGCAAAATTTTATCACATAAACTAAGAAAAATTCGTTTTTTTTTCAAAATTTTCCGTCTTTTTTCATTTATAGCGCAAAAAAAATAAAAAACCCAGAGGTGATCAAATACCACCAAAAGAAAGCTCTATTTGTGGGAAAAAAAGGACAAAAAAATCATTTGGGTACAGTGTTGCATGACTGAGTAATTGTGATTCAAAGTGTGAGAGCACCGAAAGCTGAAAATTGGTCTGGGCAGGAAGGGTGTTTAAGTGCACAGTAAGCAAGTGGTTAAAGAGGGAGTCCATCCGAAAAAAAATTATTTAAAGCCAGCAGCTACAAATACTACAGATGCTGACTTAATAAATGGACACTTACCTTTCCTGGAGTCCAGCGATGTCGGCAGCCAAGGCCGATCAATAGCTCGGCTCTCGGCTGCTGCCGCTGCCATTCTCAGTGAGGGAATCAAGAAGTGAAGCGTTGCGGCTACACTTCCCAGTTCCCTACTGCGCATGCGTGAGTCACGCAACGCAATGAGAATGCTCCGTGCTGTCTCTGGGACCCATGTGTGTCCCAGCAGACAGAGCGGCGGGACAGGAAGAGGCATAGACTCCTGTGGGAGTCTATGCCTGGAAGTGGGTGCAAATACCTGTCTTAGACAGGTATCTGCACCCCCTCCCCCCTATGACCTGACTTCCACAAACACTACACGTACCAGACCGCTGGTTGACCTTTTTTCTCTCATTCTCCGGCTGACAGTAGTCACCCTTCTCTGAGATCGATTCAGATCCCTCCAGTATTTGCAAACATGGGCCTCTGAATTATATGCACTCTCCTCCCTGAGAACAATCAATAACTCACTCAAGTTAACTCACCACTATCAATATCCCTATCACACAGGTTTGAGCTTTGGTTCTCCTCTAACTCACCTCAGAGAGGACGATACAAAATTATTAATACTCACATAAGCACCTCTACATCTCCCATATACTGTACAATGGAAGCACTCCTGTTACCCCAATATATTAAGCATATTAACATAACACTCTCCCTCTCCCTATCACACAGTCATAAGTTAACATATTAGACTGTGATAAGCAGTGGCGGCTGGTGCTCAAAATTTTTGGGCGGGGCGCAAACTGAAAAATTCTACCTTTAGTAATGCAGGGCTGTTAATAGCCATTTATCAGGTGATTATGTATCATTACTGCTAGGTAAAAATGTGGCCATCAATTGCAACCTCACTGTGTCCATTATGAGGGGTTCCAACCATCTCTGTGCTGAATTCCTGGGTCTGTACACCTACTGTGCCCATTATGAGGGGTTCCCACCATCCCTGTGCCAAGTTCCTGGGGCTAAGTGTACACCTGCTGTGCCTATTATGGGGGGTCCCCACCATCCCTGTACTGAGTAGACATGTGCAATTTGTTTCGTTTTAATTCGTTTTCCATTAAAATTTGTTATATTCGTTCATTCGTTATCGCACGAGCGAACGAATGATTCGCTAAAATTTTTTACAAATAACGAATTAACGAATCGAACGAATATGAAAAACAACGAAAATCCGATTGCGTCCGAATTTCGAATAAACAAAAATTAAACAAAACGAAAAAATAACTCTTACGAAAATACGAATCGTTACGAATACGAACACCGACGACTTACGAATTTACGAATCGCTACGAATACGAACACCAACGACTTACGAAATTACGAATCGTTACGAATCAACGGAAACGAACAGAAAAGAAATGAAAATAAACAAATGTTTCTATTGTGCACATGTCTAGTACTGATTTCCTGGGTCTGTAAGCTGATGTGCCTATTATGAGGGGTTCCCACCACCCCTGTGCTGAGTTCCCGGGTCTGTACACCTGCTGTGCCCATTATGGGGGTTCCCACCATCCCTTTTCTGAGTTGCCGGGTCTGTAAGCTGATGTGCCTATTATGAGGGGTTCCCACCATCCCTGTGCTGAGTTCCCAGGTCTGTACACCCACTGTGCCCATTATGAGGGGTTCTCACCATCCCTGTGCTGAGTTCCCGGGTCTGTACACCCATTGTGCCCATTATGGGGGGTCCCCACCATCCCTGTACTGAGTTCCCGGGTCTGTAAGCTGATGTGCCTATTATGAGGGGTTGCCACTATCCCTGTGCTGAGTTGCCGGGTCTGTACACCTGCTGTGCCCATTATGAGGGGTTCTCACCATCCCTGTACTGAGTTCTCGGGTCTGTACACCTGCTGTGCCCATTATGGGGGTTCCCACCATCCCTTTACTGAGTTGCCGGGTCTGTACACCTGCTGTGCCCATTATGGGGGTTCCCACCATCCCTTTACTGAGTTCCCGCGTCTGTAAGCTGATGTGCCTATTATGAGGGGTTCCCACTATCCCTGTGCTGAGTTCCTGGGTCTGTACACCTGCTGTGCCCATTATGAGGGGTTCCCACCCTCCCTGTGCTAAGTTCCCGGGTCTGTAAGCTGATGTGCCTATTATGAGAGGTTACCACCATCCCTGTGCTGAGTTCCCAGGTCTGTACACCCGCTGTGCCCATTATGAGGGGTTCCACCATCCCTGTGCTGAGTTCCGGTGTCTGTACACCCGCTGTGCCCATTATGAGGGGTTCCCACTATCCCTATGCTGAGTTCTTCTTTACAAGTGTGGTCTCAGATCTGGGCATTCCTCTTTAGGGGTCCAATCACTGACTGACACCCTCTCCATCCCAGATTACTTTTTATCTCTTCCAAACTGTTGAACAGATCAGTACATTCTCTGCACTCATTTAAGGTGTCTTTTTAATTTCATTTCTACGGCCACTTTAAATGAGTGCAGAGAATGTATTGATCTGCTCAACAGTTTGGAAGAGATAAAAATTAATCTGGGAAGGAAAGGGTGTCAGTCAGTGATTGGAATGGTCAGATCTGAGACCGGAGGCTGCAGTATGAGAGCAGTGAACATCTATGCAAATAGAAGATAGTGAAGGGGGAGGGGGATCGGTGTGATAGGGAAGGTGTACAGACCGTGATTACACAGAGAGAGGGTAGGTAAAGTTGTAAAGTTCCTGCTGTAAAGTCACTCAGGACACAGTGATAATAGCCCCTCCAGTCCTGGCATGTACTGTACCTGGAGATTTCTGTGTGATCCCTCTGTGTGCACTGCTGGATGCCGAGTCTGTCCAAGGGAGATGAATGGACAGCTGCCTCTGCACAGACCTATCGCTCCCTGTCTGCCCTAAGCCGTTCTTCTTCTGCTGGTGATTTCCCCCTCACTCGCTGAAGGAGACAGGCAGCCTGTGAGCCAATGAGGTCCAATTAAAGCCCCACCCTATGGACCCAATCAATTACAACCACTGGAAACCTAATGCCAGAGGTGGAGTTTTCGGGGCACAGATCTTATAGCCCCGAGCACACTCTAAAGTACGCAAATCGAGCTTCTTAGCCCCAATCATGTGTTTAAACACAAGTCATGCCTCCAATAGCACCCCTGTGCCGGCACCCTTAACACACTCACCTAAAGGGACACTCAAAAAAAAAAAATTTTTTAATTTTTTTATTTATTTCTTATTTTTAATAAGTAGCTTTGGGGAGGCGGCCCCTGCACCCCCTATTGACGGGCCGCCACTAAATCTACATATATCCCATACATAGTTAATAGAGACCTCTTCTTTAGCCCTACCACCTCCTGTCACAACACAGTTAATTTAATTGTGCTGACTGCTGACCCTTACCAACGTACTTTTACATCTAAGGCAGGATAGCTGGTATATCCTTGCTGTTGATTACTTCCCACTTCCACAACATTGAAATATAGATATGCTCATAACAAATTCTCACTACTCCTACTATGACATCCTTCAAATAAAAATAGATCATCAGGAGGTAGTTATATCAGTTTACAGTTATAACATGGGTTAAGGAGGCGTGCAGCTCCAGGGTATATGGGAAAATAATCTTCTAGGCCTCATGCCCCAGTGGATATGTTGACTGCTATGGCAATACTTGTATTACTGGATATTGTATGCCTCCTAACATCAGAGTATAGCCTTCACTTTACTATCTATTGTCTACAAGGTTTTTTTTGGACAAAGCAGGGCAGGAAAATTGTGTTTTCAAATATTTCTGATGTTCTCCATTTCAGATTTAAACATACAATACTTTCAACACAAATTCCTATTATCATTCATGAACCAATAATTATTCAGTATGATTCATTAGTAACCGTCAGGACCATGCTATTATTCTTGAATAATTTAACTCCTTTTGACATATTTATCTCACCTTGAAAACTCATGAACAGAATGCTAACAATGCTTTGCTTAACTCACTTATCACAAAGGAATGCAAATTCTTTAAACATCAACAAAATAAAACATTTGCATTAGAAATATTGTGACCCAAAGTCCCAAGGAAAAAAGGCTGCTAAATAGAGTGTCAGTAAGTCAAAAGTCAATTTAGTTTTAATGTAGAACATACAACTTGCAGGTGAATATAAATCTTATTTTAAATCAAACTATTTTAACTGTAAATTAACCATTTGCTGTGCACAATGAAAGTTTTGCCTTTTAAAAGTGAATTCAAAAAATGAATTTGATGACACACAGCTTGCCAACAAGCGCAGCCTAAAGCCCAGTATACACATACCAAAAGTCGGCTGATTCAGCAGTACATGTGTACCTGTCAGGAAGGCACTAGAACTAGTACAGCTGAAGCATCCAGGTCCAGAGTCCACAGGTGCGCAAGCACAGCTGTGTGGGTGCTTGTTTGCCTGTGCATAATCGTGCGCGAATGCCCATCACTAATGTTGCCACCAATGAAAATATTTAATCTGCAACAGTGCTATTAGCCAGTGCTGTCTGATCTTCAGCTATTACCAATGTCCCTGCATCTGTTCGTGTATTGACTCCTGTTATTGACCTGGCTTGTCTTGACCTTGTTTGAACGCTACCTGCACCTGCTGAGTGTGACCAATCCTGCCACACCAGCTGCTTGCTAGCTGCTCGTCAAGCACCTGACGCCTGCTGTCTGCACAGTCCGAGGTCTGCTACCATCCGCTGTTCCAGTGATCTGACCTGCTCCTGGCAATGCACCTGCTCCTGCTGCCCGCTGCTGTGGCTGATGGAACATCTTACAGGCACTCATACCTCGCCGCGCTCTTGTGGAAACTGTCACAACATCAGTGATCTCAGAGCCGGGGCTGTACGAGAGGCCTCCCTCTACATGTCAGGCTCTGCCACAAGGTATGTGACAGTACCGCTCTATGTTCAACAGAAGTTGGTCTAGTGACCACCTTCTGTTGAACAGTCTTGCTGGAAAAATCAGCATTTAAAACCAGCATTCGATTAGCATTGTAGCCAATGGCTGCTGTGCTGATCAGTGTATTCTCGGCGGGGGGGACTTAATCCCCCCTGTCAGAATACAATAACTTAGTGGGAGAGAGTTCCTTTTTTTGTTCAATCAAACTGAACCAAAAAAATAAAGCATGTGTATACCCTGCTTAAGGTTAACGTCATACCATCCAATTAACACAAGACTTCTCCAGGAATTACAGGAGTGGCTTCATCATGAAGGTTCATTCAGCCATTTCTGGGCTCTGCTGTACAGGGGCTGCAAAGGTTGATACCAAGTCAAATGCAGTTGCTTGCACTTATTGCATTAAAGAAAAACATATTTAACTATACAGACCTCAAAATTTCCACTCGCTTGCTAGCATTAGGTGAGTGCAAATAAGCTGAGGGCGAGTATGGAGTAGGGGCAGACTGGGCCAGGGGGCAGGGATGCAATTTCCCCCTAGGCCACTCTCATGCCCTGTAAAAATGCCATACAGCTTTCGTCAGAAGCGATCAGACAGGAAACTTTTGGGAGGATAGCTGGTTGAATCTCAGAGAGAGGATCTCCCGCTGTGACACAGCTTGGATCTGAAACACCAGCCACTGTCAAACAAAGTTCCACTTCCTTGACCGGCTCCTATGATAGACAGCACACTGGTCCAATGTTGGGGAATTGAATCAGTATGCTGTTTATCATAGTTGATCCAGGATGCAGTACTTTTTTGACAGGGGCTTGCTTTTCAGATCCAAGCTGTGTCACAACAGGATTCTTCCCTGTGATACCTATGCAGTAATAGGCTGCATTGATGGGCACTGATGAGGCTGCACTGATAGGCTGCATTGATGGGCACTGATAAGCACTGAGGAGGCTTCACCGATGGGCACTGTAAGGCTGCACTGATGGGCACGTATAGGCTGCACTGATGGGCACTGATAGGCTGCAATGATGGGCACTGATAAGGATGCACTGATGGGCACTGATGAGGCTGCACTGATGGGCACTGATAGGCTGCATTGATGGGGACTGATAAGGCTACACTGATGGGCACTGATAGGCTACACTGATGGGCACTGATAAGGCTGCACTTCTGGGCACTGATGAGGCTGCACTGATGGCCACTAATGAGGTGGCACTGATGGTCACTGATGAGACGGCACTAATAAGCTGCACTGATGGTGCAGCACTGATAAGGCATCACTGATATGCTGCACTTATATGCTGCACTGATGGGCACCAATAAGGCTGCACTGATGGCCACTAATAAGGCGGCACTGATGGCCACTGATGAGGCGGCAATGATGGGCACTGATAAGCTGCCCTGATGGGCACTGAGGAGGCTGCACTGATAAGGCGGCACTGATGGGCACTGATGGGGCTGCACTAATGGGCACAGATAGGCAGCACTGATGGGTACTGATAAGGCTGCACTGATGGGCACTGATAGGCTGCATTGATGGGCGCTGATAATGCTGCACTGATGGGCACTGATGAGGCTGCACTGATGGGTACTGATATGCTTTATGTTAATATTGTTAAAGTTGTTGTTGTTAATATTTATTTTTGTAACTTAATTCTGCATAAAACACTTAACAGTGTAATTTCTTGAGATAATTTACAAGGGTGTGTTGAGGGCCAGAATCGGGGGCGAGGCAGGGTAGGGGTTGGGTGGTGCAACCGGTGGCAAGTAACTCTTAAGGCCTGGCTAGTATCTCAGGACTTGCAATTTTGAGCCGTGTAATACCATAATAATAAATGTAAAGCTACATGAACGTGTGGCTTTTATAGCTGTTGAAATTTAGCTTTAAGCTTTAAAAAGCTAGAATGTATATGATGAAACCTCTGATTGGCACTTGGGCAGAGCATCCGGGTGGCACAATTCAGTATTTAACAAAATGAACAGTAAAAAAATGATAATTTGACATATCAACTCCACTCTACGGGGATTGCAAAGTAGACTTTTTTCTGAGATATGCTGTTAAGATGCCAAGTGCTGGTATCCTGCCGAGCAGATGCGACCAGATATGTGGATCTGTACCAAGAACATCAGACGTAAAACTAAGTAAAATTAGTGTGATTTATTAGGAAAACAGTATAAGTTATAATCAGCATTCACTCATTAATCAATTTCGAATACTAAATACAGTACAGAAAAATATACAAAAACCCAGTGAACCAATATAAAAGTGTACCTAACTAGTGGAAATGAATCACTAAAACATGAGCAAACCTACCACAATTAAAGCGGAAGTAAACCCATCCATAGAACACGTGCCGGAAATGTAACACTACCATTGGTTGTGCTCTCAACCAAACTGTCAAGGCATCCAATGGCTGGTGTCTAAACTGATCACATGTGCAGCATCATGGCAGTTGTAGATTAAACAGAGGCAAAGATGGCAGCTTCATTGGCTGAAAACGATAGGGGAGTTTACTTACACTTTAACTAACTATACTGTATATAAGATGTATATGACAGAGCAGGATCTGGAGGAGGAAGGGATAGCAGGTTAGGTGGGTCAAAATGCTAAGGCACTGAGGAGCTAAATACCCTTCGCCAACTTAGGAGCAGACTCATTCCTGGGACCTGATGGCTGCTGGGAGACATCTTCTGGTGGACACTAGAACTATATCTTTCAGGTCCGAGGACACAATGATACCACCAGGGGCTTTGGTTCCTGACAAATTCTCTGTGCAAACTACATTGGGAAGAGGTTTATCTGTCACATCCTCACCAAGACCGTTTACTGTTCTGATTATTCGGTGCCGCTGTCGGTATAATAGTGGGGGTAATAGTTCACCCTTTTAAGTATGTTGCTGTGTTATGTTCAATGTTATGTACTGTGATGTGATTTATGGAAATTAAATTAAACTATTGAACTCTAGTTGCATGTGCTAATTCACTTATCTGTTATGTGAGGTTAAATATCATTTTTGAAACAAACAAAAGCTGTATTTCTCACTCTGAAAGTATTTAGTGTAACCTAACAAAACATTATTTACTTGTTTTATTAAAGAGTCTCCAGTATATTTTGCAATTTTAGGGTCATAAATGCATCTATTTTCCATTTACTTTAACAATGAGAAAGGAATAGTAATGGTGCAGAACACATAAACTTTATTACATAACACTTTCATATTCTTTCATAAAAATCATTCTGTAATGGTACATTTTCAGGAATCTTCATCTCAACAGGACTTCTAAAGTAAATAACATTGAGCTTCTTTTTTATATTATAAATTCGGTTTGAAAAATATATTTTATAAGTTATCAAAAGCAGATTTTAAATGTAATGCTACCGGTTTAAACCTGGCTGCGCAGTATTTATTTTTTAAATAAAATGTATTTTTATCATGGTACAAAATGCTATAGGACTGCTAAGTCCAAAAAATGACCAGCTCTGGGGGGGGGGGGGGGGGGGTTCCACTGGTTTTGCCACTTTACCAGTTCTGCAATACTGTCCATAACATCTACATAACCATCCAATTCATGTTAGTGATTTTAAAGGACAGATAGATAGATACACTATATTACCAAGAGTATTGGGACACCTGTCTTTACACACAAATTAATTTTATTGGCCTTCCAGTCTTAGTCTGTAGGGTTCAATATTGAGTTGGCCCACCCTTTGCAACTATAACAGCTTCAACTCTTCTGGGAAGGCTGTCCACAAGGTTTAGGAGTGTGTCTATGGGAATGTTTGACCATTCTTCCAGAAGCGCATTTGTGAGGTCAGGCACTGATGTGAATGAGAAGGCCTGGCTCGCAGTCTCCACTCTAATTCATCCCAAAGGGGTTCTGTCGGGTTGAGGTCAGGACCCTGTGCAGGTCAGTCAAGTTCCTGCACTCCAAACTCGCTCATCCATGTCTTTATGGACCTTGCTTTGTGCACTAGTCCAAATCACTTGGTGGAGGGGGAATTATGGTGTGGGGTTGTTTTTCAGGGATTGGGCTTGGCCCCTTAGTTCCAGTGAAGGGAATTTCTTAAAGCATCAGCATACTGAGACATTTTGGAACAATTTCATGCTCCCAACTTTGTGGGAATAGTTTGGGGATGGCCCCTTCCTGTGCCAACATGACTGTGCACCAGTGCACAAAGCAAGGTCCATAAAGACATGGATGAGTGAGTTTGGGGTGGAGGAACTTGACTGCCCTGCACAGAGTCCTGACCTCAACCCAATAGAACACCTTTGGGAGACTGCAAGACAGGCCTTCTCATCCACATCAGTGACTGACCTCACAAATGTGTAATTTTTCCAGGCCAGTGATGTCACAGGCCAATTCCAGCACTTCTATCTTCAGCAGTAGGCAGATCCTAAGTGCTTCAGAGAGTAGCATGTTATTAAGCAATCTAATTTTCAGCAGCAATCCCTTTATAAGTCCAGGGTGGGGGCAGACAAGTATTGCTTTATGGGTGACCAGGTGAGGGACAGGCAAATATGAGTTAAGTATACCAGAACTGCTTTTTATTAGATGTCAAAGAGTGAAATGATTTAACCACCTGTTGACCATATACTGTACATACAGTATATGGCGGCAAGGCGGCCATAAAAAAAAAAAATCCATAAACACATCCCACAGTTTGTAGATGCTATAACTTTTGCACAAGGCAATCAATATATGCTTATTGGGATTTTTTTTAGCAAAAATATGTAGCAGAATACATATTTCACCTACATTTATGAAGAAATTGGACGTTTTACATTATTTTATTGGACACTGTATGTTTTATAGTAGAGAGCAAAAACATATTTTTTTCAAAATTGTCGTTTTTTTTTTGTTTATAGCGCAAAAATAACAAACAAAAAATCAGAGGTGATCAAATATCACCAAAAAAAAACTCTATTTGTGGGGGAAAATAAAGGACATACATTTCATTTGGGTACAGCATCGCACTACTCACAATTGTCAGTTAAAGTAACGCAGTGTCATATTGCAAAAAATGGCCTGTCATGAAGGGTGTAAATCTTCCGGGGAAGACTCCCCCACCCATTAGCACCCCTCCCATGTTGAGGGTATGCGGCCTGGTATGGTTCAGGAATGGGGGGGGGTGCTTGCTCGTCCCCTCCTTTTCCTGACCTGCCCGGCTCCATGCTCGGATACCCGTGTCTGGTATGGATTTTGGGAGGTGAACCCATGCCATTTAAAAAACAAATTGGTGCGGGGGTCCCCTCCAAACCCATACCAGACACGAAGGGCCTGGTATGGGCCTGGGGAGGGACCCAACGCCATTTTTCTTTCATACATTTTTTGCCGCCAATTTATTTTTTTGTTTTTACATTAAGCTGTCAGTGGGGAACCCCGCTGACAGCTGATAACTCATGGGCTGTTAAGGATTTTTGGGGGGGTGGCAAACAACCCCCCCCCGATCGGCGGCCCCCACCCCCCCACCCTGCTGTTGGTCGGTCGGGTCACCCGGCACACACACCCCTGCGGGTCTTGCGGTTGGTAGACCATCCAGCCCCACACGTATCTGACCTAGTTTGTGATTAAGGACACCGAACACCCCCTGGTTCGGTTCGCACCAGAACATGCGAACAGGCAAAAAAATTTGGACGAACACGCGAACACCGTTAAATTCTAAAGCCCCATACACACGGTAGGATTTTCCGATGGATTCTGTCCTATCGGACAATGTTGTCGGAAATTTCGACCGTGTGTAGGCACCATCGGACATTTTCCATCGGATTGTCCTAACAACGATGCTCTAACAATTTTCCGACAACAAAGTCCGATCACACCAATTCCGATCGTGTGTAGCGAATTCCGACGGACAAAGTGCCACGCATGCTAAGATCACATTACAAGACCAAAGCTATTGGCTACTAGCCTCTACGTAGTCCCGTCGTAGGCAACAAACGTCACCACGTTCAGAATGATCGGATTTTCCGACAACTTTGTCCTACCGTGTGTATGCAACACCAGTGTCGGACTAAATCCGTCGGAAAAAATCCGATGGATTTTGTGGTCGGATTTTCCGACCGTGTGTACGGGGCATAAGAGACAAGAACATGAAAAATCAAAGGTACTCATTTAAAAGGCTTATATGCAAGTTGAAAAGAAAATTAATTAAAGGTTAATTAATTAGAACTGCACTCTCTCAAAAATATGTTATTTTAAAGTGCAAATGCTTAAAGTGCATAAACCAATGTCAGCAAACACAATCATAAACATGTGATATAATATTATGTGTAACGTCCTCAAAATATCTACTTGAGTGTCCACTCAAAATAAATAATCAAGAAAGTGCATGTAAATCTTCCAAATTCTTGGTGAACAACAAGGAGTAGATCTTCCACCCATCCTACTCACCAGAATCCCATGACACCCATTACAGGTAGTCATATATGCCTGTGAATAATGCCAATGGAAAATCCTCACAGCCACAGCTCCGGTCCACACGGATAATAAATAGATCCCATGGAACTCATTTTGGGTACTGATGAATGCTTGTAGGAAAAAGTTTTTACATTAAGCTGTCAGTGGGGAACCCCGCTGACAGCTGATAACTCATGGGCTGTTAAGGATTTTTGGGGGGGTGGCAAACAACCCCCCCCCGATCGGCGGCCCCCACCCCCCCACCCTGCTGTTGGTCGGTCGGGTCACCCGGCACACACACCCCTGCGGGTCTTGCGGTTGGTAGACCATCCAGCCCCACACGTATCTGACCTAGTTTGTGATTAAGGACACCGAACACCCCCTGGTTCGGTTCGCACCAGAACATGCGAACAGGCAAAAAATTTGGACGAACACGCGAACACCGTTAAATTCTAAAGCCCCATACACACGGTAGGATTTTCCGATGGATTCTGTCCTATCGGACAATGTTGTCGGAAATTTCGACCGTGTGTAGGCACCATCGGACATTTTCCATCGGATTGTCCTAACAACGATGCTCTAACAATTTTCCGACAACAAAGTCCGATCACACCAATTCCGATCGTGTGTAGCGAATTCCGACGGACAAAGTGCCACGCATGCTAAGATCACATTACAAGACAAAAGCTATTGGCTACTAGCCTCTACGTAGTCCCGTCGTAGGCAACAAACGTCACCACGTTCAGAATGATCGGATTTTCCGACAACTTTGTCCTACCGTGTGTATGCAACACCAGTGTCGGACTAAATCCGTCGGAAAAAATCCGATGGATTTTGTGGTCGGATTTTCCGACCGTGTGTACGGGGCATAAGAGACAAGAACATGAAAAATCAAAGGTACTCATTTAAAAGGCTTATATGCAAGTTGAAAAGAAAATTAATTAAAGGTTAATTAATTAGAACTGCACTCTCTCAAAAATATGTTATTTTAAAGTGCAAATGCTTAAAGTGCATAAACCAATGTCAGCAAACACAATCATAAACATGTGATATAATATTATGTGTAACGTCCTCAAAATATCTACTTGAGTGTCCACTCAAAATAAATAATCAAGAAAGTGCATGTAAATCTTCCAAATTCTTGGTGAACAACAAGGAGTAGATCTTCCACCCATCCTACTCACCAGAATCCCATGACACCCATTACAGGTAGTCATATATGCCTGTGAATAATGCCAATGGAAAATCCTCACAGCCACAGCTCCGGTCCACACGGATAATATATAGATCCCATGGAACTCATTTTGGGTACTGATGAATGCTTGTAGGAAATCCCAATGTGGAAATTTTCATAACCACAGCATCAATCCAACCAGGTGTTCAAGCATTAGTGGAAATTAAAGAGGAAAAAGGCGTACATGGTGAAGTATATCCCGCAGGTGGTTTGAGCGTGATAAGTCACTTCCGCCGTTTGCAATGCAGGTAAAACGTTACGGTGTTACCAACACATGGACATGTAAGCTGCTATAGATACTTGATTTTAAACCTATTTTTACTAATTATTTTAATAAACCGTGATATAGTTCACCATGGAAGCCCTTTTTCTCTTTATTTTCCACTAGTCCTTGGACACCTGCTTGGATTGATGCTGTGGTTATGAAAATTTCCACATTGGGATTTTCTACAAGCGATCATCAGTACCCGAAATGAGTTCCATGGGATCCTGATTTATTATCCGTGTGGATCATAGCTGTGGCTGTAAGGATTTTCCATTGGCATTATTCACAGGCATATATAACTAATAATGGGTGTCATGGGATTCTGGTGAGTAGGATGTGTGGCAGGTGATGGTGGTGGAAGATCTACTCCATGTTATTCACTAATGCGGCGTACACACGGTCGAAATTTCTGATGGAAACAGTGCGATGGGAGCTTATCATCGGATTTTCCGACCGTGTGTATGCTTTTTCTGTCGGAATTTCCGACGGACTTTGGATTAAGAACCTGTTCTTAATTTTTCTGACGAAAAACCTTTCTATCGGATTTTCCGATCGTGTGTATGCAATTCCGACACGCAAAATTCTGACACATGCTCGGAAACAATTCGATGCATGCTCAGAAGCATTAAACTTCCCTTTTATAGTGCAGTCGAACGTTTTTTAAGGCGTGGTGTTATTGACCATCGGAATTTGGTGTGACCGTGTGTAAGCAAGACAGTTTGAGCGAAATTCCGTCGGAATTCCGACGGGAAAACCATCAGAGCTTTTTCCAAAGAGAATTCCGACCGTGCGTACGCGGCATAAGAATTTAAAGATTCACATGCACTTTCTTGATCATTTATTGACCCTTGACCCAAAGGGCCTGGTAATGGACTGAGGGGGAACCCATGACATTTTTTTCAATGAGTTTTATCTATATTGCTGAGACCCGACAATTTATTACAGCCGCAATCAGTTTTAAATGACTTTTTTCCTTTAGAAATTTAATTTTGCTGTGTTACCGTTCTAAACACGGGAAAACTGTGCCACTTTACAGGCATACTATAGACACCCCCCAGGCACGATATTTAAAGGAATATTTCATTTTTATTGTTTCACTTTAAGCATTATTAAAATCACTGCTCCCAAAAAAAATTGCAGTTTTTAAAACTTTTTTTTAATTGATACATGTCCCCTGGGGAAGGAATGTCCCCAAACACTTTTTATGGCAATAAATTGCATATAAGCCTTTAGAATGAGCACTTTTGGTTTTTCATGTTAATGTCCCATAGACTTTACCGGTGTTCCGCGGCTTTGGAATTTTCCGCAAGCACTGCATAATGTTCGCTGTTCGGCGAACAGGCCAACACCCGATGTTCGATTCGAACTTATGTTCGACTCGAACATTGGGCTCATCCCTAGTTGTGATCGGGCAGCGCTCCTACGGGCGACGACTTCTATCGCGTCTACTCCTCCTCGGCATCATGGTGGCCTCCGCCGTGCGTCTTCTCCCCCCTCCTAAGCTTCCAAAAGGATTGCCTGCCCTTTAGCCAATCAGGTGATGGATCTCAGGACCCGCTTCCTGATTGGCTGGGAGGAGGATCAGTGTGAAAATAGCAAAGATTAATTTGCTATTGTCACACAACTGGTTGGGCTCGGAGTGCAGCCCACCCTTTTTTGAAGCCTATTAGAGCCTCTGGCTCTAATTACGTGCTTAAAAAAAAAAAAACACTCCCCCCGATTGGAATCCCTGCGTCCGGGGGCCATCATGTAGATTAGGGGGCCGGACGCACGGATAGGGGGGGGGCGTCGCTCATGCGCCCTGTATGGACGGGCTGCCACTGACACAGACCTTCTTTACTAAGGTGACAGCCAAGACGAATGCCAACAGCACATATCAGAAAAAAGCACATGGTAATTAGTATTTTGATTTCTATGCCATTCTGATGTTTCTGATATTGTTTCTGATAAGCTGCAATTACATTTTTATTTTTGGGTTTAGATAGCAGCACCACACCATAAGGTGACGTCTGGTACTGGGTGAACTTCAGCTCTCTGCACTAGTCTTCAGTTGCCTCCTGTTGACTTTAAACAAACTTTATTTATTTATTTTAAATGCAAAGAACTGCCTTTAAAACAAAACTCATGTCTCTAAAATATATATTATTTTGTTTTCAATATACAAAGTATATTGTTACATCACAATGTCTAATTTCAGGCGTATTAATGTCTGTCTTTGTAAGTTATTAGTTCAAAAGAAATCATTCACATTGGTTTATAAATAACCATGCTTGATGAAGTTTAATTAGTGGTAATTACAGAAATGAATACTTTTTATTACACATAAAGCAGTAAATGTACATAATGATAACAATCTGTTCTAACAAGGAAACACAAGCTCACAAAACAAGGTGTGATAATGAAATAAATCACAATTATATGTTTCCATGTGACAACTAAAACACACAGTCTAAAGATGAATTAACAGCTGGGTACAGGCTTTAATGTGATTAAAGCTACATTCACTCAAAGGGAATTTTCGTTGTCTTCACTTCCTATGTCTAGGTGCATTTCAGCAGGCTCCCACCTTGCTATCCTGCATTTCCTCCCCTGCATTGGCAGAGCACAGTTTCAGATTTTTTTATTTTAAACTCTCCTGCAGATGGATACATCTCTCAGTGCTGATAGTTTTCTCAATGTGTGCAGAATGGGTTTCTTGTTCTCACTCCAAATTATCTCAGTAATGCAGAAATAATGCAGTACGTAGTAATGCAAAATAAATTGCCTGCAATCCCATCATAGTCCGTCCACGGGCTAGGAGGAGTCAGCAGAATCAAAGCTGAACTCCAAGAATTCAGACACTTTTTAATAAGTGCCACATTGCTTAAGGCCAAGTAGTGGGCTTATCTCTTTCATTTACAATTTACATTTTGACGGAGTCCAGGGAGCATAGCTTTCACTGTACTTCTGGTGCTCTGACCCTGGACTCAGGCCCTCCCCTGCTCCTGCCCAGTGCCCAATCATAGAGCACTTTGTAATATGTGAACCTGTTCTGTTCACAAAATACAAAGTCTTCAGTGAATGGATAGTGGAGGGGGGCGGGGGCTGTGGGTAGAGATTTTAAATGGCAATTTGTAGGTACAATAAATTGTCATTGTTCCTTAGATGTGTGCAATTTTAAAGCCAGGCATGTTGGGTATCATGTTTATCCATTTATTCGGTGTAACATCATCTTTTATATTTTTGGTGTTTGTTTGCACTAAAATTCTTTAAAAGGGAACTTTAGTCTGCTCACATAATTTGTAATAAAAACACCTTTGCCATTCTGAAGCTTCCCTCAAACCGCTTTGCATATTATTTTATATATACTGTGATTCTGTACTTGCACAATATGCTGCAGAAATCTCCCTCCACTGAGTTTGGCTGCAACCATTTTAACTGTGGGCAGCTGAAGCTGCTGCCTGTTCACTTCCTGGATTTACACACAGAGGCAGTGGCACACCTTCATCTCTGCAGCCCTGCAGCTCTCATTGGCCCTCTTATGACTCCCCCCCCCTCTCTTCCTGGCAAACTCTCACAAGAGTGAGAGAGAGCTGTGCATAATGTCATAAGCCTAGGCTTTTTACCAGACAAAAAACAGGAAGTGGGCTGTATAAGATATTTACTGGCAGAAAAATAATGTTTTACTATCCAAAGTTAAACCAACAAGGGCAGAAGATTTAATAGATGGAAAATTGAAAAGATGACTAAAAGTCCACTTTAATGTGTATTTTTTCCCAAAAATTTGCGTTTTAAAAATGACAATAAAACCTGTATTGTCTCCCCCTTTTTCATTGTGGCAAAATAAAACTGCTTACCTGATGTGCGTGTCTTGTATATCAAGCATACCCATACCAAGCATAATACACACATTTTTGCGACACAATAAAACCCACCTTTTTCTCTGTCTCTCGCTCACTTTTGCTGTGGACAAATAAAATGGCATACATAATTTGCTGAAAGTGTGTACAATATATTTGGCTGCTATCTGTAAAATAAAACAATCACAATTTTATTTCTTGATAAAAACTGCCTTGTCTTCGCTTACATTGCAGCCCAATCAAATGGCTTACATAATTTTCAGCCACTGTGCCATATGCTTGACTGTCATCTTTAAAATATGGCACTGTCATTTTTAATTTAGCATTACAACTGTCTGATCTCTGGAAAGTGGAGTTGTAGATTTGAAATGTTTTTGTGTACTTTGTATTGACTTTTTTTTAGACTTTGTAGACTTTGTGGTACTGCACAAAGAAAATATCACAAACTATGTTATGAAGCTGTTTGGGCATTGTTTGGAAATAGTATAGCAGTTGAGACCTTTATTTTGAAATGTAAACCTTCCAACAACTTTTAGATCTGTGTCTGCTGAATAATTGCTATTTTTGCTAGATAAACAGAAATGGTGCCACATAAAATATGTTTTTTTCAAGCTTAAACCCAGATAGCAAGTAATTGTGCTGCACGTTTGAAAATTACTTGCTAAGCTCTTGCTAGACTTGCCAGGCTTCACAAGTTTGTTGCACAATTGCAGCAAGTCTACATTGCATGGCTCCAGATCAACTTTCTTTGCAAACATTCAGCAAGTCTGCTGCAAGTTCTTTTTCAGTTATGTTGTGTAATAGTCATCCCACCACAGGGGTCGCTGTGGCTGAATTTTCATCATTGCTCCCTGCTGTGTGTAAGGTTTTTCTTTAATTGGTGCTCGGGCATGGAGTGCAGATAGGTGAGTGGTATCCATGAGATCTGATATGGAGTTCAGAGAGGTAGAAATCAAGGAGTGACTAACCCTAATATCCCATTGGTGGAGCACAATTTTTTATTTTCCCTTGTTTATATGCTTGCATCTACTCCTTCTGAGTATGACGATGGGAATGGCGATGGGACTTTTTCACAGCCTAGCCACATAGAGAGGCCCAACATGCAGGGAGCACCATCAGGTGTTCTAGGAGCATAAATTACACATCTAACTTGTTGACTACCTATTACACTTTTGAAGGCCCTGGAGCACCAGGACAATGACACGTGACACTGATGTGGCACTGATGACAGATGGCACTGATACGTGGCACTGATGACATGTGGCACTGATGTGGCACTGATTACAGGCAGCACTGATGGCATGTGACACTGATGTGGCACTGATGACAGATGGCACTAATACGTGGCACTGATGGGGCATGACACTGATGTGGCACTGATGACAGATGGCACTAATAGGTGGCACTGATGACATGTGACACTGATGTGGCACTGATGACAGATGGCACTAATACGTGGCACTGATGACAGATGCACTAATACGTGGCACTGATGACACATGACACTGATGTGGCACTGATGACAGATGGCACTAATACATGGCACTGATGACAGATGGCACTAATACGTGGAACGGATGACACGTGACACTGATGGGGCACTAATGAAATATGGCACTGATACGTGGCACTGATGACACTTGACACTAATAACAGGTGGCACTGATTACAGATGGCACTGACAGGTGGCACTGGGGACAGTTGGCACTGATAGGTGGCACTGATAGGTGGCACTGGGGACAGATGGCACTGGGGACAGATGGCACTGATAGGTGGCACTGGGGACAGATGGCACTGACAGGTGGCACTGGGGACAGGTGGCACTGATAGGTACAGTAGGCACTGTGTTTTGTGTTAGTGTGGCACTGTGTTAGTGTTCACTCACGCTGCAGCACAGGTCACTCTCCCTCCTTACACGCGGTCTCTGCGTGAGGAGGGAGAGCCGGCAATGAGAGATGATCTCATATGTTTACATAATAGGTTATTTCTTTCACATGGCATGTGTATACCACAAATGACACTCCGAAATACATTCATCTACTCCTTCTGAGTATGGCGAGGGGAATGGCGATGGGACTTTTTCCCAGCCTAGCCACATAGAGAGGCCCAACATGCAGGGAGCACCATCAGGTGTTCTAGGAGCAAAAATTACACATCTAACTTGTTGACTACCTATTACACTTTTGAAGGCCCTGGAGCACCAGGACAATGACACGTGACACTGATGTGGCACTGATGACAGGTGGCACTGATGACACATGGCACTGATGTGGCACTGATTACAGGTGGCACTAATACGTGGCACTGATGGCATGTGACACTGATGTGGCACTGATGACAGATGGCACTAATACGTGGCACTGATGGGACATGACACTGATGTGGTACTGATGACAGATGGCACTAATATGTGGCACTGATGACATGTGAAACTGATGTGGCACTGATGACAGATGGCACTAATACGTGGCACTGATGACAGATGGCACTAATACGTGGCACTGATGACACATGACATTGATGTGGCACTGATGACAGATGGCACTGATGAAAGATGGCACTAATACGTGGCACGGATTACATGTGACACTAATGTGGCACTGAGAAAAGATGGCACTGGTAGGTGGCACTGGGGACAGATGGCACTGGGGACAGGTGGCACTGGAGACAGGTGGCGCTGGGGACAGGTGGCACTGATAGGTACTAAAGGCACTGTGTTTTGTGTTAGTGTGGCACTGTGTTAGTGTTCACTCACGCTGCAGCACAGGTCACTCTCCCTCCTCACACGTGGTCTCTGTGTGAGGAGGGAGATCCGGCAATGAGAGATGATCTCATATGTGATTGGCCATTTAGCACGATCTGTGATTGGTTATGTCCAAGGGACACGGCCAACACAGATTTTCCCCGATGCGCGACCGCGGTGACACACGGGGAACAAGTAAACAGGAGGATGTCCAGGGACACCCTCCCGGCAATTCAGTGCTGCGCTGTAGCCATCTTTCGGCTATAGCGTGGGCGCCTATTGGTTAAACAAAGACCATGACAGGTCTAGTGGTGCTTTTAGAAGAGGAGAGTGGAGTGGAATGTGATTTTACATAAAGGATCCATAAATTAAAGCCTTGTCGGACCAGCTGTGGATTTCAATGCAGGAGAGGAGAGTGGAACACGAACTGTCATTAAGGCAGGCCATACATGGGTCAAATTTCTAAAGAAATTTCTTTTGAAAATCTTATCTAAGAAATTTCGTTCGTATTTCGCACCATTAGTGGTCTGCCGCAACAGCCGATTTTCGTGTGGCCATCGAATTTGAGTAATCGAACATGTTGGAAATTTTTTGGAAAAACAAATGATTTTCTAATCAATGATGGGAGAATTGTGCGAGCGATATGCCGCATCTAAATTATTGGAACATAACTAATTCAAATTTTTCAGAATTTCCAAGTTTTATGTGAAATAGCGAATTTCGATCATAACGAATTACCTAAAACATTTAAAAAAAAATTTGTGAAACGAAAACGAACACATTTTTCAGCAGTGCACAAGTCTAATACAAACTGAACCAGCTACATGCAAAGTGATTCCAGTATAACACCAATAATGGAAAGCAAAATGTAATTTACACAAGTTTCTCCTACAACAGATTAATAACAATACTTTTAAAATTTGTATTCAGGTAAAAAAGACAGATAAGTATAGCAGCTCAGCAAGGAGCAATCTTTCCTAAATTTTCCTTAAAAATAAGCCTATAAAAGCCAAAGTTGATATATGGCAGTAGTTCTTTGCTGTAATAGGCAGAATCAGCTGAATTCATGGCAGTGTGGATTTTAAGTCCAGTCATTCTTTAATACAGATATAAAAACTTTAGTTCACAGCATGTTTTGCAACAGCTCCATGTTACAGTATATTTTATTTCAGAGGTGTGAAAATGCTTTAAAATGGCAAGATTCTGTGGTTTCTATTGTCCTACAGGGACAACAAAATTCAGTAAATGCACTGCTAACAACACTCTGCTGCAGCTACTATATATTTTTAGACATGCTGTGCTGGAAGTGCCATGTGTATTGGCAGCACTGCTAGCCTTTAATCTAATTCAAGCTGGACAGATGTCAAAAGACACTTTTTCCTGAACCCAAGGTAAAGGCTTCTGATGGAAAGAGGAAAGCAGCAAACTGGGCCCATGGTTCCCTGGTTCTCGCACTGGGTCTCATAACATAGGATTGAGTATCTATACTGAGTTGTGTAATAACATACTATTGAGTTGTATTTGTAACAGAACCTATCTTCATTGTCAGTATACAAGGATCATAAAGTGACTCATCACTATGACTCTGTCGGAGGCTTCAGGCAGACAAACTTTGCCTTTTTTGCTGTACTTTCTCTTCAGATAACCTGCATTGCTCTGTGAATCCTTTGTTATGAATTCAGCATTTTTTGTAAAGCAATAATGTATACAATACAAAATAGTTAATAAAACTAAACATGAATTTCAGTTATGGATATTTTTTTTACATAGTTACATTGGTCCAGCATTGTACAATGATCTCCATGAGCCTCTGTGTCCTGTGCCGGCTGCCCTGCTGCTTACTGAACACAGGAGGTCTTCCTCCTAGGATGGGTGTCATTCAGAGAGGGCTTTGTATTTTCTCACTGAATGCAAGAGGTTCCCTGAAAGGATTAGGTGGAGAAGTGATATCAAAATCTCCACCTAGTATAATCAGAGAACTCTTTGAATTCAGTGAGAAAATGCAAAGCATTCTCTGAATGGCATCTGTTCCAAACATATGACCTCCTGTGTTCAGTAAGCAGCAGGGCAGCAATATGGCACAGCATCCAGTGATATCAGCCAGTTATGGTATATGCCCAGTAACATTGGTCCAATCTGGAATGATGTAACTATGTAACAATGAAAGTAGAGAGTAGCAATTATATCATGGGAAGAAGGCTGATCCATTCCTGATACACTAGACAAAAGATATATTTCATAGGACTTTGTTCCAGCAATAGAAATCACACAAATACAAATTGGTGTATAAAAAATTGAAAACCGTTTATTGAACAACAGGGTTTAAAATTGGCTGGTCTAGACACTTCAGGTCCTGATCTTATACCATTCATACAATATACATATACTGCAGGGACACATGGAATTATTAAAATAAAATAATACACCAAGTCAACCCAACACATTTCAACTTATATAAAGTCTTCATCTGGGAATAAGGAAGTGGAAGCAATCCTAAATAACATCAAAAAAGCAAAAGAAAATGTATAATGACATTTATATTAAATTTATCAGATTGTACATGATTTTATTATTTTCATATGACATTCAAAGCAAGCATAATACACTTACAAAGATATGAACGTGACTGGATGTCCAGACCGTAATGGTGCAGACCACGCGGGTCTCAGCCCAACCCAGACATCAAGCCCCACAGAAGATTAATGACTATCAAGGAGAAGGTGATCCATAACATTTTTTGAAAGGTATTGTAATTTATAGATTCTTATAGGCATTTTTTTATTAATTATAAGAATCAGGATGAATGTAGTATTATATAAATTTGAAACAAACATCCAATAAAGTGTATTAAGTATAACAATGCACAAATTAAACATACCTAATGGAGGAGTAAGAGGCCACAAAATATATGTGTAAAGCTGGGTCGTAGACAACAGCAATAAAAGGAGAGCAATCTCCTATAAAGCCCTATGGTCAAACAAGAAAAAGAAAAGCTGTAGAGGGAATTTCAAAGTTTAAATTTGTTGAAAGAAAAAGGGCTTTTATATACTCACATCCAGCATAGGTTGACAGCATGGATTCCACTGGCTGAATGTGGGAAGGGAGGAAGCTCTATATATATGATGATGCAAGTCTGCTTGATTACCCCCAGCTTAAGTCATTAACATTGATCTCCCCTGGTGCCCAATCACCTCCCTGCCACCTCCAGGAGGTGTGGAGGACTGCTGCTGCTGACGTCATGCACTCCAAGCAGCGCAAAAGCCAGAATAGATGACAACCGTGCACGCGGAATTCGGCTGAGACACAATGGGGACACCAACAGCACGGACATGTGCCAAAAACTGCCCATGAGAGGGATCAAGCAGGAAGAAAGGCAAGAAGGGGGAGAGCTCATCCAATTCGACAAACACAAACCCCCCACGTCTGTGCTGGGGGACCCATGAGCCCAGACGAGCTACCACCGAGCAGCCACACCAAATGTGTCATGAACCTGAGATCACATAGATACTAACAATATCAAATCTTGCAAGATTTATTGGATATTATTCAAAAAAATTCACAATTAGAAAATCTTAAAACTGGGACAAAAAATATTTAAAAATAAAGGTGACAAAAGAAACTAGTAAAAAGAAAAAAAGGAAAGAAAAAAAAAAACACAAATCCAAGAATGATTAATCTGTTTTATCTAATGTAAAACCCTTTAAAAATGGCTTAAAGGTGATAGCGTCATTTAAGTCCGGAGGTGAAGTACCCCTTAATTTGTAAATTCATCTCTGTTGTGTTTGTAATGCCGCGTACACACGACCGGTTTTCCCTTCGGAATAAACTCTGAAGGTTTTTCCGACGAAGTTCCAATGGAGTTCCGCTGAAACCGCCTTACCTACACACAATCACCCAAAGTTCGACCATCTAGAACGCGGTCACGTACAACACGTATGATGGGACTAGAAAAAAGAAGTTCAATAGCCAGTAGCTGCCGTCTCGTACTTGCTTTGGAGCATGCATAGTTTTTGGTCCGTTGGAACAGCATGCAGATGAGCGGTTTTCCCGATAGGAATTGGTTCCGTCGGAAATATTTGAAACATGTTCTATTTCTAGGTCCGTTAGAATTTTAAAAAAAAAGTCAGATGAGGCACACACACGATCGGAATATATAAGATCTTATATATAAGATTCCGTCTGACTTTTTCTGCCGGAAAGTCCGACCGTGTGTATCTTATTCCAATCCCCCTTTCATTGGGGTATATGTATCCTATCCAGTGCTGTGACTTAAATTTTTGGAAATTTACCCCCATGGTTTTTCATAAAATGCCTCCCCAATGGTAAATCTGGGTTGTATGTTTGCATGCAACAAATATATCTATATAAACGCTGGCATAGTTCTGCCATAGTTCTTGTTTGGTTTTACCAACATAGAAAGAACCACAATCACATGTGATCATATCAGTATACTACTCTCTGTGTGCAACAATTTGTGAAATGTTTTAAATCAAAGGATTCACCATTGAAAATAATTAAATGACTTTTCCCCAACATATAAGTAAGCAAGTAAGAGCATCCACTACAGGCAAAAGTGACACCTTGTTGGCATGGATTACCTTTCCCATTCCTGAATTCACTACTTAGAAGTTTGTCCCTCAATGAAACAACCCTTCTATAAGTAACGGCTGGTCTTCCATTGATGAACTGCTTAATTACAGTGTCTTTGGCTAGAATAGGCCAATGCCTATTCAAAATTATTTTAATTTCTGATTGTTGATTAGTATGTCTCAAAATTACACTTGTAGATGGAAGATCGCTAGTGACTTTTTTATGTTTAAAGAGTAGCTCCTCACAAGGGAGTCTACTCAGCTTTTCAAAGGCAAGTTTTACTGTAACCTCTTTCCAAAAATCTATTCTTTAATTTATCAGCTGATACATATACCCCATATAATAAAAACCAAAAAAGTTGTGCTTATTTGATTGAACCACTAAAAAGAAATGAAATGTGACTGCATCAAAAATAACAATCCAAAGGGTATTGAACCCAAGAGAAGTGAGTATTACTGAATGAGTAATGTGAAAAGTCAATTGCACATATAAATAAAAAAATTGGTACAAATGTAAACTTCTCTGACAGGTGAAGAAATAATCTTAAATGCAACAATGTTCTGGAATAAGAAAGATCCAGCAAGATGAAATGTTCCAGGACTTTCACCACCACCAAGGAAAATGGAGATCTCCGTGTGATAATCACTCAATAAGTGGGGACTCTTACCGGAAGGAGTGGACCTCCTGTAGCAACGAGGTCAAGCGCCGGCAGATATAACCCTCTGTGGGGTCAGAAGGCACGTCCTGTCTTGAGGATTCACTGACAGTCTGGAGCAGTCTTCCTCGATATCCCACTACCATCCAGCTCTCCTCCTAATATCACAGAGCGTATGAAAGAATAGGAGCTCCAATAGTGTATTAACGTGAAAAATATATTTTATTACTTAAAATGCATGGCTTGATATACATACAGCATAAAAAACGTTTGCCCACAAAACACAAAATTCAAACACATGCACTTCCGGGGTCACGAGGGGCGTGATGACATAAGCACGTAGCTCCACCCGACATGTTTTTCATCATATGTGATGTCTTCCAGGGGCATGTTCCCCCTGGAAGATGTCCTGGAACATTTCATCTTGTTGGATCGTTCTTATTCAAGAACATTGTTGCATTTAAGATAATTTCTTCACCTTTCAGAGACATTCACATTTGTAACAATTTTTTTATTCATATGTGCAATTGACTTTTCACATTACTCATTTAGTAATACTTACTTCTCTTGGGTTCAATAGCCTTTGGATTGTTATTTGTGATCCACATTCACATTTCATTAATTTTTAGTGGTTCAGCCCAGGTTTACACTGAGCTGTGAAAATGAAGCTGTGCGGGTTCAGCTGAACATGCAGGATTTCACTCCTGCATGTCAGTCCCAATTTTGGCTGCTATTTCAGAGACATCTGTGTAGGTTTCTGCACAGATGTCAAAGTAAATCGCAGCCCGAAATCGCAAAAAGTAGTACAGAAACAACTTTTTGAAATCACAATGCAGTGTTGCACCGATTAGGACGGTGCCATTGATGGTAATTGCTGCTGATTTGACATGTCAAATCGCATGTCAAATCGTACCAATGTGAACCAGAGCTTAATCAAATAAGTGCAACTTGCACATTTTGATCAATTAGCACGGTATACCACTTCCATTTTTTACATATACCCCAAAGAAAGGGGGATTGGATTAAGATACTCTTATGCCGCGTACACACGATCAGAAATGCCTCCAGCAAAACTCAGATGAGAGCTTTTTGTCGGAAAATGCGACCGTGTGTATACTCTATCAGTCTTTTGCTGGTGGAATTCCAGCCAGAAAAAGATTGGGAGCATGTTCTCTATTTTTTGGTCGGGAAAAGTTCCTATCTGAAAATGCGATAGTCTGTATGCAATTCGGACACGCAAAAAATTGCGCATGCTCGGAAACAATTCAACGCATTCTCTGAAGCATTGAACTTAATTTTCTCAGCTCGTCGTAGCGTTGTATGTCCCCTTGATGGTCAAAAGTTCCGAGAACTTTTGTGTGACCGTGTGTATGCAAGACAAGCTTGAGCAGAATTCCGGCGGAAAAACCATCCAAGATTTTTCGGACGGAAATTCCGCTTGTGTGAAATTCAAACAGAACAGAGATGGATATACAAATTAAGGGCTACTTCCCTGACGCTATCACCTTTAAGTCCTTTTTAAAGGGTCTTGCATCAGGTAAAACAGATTAATCATTCTCGGATTTGTGTTTTGTTTTTTTTCTTGTCGCTTTTGTCACCTTTATTTTTAAATATTTTTTCTCCCAGTTTTAAGATTTTCTAATGCCCTGTACACACCGTCGGAATTTCCGACAGAAAATGTGCAATCAGATCGTGTTGTCGGAAAATCCGATAGTATGTGGGCTCCATCGGATTTTTTCTGTCGGAAATTTCCAACACACAAAGTTTGAGAGCAGGATCTAAAATTTTCCGACAACAAAATCCGATCGTTTAAATTACGATCGTGTGTAGACAATTCTGACGGCCAAAGTGCCATGCATGTTCAGAATAAATTAAGAGACGAAAGCTATTAGCTACTGGCCTATTTATAGTCCCGACATACGTTTTGTACCTCACCTCGTTAAGAACGATCTGATCTGACGGATTTTGTGGTCGGAATGTCCGACCGTGTGTATAGGGCATTATTGTGAATGTTTTTGAATAATATCCAATAAATCTTGCAAGATTTGATATTGTTAGTATCTATGTGATCTCAGGTTCATGACTCATTTGGTGTGGCTGCTCGTGGTAGCTCATCTGGGCTTTTGGGTTCCCCAGCACAGATGTAAGGGGTTTGTGTCTGTCCAATTGGACTAGCTCTCCCCTTCTTGCATTTCTACCTGCTTGATCCCTCTCACGGATGGTTTTGGGCACACGTCCGCACTGTTGATGTCCCCATTCTGTCTCCACTGAGTTCCGCGTGCGCGGTTATCATCTATTCTGGCTGCGCTGCTTGGAGTGCATGAGGTCAGCAGCAGCCATCCACTGCGTGGAGGTGATTGGGCACCAGGGGAGATCAATGTTAATGGCTTAAGCTGGGGGTAATCAAGCAGACTTGCATCATTATATATATATATATATATATATATATATATATATATATATATATATAGCGCGCCCTCCCTTTCCACATTCAGCCAATGTAGTCCATGCTGTCAACCCATGATGGATGTGAGTATGTAAAAGCCCCTTTTCTCTCAACAATTTAAACTTTGAATGTCCCTCTACAGCTTTTCTTTTTCTTGTTTGTCCATAGGGCTTTATAGGAGATTGCGCTCCTTTTTCTGCGGTTGTCTACCACCCAGGTTTACACATATATTTTGTGGCCTCTTACTCCTTCATTAGGTATGTTTCATTTGTGCATTGTTATACTTGATACACTTTATTGGATGTTTGTTTCAAATTGATATAATACTACATTCATCCTGATTCTTATAATTAATAACAAATGCCTATAGGAATCTATAAATTCCAATACCTTTCAAAATGTTTTATGGATCAGCAAAAGAGTGTCCCTATACTTTGATTTAATTCAGTGAATGCAAGCAAGTCGCCTCTGTTGTCTTCTCCTTGATAGTCATTAATCTTCTGTGGGGCTTGATGTCTGAGTTGGGCTGAGACCCGCGTGGTCTGCACCATTACCTATCGGTCTGAACATCCAGTCACGTTCATATCTTTGCTTTGATTCTCATATGAAAATAATAAAATCATGTATAATCTGTTAAATTTAATATAAATTTCATTATCCATTTTCTTTAGCTTTTTTTGATGTATGTAGGATTGCTAACACTTCCTTATGCCCTGATGAAGACTTTATATAACTTGAAATGGGTAGGATTGACTTGGTATATATGCTATTTATTTTAATAATTTCACATATCCCTGCAGTATATGTATATTGTAGGACTGGTATAAGATCAGGATGTGAAGTGTCTAGACCAGACAATTTTAAACCTGATGTTCAATAAAAGTTTTTCTATTTTTATACACCAATTTGCAATTGTGTGATTTTTATTGCTGCAACAAAGTACTGTGGGAGATATCTTTTGTCTAGCTATTTAGCAATATCCATTCCTGAAAGTCATCTATAACCACTACCCCGCATACATTTACTATGGCAGGGCGATAGTGCTTGATCTGGCACTTCCAGGTCTGACTTGATGTTCGCTGGGACCCGCTGATTGTTTGGGACACAAGCAGAACAGCAGTCTGCATATGTAAACAAGGTAGATTGCCGTTCTGTGAGGAGGGGAGGCTTTGATCCAGGGTTTCTGCAAAGCAGGAACACGGATCTTTGTCCTCCCTAGTCAAAGCACCTCCCCCACATTGAGTAAGCACAATCTAGGCACACTTTGATCGCCCCTGATAGTAACCCCTTCTCTGCCAGTGTCATTAGTACAGTGACAGTGCATATTTGTTTAGCACTGTACACTGCATTAGTGTCACCGGTCCCCAAAAAGTGTCAAAAGGGTCAGTTAGGTGTCTGATTTGTCCGCCGAAATATTGCAGTCCTGCTATAAGTCGCTGATCACCACCATTACTAGTAAAAAAAAATAAAAATGCATGAAAATATTCCTTAGTTTGTTGACGCTATATCTTTTGCGCACACCAATCAATATACGCTTATTGGGATTTTATTTACCAAAAATATGTAGCAGAATACATATTGGCCTAGATTGATGAAGAAATTGATTTTCATTTTTTTTTTATTGGGTGTGTTTTATAGCAGAAAGTAAAAAATATATATTTTTTATTCAAAATTGTAGGTCTTTTTTTGTTTATAGCACAAAAAATAAAAACCACAGAGGTTATCAAATACCACCAAAAGAAAGTGCTGTAAGTGGGAAAAAAGGGACGAAAATGTTATTTGAGTACAGCATCGTACAACCGCGCAATTGTCATTTAAATGTAACACAGTGCCGTATCTCATAAAATGACCTGTTCAGGAAGGGGGAAAAACCTTCCAGAGCTCAAGTGGTTAAAGAAAAAAAAATACATTTGACACTTTACCATTATAGCTTACCTTTAAAATCCATCTGTTATACTAACAATTACTATCTGCTACATTTTCTTATGATTTTTAATACTGTTTACTGCTTTTGCTTGCAGGAAAACACAGGCAAATGCCTGTAAATGAGCGTACACACTAATCTTAAAAACATAAAACAAAAACATTTACATAGACTATATGACTTTATAAATGTCAAGTGTAAATCATTGTAACAAGCACCTATGTGTGTAGAAACGAAATGTATGCAATTCTGCCTACATTTCCAGATTCACTTTTTTAAGATCTTATCAATCATCTTTATATCTCTGGCCTCTATCACAATTACCTGATTTTTGACTTACATTATAGGTTTCTCACTTTAAAAATCCTGATGTTCTTTTATAGTGTGCTCGCAGGAGATTTCTGTCTGCTTTTTATTATTTTTTGATGTGCTTTTCATCAGTCGGCTATTGACTTGCATGGGCTCAAACTGTCATCAGTTTTCATCCAAAAAAAAAAAGAGATGAAAACTATATTGTTGTGAAATCCTTAATACAGTATATCACTAAAGAATTAGCATATTTTTTTCACTGGTATTTAACTTCAAAATGATTGCATTTAAATACTTAAAATGTTATTATTATTTATAAATTGTATTAGCAGTGTTTAAAGTATAGGGTATTATCTTGATTTCCACTGTTGCTGAAAGAGTTTATTATCATCAACCTAGTCCAAATAATATAGTCAGTCAACTTCAATCTAAGATCTAATGGTTGGGCACTGACATACAGTTTCCTTCCTTTTGCAGAATTTTGCATGATGCCCTTTTCATTGTAGTAGATGTAGGCAGAAGTGAGAGCTGAAATGCACATTTCTAGCTATGGTCTCATAAGCTGTTCATTGATTTAAGTTGCTGACCTTTAACTTATCATGAAATTAGCTTGGTGTCTATTAGACTGAGCTACAGCCACACAGAAATAAAAACATATGGGAGAATTTGGTTGGAGAGAGAAATATGTATCTGGTGGTTCTTTAAATGCTAACAATTTTCCAGCTGTTCCGACTTTTAGCTTATTCTAGTTTTCCAAAAATGTCCACATATAACAAACTATTTAAAATCTGTGGGTAAAACTATAAAAGTGTGTCATAAAATGAATTTGTCACAGGAGGCAGCAGGCACTGAGGATGGAGTGTCCATACCAGACACTCTATTCTCAGTGCAGCTCACAGGCTCAGCATTACAAACCTCCCTCGCCAGCTACTGTATCCATCACACATACAGTATCTCACAAAAGTGAGTACACCCCTCATATTTGTGTAAAAATTGTATTCTATCTTTTCATGTGACAACACTGAAGAAATTACACTTTGCTACAATGTAAAGTAGTGAGTGTACAGCTTGTATAACTGTAAATTTACTGTCCCCTTAAAATAACTCAACACACAGCCATTAATGTCTAAACCGCTGGCAACAAAATTGAGTACACCCAAGTGAAAATGTCCAACTTGGGCCCAAAGAGTCAATATTTTGTGTGGCCACCATTATTTTCCAGCACTGCCTTAACCCTCTTGGACATGGAGTTCATCAGAGCTTCACAGGTTGCCACTTGAGTCCTCTTCCGCTCCTCCATGATGACATCACGGAGCTGGTGGATGTTAGAGACCTTGCGCTCCTCCACCTTCCGTTTGAGGATGCCCCACAGATGCTCAATAGGGTTTAGGTCTGGAGACATGCTTGGCCAGTCCATCACCTTTACCCTCAGATTCTTTAGCAAGGCAGTGGTCATCTTGGAGGTGTGTTTGGTGTCGATACCATTTTGGAATACTGGCCTGTGTCCCAGTCTCCAAAGTGAGGGGATCATGCTCTGCTTCAGTATGTCACAGTACATGTTGGCATTCATGGTTCCCTCAATGAACTGTAGCTTTCCAGTTCCGGCAGCACTCATGCAGCCCTAGACCATGACACTCCCACCACCATGCTTGAATGTAGACAAGACATACTTGTCTTTGTACTCCTCACCTGGTTGCCGCCACACACGCTTGGCACCATCTGAACCAAATATGTTTATCTTGGCCTCCTCAGACCACAGGACATGGTTCCTGTAATCCATGTCCTTAGTCTGCTTGTCTTCATTAAACAGGCTTTCTTGTGCATCATCTTTAGAAGAGGCTTCCTTCTGGGGTGGCAGCCATGCAGACTAATTTGATGCAATGTGTGGGGTATGGTCTGAGCACTGACAGGCTGACCCCCCCCCCCCACCCTCTACCCCTTCAACCTCTGCAGCAATGCTGTCAGCACTCATATGTCTATTTACCAAAGACAACCTCTGGATATGATGCTGAGCACGTGCACTCAACTTCTTTGGTCGACCATGGCGAGGCCTGTTCTGAGTGGAACCTGTTCTGTTAAACTGCTTTATGGTCTTGGCCACCGTGCTGCAGCTCAGTTTCAGGGTCTTGGCAATCTTCTTATAGCCTAGGCCATCTTTATGTAGAGCAGCAATTCTTTTTTTCAGATCCTCAGAGAGTTCTTTTTCCATGAGGTGCCATGTTGAACTTCCAGTGACCAGTATCAGAGAGTGAGAGCGATAACACCAAATTTAACACACCTGCTCCCCCATTCACACCTGAAACCTTGTAACACTAACGAGTCACATAACATCGAGGAGGGAAAATGGCTAATTGGGCCCAATTTGGACATTTTCACTTAGGGGTGTACTCACTTTTGTTGCCAGCAGTTTAGACATTAATGGCTGTGTTTTGAGTTATTTTGAGGGGACAGCAAATTTACACTGTTATACAAGCTGTACACTCACTACTTTACATTGTAGCAAAGTGTAATTTCTTCAGTGCTGTCACATGAAAAGATAGAATAAAATATTTACAGAAATGTGAGGGGTGTACTCACTTTTGTGAGATACTGTATGGTTAATGTGGGGTGGCAGACTTCCTCTTTTAATCACAAGGCAGGTGGACCTGACTGGGAACTAGTCTCTTAGAGTTCCCTATCAGGCTCCACCCACTGTCAGTGTGTCTTTTTATCATAAGTTACTAGGACACTGTGGACTATGTAGCCAACAGAGTCATAACAACCAATGTTAACAACCATTCCTGCCTCATTCAGCTGCTGGCATCCTCACTCTTATGTTTACATTTACCTCTTGTCCAGGAAATCTTTTGGCTGGCAGCTGAATGGGCCTGGGGTTGATTAACTGGTTGCTATGGCGCTGGCAGCCACTGGCACCATAGCAACAAGGAAGCCCTGTGGTGAAAGCTATCACATTTATGATAGTTTCTCAACATACAATGACCCATTCTAAGCACTGGCATCTATCTGTATACCAACTCAGAGATGGTCTTAATTGCCACCTGTTGCATATATATATAATTATTTTTGAATCTGTTGCAGCCTTAGTGGGAAATTCTTAAATTGACAGAACTAAGATCTACATGAACCCTGGTGCACATGTCAGATCTCCTAACAAAACTGTTGCAAGGCTTTTTCTGAATTAGGTGCAGGCCATTTTAAAGGGGCCATAGCACCAGAAAAGTGTTGTAACTGCTTTATTCAATTGTAGGGTAACCTGGCTCAAGCATGCAGATGAGTAGCGTTAAAATAGGATCAGGACTCTTGATCTGCATGACAGTTTTAAATCAATGACTAAGAATGTTTTGAAGCCATTGAATTAACCTGACAGCCAGAAATAAAGTATTTTTAGAAAAAAAGTTCAGCAGTGGCAGTCTACATTTCTTCAGTTACGATTTCCTTTAATAATTTCTTTCCATTAAACTGGATTCTCTATATGCTCAATAATTGAAAAAGGACCTCAAATCTAGACATAATACCACCCATGGGTGGCTTCATGACATATCCAAAATGCAGCATCTTATGCAGAAAAAACTTACATTGTAAAAATAAATATAGAAAATGCATCACCAATACTGTTTTTGCCTTCCAGGTGTATCTTGGGAGAACTTATTTGTTGGCTTTACATGAAACAATCTTTCATAAAAACCCTATACCCCCTAATCCCTCTGGTTCAGTTTCTTTACTTGATTTTTCCAGGACTGCAATACATGCAATTTATCAGGAAAAGATAATTAATATTTCCAGTTGCTATGTGTTAGCATCAGAAAATATTTTTTTACAAAAATATGACTTACTCAAATGTTGGATCCCTGCATAGTTGCCTCTTTAGATCTCTGTTCAAATTCCATAAGAGCATGCTGATGAAGAATAAGATTAATAATGTCCCTGGAAAAAAAACTACCGTTGCCTTCATTCTGAATACAAATACCAACTGTAGAGATGCACAATTATAATACAGTTACAATGCTGGAAAAAATACATTTATGCTATTTTACTGGTAATTACCAACAACATTCAAACTCTGCTGCATATACTATACTTCAGTAGTGCAAATGTCAGGAATATTATGAATTAGAGGGATTATAAGTTTTATAAAAGAAGGATTTCTGTTGGGCTACTGTTGCAACTCTTCCCTATACAGTTGCATCTCCGATATGTTTAGAATGTGTTACTGCTAGTCTGCAACCAACCTGAGCTAATATTTGCCTTTTTGAGATTATGAAGGTTTTCCCTAAACCTGGCAGGTTGCATGCTTCAACCTGTTGCTGGAATGAGGCTCCAGTAATGTGGGAAGGATTAACCACTGGGCCCTTCATATTTATATGACTCCCTGATAGTGTTGTTCAGAGGTAGAATCTGGGTAGATGATACATGTTTGGAAGCACCTCTTCAGAACTGTTTCCCCCTGGGGCTTCTCCCTGGGAGGAAGACTGTGTGAAGAATTGCTATTAGGGCCTGGTCTTATTGTGAAGCATGTGCTAAGGTCCCTGGATACCAAGCTAATTTTTGAAGCGCATGCATGAAGAGACTTGAACTGATCAGAGATACTCTCGCCCACATTGGGTTGCAAAGGGGCTAGGTAAATTCTGCCATCCGAGCCTTGCACAACAGTCTTTTACATCTCACTCTCTGCCTGTACTACCTGAGCTAAACCGTCTGGGTCAGCTGAAGTAGAGGGCACCTGATGTTTTGACTTTGCTGACTGCCCACTATCTGTCTTATCATCTCCCTCTGAGGGTTAGCCTCTCATTTTAGAAGAGTGAGAGAAGGCTTTCTTCTTCTTTCTTTCAATTGTTTTTTTTATTTACATTATAAAGAATATACATAAGACAGTCAGAATGTGTGTATATACACAACAGTATGTAATAGAAAGATGATACAATATAACATTGTGTTGTAGGAAATGACCCGTTATCAAGATATGTAGTTAAGGGGCCTATGGCCCATCTCATCAGTAGAATAAACAGATATGATCAAAGACATTAATTAAGGCAGACAACTGAAAGCCAAAGTTACAACTGAGGAAAGGTGACATCAAAAAGACACCAAACCAGCTCTTCCCTCTTAAAACTCTGAGGACTGTCTGTAAAAACACATTCATTCTAATAAAGGAAAGAACAGAAGAGAAAAAAATAAAATAAGAGACCAGCACCTACTCAAGGACATAAAAGAAATCAGGTCCAGTCAATCACAAGCAATAATACCCGCCCCCCCATCATTATAGCAGGGAGATATTCATGTGATTCTCCCAGGTAAGTTCACATTTATGTATCGAGTCCTGTAAAACATTGTTCATATGCTCCTGTAACATGATTCAGGAGATCTTTCACTTTGCTGCAGCTAAAGAGACCTTCTGCCACTTCCAGCTCGTGGCAATAGTTAATTTGCCCCCCAAAAAAATAAATGTAGCTAGGCATTGGATGTGCCTAGATACATTTGGGCTCACCATATTAAAGCGGTTAAAATCCCTCTCATAAACCCAGTGAAGTGAATATCCTCAGATACACAGAGCTGAAACTAATCCTCCTACAAAAGTTTTACTTGATTATCTGCAGTCTTCTCTTGTCTACAGCCCTTCAAAAGAGTACAATTGTGATAAAATCCTTCTGCATATGTGAGGAGTACAGAGGAGGGGCTGGAAAGTTGCAGTTACCAGTTACAGCTCTTATACACTGTGTGAGAACTGACTGGAGGAAATGTACATACCTCCCTACATAGGCAGAAGAAAAAAGGAACATGCAGAGCTGTATTCTGAATAGAAAAGCTGGGTGCTTATCTCCCTCCCTGTCACAAATTTTATCTCATGTGTCAGGAAAACTTCTCAGACGTGTCATATGCTGATAACAGAGGAATGAAGCACCAGAGAGAAATGACACTTAGAGCTTTGGAGAAAGACAGGTAAACACTGCAGATATACAGTATATGCTTTGTTCACATTTCATGACTGGGGTTTACAGACACTTTGGAGAGCCGTCTGAGCAGCAATGGAAGAATCCAGTTCCAGAAGTTTTGTATCCTAAGGCATTCCCACCATATATGATACATAGTACCTAGAAGATCACAAACCCTAAAACATAGAGTAGAAGAGGATCAATACATTTTGGCTAACCGGACAGGAACCAGGTACCATCTCCTAATTACTTTTAAACTTGCTTCTATCCATACAACATTCATGATCCCCTTGTAGGAGTTAGAAAAAAACATTGCACCATGTTTCCAAGTCCCATTCTTGGGACAAGTCCTTCTCCCACTCCACCATGTAAGAAAATTTGTCTTGACCCTCCAATAGCAATTTCTAAATAATGGAGATCCCCTCCCCTTCTGATCTGCATCTTTAGCACAACATTATTCATAAGCCGTAGGTCTAGGGGGTGTGGATTCAACATCCCAAAGAGAGCGCAAGAAGTGGGAAGTCTTTAAAAAATGAAAGTGCTCCTTAGATGACATGTCCAAATTTCACTTACAAAAGCTCTAGGGAAGCGCGGTCCATTAGGGGTGAAGGAGTGGCCAATCCTATACAAACCTTTAGCCAGCCTTTATCTGATTTCCATCCCCATTGGAAATTGAGGGTTCTTAAAAAGATGTGCCAGATGACGGAGGGGGGGAACTAGCGCTGGCCACAGTCGAAGTCTGTCCCAGAGGGCTATTGAGTGGGATAAAGTGGGGGCCAATATAGGGGGTCTACGTTTAGGAGAACACCATAGTAAATAATCTAACATATTGCGAGGGGCCGCTTCTCTTTCTACATGAACACAGTCTAGGCTAGCTGTACGAGAATATACTATGGAAATTTGGGCCAGTTGAGCTAACTGGTAATAAAGAAGCAGGTTAGGTAAACCTATTACCCCCCTTGTTTTATTATAAAGTGTACATTTTGCTAGGCAATGCCCTTTGGCACCCCAAATGTACTGTACTAAGTTAGATGTGGCATTAGTGTTATTGATTGTGTTAACCCTACCCAACCATTATATGTTATAATGTGACCATTGTTGCATGTCAGCTTCCAGCTTTTTAAACATCAGAGGATAGTTCAAATAATTTAAAAGGTCCATGCTGGAAGAGAGGTGGACCCCCAGGTAGGGGATGGAAGTATCACTCCATGTGAAGGCGAAATTTTCTTTTAGGCGATCAACCAGCGAAAATTGAGTATTAATATTTAGGGTCATAGATTTACACACATATTTACCCTAAGCCCAGAAATGTCCCCAAAATCCTGTATCAAGCTAACAATGTTAGTGGTTGAGATCAGCGGGGAAGCCACCCGACCGGGATAATTGAAGAACCTACTCCACCTTATCAATCTCAGAGCTTCACACCGGATCACTAAGTAGAGACTCATTGGGGGTTATTTTGCGAAAGGCAAATCCACTTTGCACTTCAAGTGCACTTGAATGTGCACTTGGAACTGAAGTCACTGTAGATCCGAGGGGGACATTTAAGGAAAATAATGATTGGATGATAAAATCAGCAGAGCTTCCACTCATTCCAGATCTACCCCTTAGATTTATAGCGACTGCACTTTCAAGTGCACTTGCAGTGCAAATTTGATTTGCCTTTGTAAATAACCCCCATTGAGTCATTAATTTGAAGGCATCTCCAACACAAGACCCACTATGGAGTGGTCTGACCAAACCGAGTCCCTAATGTAAGCGTTAGTGGTGTGGGGGATAGCGACAGCTGACACAAAAATATGATCTATCCTGGCATAGGTCACGTGGGGAGAAGAGAAATTAGTATAGTTCCTAGAGATGGGATGTGGTTCCCTCCAAAAAGGGCTACCAGCTGATAGGAGTGAAGGAGTCTAACAAGCCCCAAACGCTGCTTAGAAGGCCGGTTTAAGTAGGGGGCCAGTTGTGCAGGATTTGTCTAGATATAATTTGAGTGCTATATTGGAGTCCCCCCATTATAACTGCCCCCTCAATGTAAGGAGTTAGAGTCTGAACCATGGAAAGAAAGAAACAGGCTTGGCCCCAGATTCTTCTGCTGGCTATTGTTGGGGCCTTTTAACGGTGGTGCACTACTGATGAAGGGTTAAGTTACCAACTGCATTCAGTTTAAAGTACAATTTGTCACAGGTGACAAATGTGTCGAGTGATTGTTTAAAGGAAAAGAGGAACAGTAACAATAAGTGAGAAAGGATGCAAAGTAAAGTCAGTTCCTGAGTATTGGGACAATACTATAGTGTGCTACCGGTGTTGGACACTAGCGCAGGGGGAGAATATGGATATGATGGGCAATTAGAAGTGTCACAGGTACTCACCCGGGCCGATATGCTGAGAGCTGCTCTCCTTGTGACTAGGCGCACGATGCCCCTGGAATGGGTACAGAGGGCACCGGGCACAAAGATGCACGGGTTGCCAGCAGGTGGGTTGCAGGTGGTGTGCAGTGGAGGTGTAGACTGTATGTGGCTGAAGCTGCACTGGAAGTAGACACCTGGCAGGACCAAGATGAGGCAGAGGCTGTAGAGGGACCGGAACACACACTGGAGGATAATCCTGGGGTGCATACGTGAACAGGAAGTCCAGAAAGCAAGGCCGAGGGTCAAGCACAGGTAGTCAGGCAGTAGGGTATCCAGAAGGCAAGCCAGGGGTCAAACACAGGTAAGCAACAAGAGAATGTCCAGAAGGCAAGCCAAGGGTCAAGCACAGATGATCAGGCAGAAGGATATCCAAGAGGCGAGCCAGGGGTCAAACACAGGTACGTAACAAGAGAATGTCCAGAAGGCAAGCCGAGGGTCAAGCACAGATGATCAGGCAGGAAGGATATCCAAGAGGCGAGCCGGGGGTCAAACACAGGTAAGTAACAAGAGAATGTCCAGAAGGCAGGCCGAGGGTCAAGCACAGATGATCAGGCAGAGGGATATCCAAGAGGCAAGCCAGGGGTCAAACACAGGTAAGTAACAAGAGAATGTCCAGAAGGCAGGCCGAGGGTCAAGCACAGGTGATCAGGCAGAGGGATATCCAAGAGGCAAGCCAGGGGTCAAACACAGGTAACAGCAGCGGTGGTCAGAAGAGGTCCGGGTCAAGCACAGGTAATCAGGCAGGTACAGGATACAGAAATACAGGATACAGGAGACTGGAGCCAGGAACTCAGGAAGTAGAGACAACAAACCAGCAATTTGTGGAGGAAAGGAAAAGGCCTTTTATAGGCCAGGTAAATGGTCAGGTGGGGTACCCGGAGGAGTGCGCATGCGCACTCGCTTTCTGACAGAGCCGCGCATAGACGTGAGCCGCGCTGGATGAGCTAGAACACATACCCGAGCACCGTGAACCCTCTGCCCCGCGTACCTGTGTGCGCTGCCGAGCAGCTCTGCCGCGCGTGCGTACTCTAGGGACCCGGCGCTGAAGCATGGTATTTCTCTGACAAGAAGACTCAGTTCCTGCCCAACAGTGTGTACATTGAGTTAAGAATCCTCTCACATGTCCTGCAGTTCAGTCTTGGATGCTGCTAGTGGAGGGGCCCCTCATGGATCAATGGTCTCGACACAGAAAAACCTGCACAGAAATGCTGGAAATGCAGAAATGCAGCTGGAGACCAGCGATTGCTTCCTCTGGTATGAGCTGGAGTGGATGGGCAATGGATGTGGCAATGGTCTATCTTGCTTTCTGGCGATGCTGCTAGCCAGACCACACTGCTGACAGAGGCCCTGGTCAGTGGAGCATGTTAGCCCTGATGTCTGTAACCTTCCCCATACTGGTACCAACAGCCTCAAACCTTCCCGGCCAAGGCACTATGAGTCTCTTCACTCCTCTCTTCGTGCTATGGCCCCCTGGGAACTGCATTCCTTTCTAGCACCAAGGTAATACCATTACCAACAGTAGAACAACCTCTCACACAATCTCCCTCAGCAGTGTCTCCTCCTCCATGACCCTATGCTGCCCAATCAGTGAAAAATACATAACATCCATAAAGACATAGCAGTCAGACATGATGGGAACCTGTAGTTCATTAACAGGCTCAGAAGTCCCTTCTCTTTTCTTAAAGGAGCCGATTGCCAGCGCCTGGCTACACATGATTTTATGTTTTGACCCTTTAATAATTCCATTATGAGGCCAATTGAAGTGGTTGCCTAACCAAAATTCACAGAGGAAAGGTAGGGGGACTCTATCCTCATTGCAGCTCAATATCCCTGAGCCTGGTAAAACCCCACACTAGCATTACTGAGCTCCCTGCCACTGACCCTGTCACTCCTCGGTGACATGTAGCCTCTTAGGGGTGCACATTTAGGGGCTGATTTACGAATCATTTGCACCTTGAGTTGCAGCGCACGGCGCCGCGCAACGGCCGTTTTTGCATTTACAAAGCATTTGCGCCTGCAACTCAGCGCAATTCCCCATTTACTATAGTGTTGCGATCTGTGCGCCGCTATAGACCTGGCGCACGGCATATTCAACTCAAAAAATAAAAGAATCTGGAAGTGGCAATATTATGGGGGAGATGTGGGTTATGTGAGGAAGTGTAGATATGACTGTCCAACTAACAAACATGCCCAGAATAGAACGGAAAACTATCTTTCTCTGAGCAGGCTTGCTGCGCCTGCAAATACACTTCTAACTACGTGAGGTCAATTTATGTACTGCGCATGCGCGAGCGAAATTTGCGCCTGTTCATGTGCTCTGGTTCACTGCGCCGGCAAAATCTTAGTAAATGTCAAGCCACGTAGGTTCATTTGCATAAGTTGAACGGGCGCACATCTCAACTTGATTTTTTTTTTTTTGCGCTGGTTTACTTCTATGGGTTTATTCAAGGCTATTTGAACACAGGTCATGTTAGCATTAAGAAATTTAAAAAATGAAGAAAAAAAATGCTTAGGGGTCCCCCGAAATTCCATACCAGGCCCTTCAGTTCTGGTATGGATATTAAGGGGAACCCCGCGCCAAAAAAAAATGGCGTGGGGGTCCCCCTCAAAATCCATACCAGACCCTTCAGGTCTGGCATTGATTTTAAGGGGAACCCTGCCCTAAAAAAAAAAAAAAGTGTGGGGTCCCCCTCAAAATCCATACCAGACCCTTATCAGAGCACGCAACCTGTCAGGCCGCAGGAAAAAGAGGGGGGACGAGAGAGGGCCCCCCCTCCTGAACCGTACCAGTCCACATGCCCTCAACATTGGGAGGATGCTTTGGGGTCCCCCCAAAGCCCCTTGTCCCCATGTTGATGAGGACAAGGGCCTCGTCACCACAACCCTGGCCATTGGTTGTGGGGGTCTGCGGGCAGGGGGCTTATCAGAATCTGGAAGCCCCTCTTTAACAAGGGGACCCCCATATCCCGGCTTCCCCCCTGTGTGAAATGGTAAGGGGGTAGTACCCCTACCATTTCACCAAAAAAGGTGACAAAAGAGTTAAAAATGACAGGAGACAGTCTTTGACAATTCCTTTATTAAAGTCTTCTTTCTTCTGGTCTTCTTCCTTTCTTCATCCTTCGGTTTCTTCATCTTCTTCCTCCATCTTCTTCTTCCTCCGATCCACTTCTTCTTGCTCCGGTGTTCTCGTCCGGCATCTTCCTCCACGGCGTCTCTTCTTCTTTGTCGGGCCGCTCCACGCAATGGGAGGCTCCCGCTGTGTGATGCTGCTCCTCTTCTTCATCTTTTTCTTCCTCCGATCCGCTTCTTGATCCGGTGTTCTCGTCCGGCATCTTCCTCCACGGCGTCACTTCTTCTGGGCCGCTCCGTGCAATGGGATGCTCCCGCTGTGTGAGGCTTCTCTTCTTCTGACAGGTCTTTTATAACGGAGGGCCGGGCCACCCGGTGACCCCGCCCCCCTCTGATGCATGGAACCTTGCGTCAGAGGGGGCGAGGTCACTGGGTGGTCCCGCCCTCCGTTATAAAAGACCTGTCAGAAGAAGAGAAGCATCACACAGCGGGAGCCTCCCATTGCGCGGAGCGGCCCGATAACGAAGATGAGACACCGTGAAGGAAGATGCCGGATGAGAACAACGGAGCAAGAAGAAGCGATTCGGAGGAAGAAGAAGATGGAGGAAGAAGATGAAGAAACCGAAGGATGAAGAAAGGAAGAAGGAAGAAAACCAGAAGAAAGAAGACTTTAATAAAGGAATTGTCAAAGACTGTCTCCTGTCATTTTTAACTCTTTTGTCACCTTTTTTGGTGAAATGGTAGGGGTACTTTTGTACCCCCTTACCATTTCACACAGGGGGGAGGCCGGGATCTGGGGGTCCCCTTGTTAAAGGGGGCTTCTAGATTCCGATAAGCCCCCCGCCCGCAGACCCCCCACAACCAATGGCCAGGGTTGTGGGGACGAGGCCCTTGTCCTCATCAACATGGGGACAAGGTGCTTTGGGGGGGACCCCAAAGCATCCTCCCAACGTTGAGGGCATGTGGCCTGGTACGGTTCAGGAGGGGGGCGCTCTCTAGTCCCCCCTCTTTTCCTGCGGCCTGCCAGATTGCGTTCTCAGATAAGGGTCTGGTATGGATTTTGAAGGGGACGCCACACCATTTTTTTTGGCACGGGGTTCCCCTTAAAATCCATGCCAGACCTGAAGGGTCTGGTATGGATTTTGAGGGGGCCCCACGCCATTTTTTTTTTGTTTTTGCCACGGGGTTCCCCTTAATATCCATGCCAGACCTGAAGGGCCTGGTATGGATTTTTAGGGGGGACCCCAGGCCATTTTTAAAAAAAAATTAAAGTCGCCTGGCCTGGGGGCGACTTCAAGTCATGTTGGAAGTCGCCCCAAGTCGCGCTGTGCTTCACACTCAAGTCCAAGTTGTCTCCCAAAGTCGCGCTGGAAGTCGTGTTGCCCCTGTGTGGATGGACTGTATGATACGGCATGCGCTATTATCAATGGGAGATAATTTTTAGTGGGTAGCGTTGGTTTTTCAAAGTGAACTCCACACCCCATTCTCCAAAGGCTGTGAGCTGCATTCACCAATCCAAAACAAATACTTTTTCCCAGCATACAACAGGGCCAGCTAGGAAAGGGCGATCACCCAACTCTCTCCCAAACCATTCAAGGCCACATGCACTCAACATAGCTGGCTAAATGTAAATTTGTATGCATATAAATTCTGTCCAAAATTCAATATTTCCTCTTCGAATTTTGTATCCTAAATCATAAGTAAAATTTGTAATTGTTACGAAAAGTTAACTCACCAAAAAGCTATCAACCCAGGAAGTCAGCAAAGCACAGGGATGGTGGGAAACCGTCATAATGGGCACAGCGGGTGTACAGACCCGGGAACTCAGCACAGGGATGGTGGGAACCCCTCATAATGGGCACAGCGGGTGTACAGACCCGGGAACTCAGCACAGAGATGGTGGGAACCCCTCATAATGGCCACAGTGGGTGTACAGACCTGGGAACTAAGAACAGGGATGGTGGGAACCCCTCATAATGATAAATTCATCATAACAAACTTTCGTTATTTTAATGAAAAGTTTACTAATCAAACGAAAATGCTAAGATCTTAGAAATAAACATTCAATTTTAAACACAAATGACAAAATTTAAATTTTTTATTCATACGAAACCCAACAAAATGTTGTTACGCACCCATGTCTACCAATAACTAGAAGATAAGCCAGCCAAGTGGGGACTAGAAAAATTACCAAGTCAGTTCCCTTAGACTGCAATGGTATTTGTTGTGCTTAATTGTGGACAGGGGGGGTGCCTTTTTTGTGCTAGCTGCATTTGGTTTGTTCTGGGCATGCTCAGGGACTTTTTGTTTTTTGCTGCTTTTTGTATGTGAACAGCACTTGGATGTTTCTGGGCATGCTCAGGGACTTAGCGTGTTTTTTGCTACTTTTTGTGTGTGAACAGCACTTGGATGTTTCTGGGCATGCTCAGAGAGTGTTTTTTTGGGGGGGGGGGGTTAGTAATTTAAAGACATCATTAACAGGTGTACCCACTTTCAAGTTCTGTCTCTACATTGGGTGAACTTGCATTTTGTGTGTTTCATGGACTGTGCATGTGTTTGCAATTGCCTCATTAGCACACAAACCTATGTTATATAAAGCTTACAGATAGCATGCTTTACTTTGCCCTGAAAAGAGCCAAGATTGTGTGTGTGGTCGCGGCAGCAAGAGAGCACATTTCAGTGTCCTGACCACTTTCTAACACATGTATATTTTGTTTGGTATGTATTTGCATAACAGATGTGTTTTCTGCAATTTATTTGTTACTTTGGTTTGTTGGGGTTTTTTTGGTGGTGGTTATTTTAACATGAAATATTTTTGATGTTGGCAATGTTTTTTTTTTTTTTTTACGTTGTTCACTTTGATTTAATTGTCTGTGCTGCATTATTTTAAAAACATTCTCAAGATGTGCCTAATGTATTTTTAATCCTTTTTATATAGATGTCCATTTGTATGTGTGTGCGCTCCTTTTAACTCCTGTTAATTAACAATGCAAAAGGGTCAAACCTCTAACATATTCTGTTAGTGTCTCAAATTAATATGTATGTGTGTATTTTGATTTCCTTGCTGCTTTTCCAAGTCCTGTTGTGTGTTTTTTTTTTTTGGACCAATAAAATTGTTTGCAATGTTATGTGTGTTCTTTTCATGCAATGAATTTCCCCGCTGTAGATCAACGAGGCTGATTGCTATGTGTTAGACAAATCCAGACATTTCAGAGCGGTAAGTCTTCAATTAGATTTTTGAGCAGTGGTTTTCAGCCTCAATGATCAGGTACTCCCCCCCCCCCAGGACATGTTTAGGACATGTTTCTTATCTAAAAAATGTTTTTGTGTCCAAAATACCAAGCCATTGACTTTGATTTAACCACTACAATACAGGGCACTTTCGCCCCCTTCCTTCCCAGACCAATTTTCAGCTTTCAGCGCTCTCGCACTTTCAATGACTATTGCGCGGTCATGCTACACTGTACCCAAATGAAATCTTTATCATTTTGTTTGCACAAATAGAGCTTTAGTTTGGTGGTATTTATTCATGACTCCGTTTTTTATTTTCTGCGATATAAGCGAAAAATAGTGGAAATTTTGAAAAGAAAATATATTTTCTCCTTTCTTTTTTAAAAGAAATCCAATAAAATCTAATTTTGTCATAAATTTAAGCCAAAATTTATTCTGCTACATGTTTTTAGTAAAAAAAATTCCGTTAAGTGTATAATAATTGGTTTGTGTGATTACGGACATATGTACGCAAATGATCATGTACAGATGTGTGCAGGTGATCACGGACATATGTGTGCAGATAATCAGTGGCACATGTGATTTTACTGAGACATATGTGGGGGACATGTGTTTTTATTATTTGGGGACATGTGTTTTTATTTGGGGACATGTGTTTTTATTTGGGGACATGTATGTTTTGGGAACATGTGTGGGGACATGTGTGTTTACTGTGTTGGTGACACTACACTGGTGATCAGTGAGTAAAAAAACAGCTAATACTCACTGATCACCAGCCGGCTGCAGCGATCCGCTCTCCTCTCCTCAGCGACGACTTCTGTGTGAGGAGAGGAGAGCCGATTGCCTAGCAACCGGCTGTTTGCTTACATCACATGATGGCTGTGATTGGACACGGCCGTCATGTTATCAGGAGGGCCAATCACAGAGCCCTCCTGCCGATCCGAGATGCGCGGTGTCTGGGTGACACCCCTACTTCTGAAGTACGTTCAGGAACGTCCTATCAGAAGTAGAAGGCTCCCACCCGGCCGTATATGTACAGTGGCCGGGTGGGAAGTAGTTAAAACACCTGTGCAATATGATGGAAAACCTGCAAACATGGCCTGTTGGGGGTACTTGAAGACAGGGTGAGGAGCTAAAATCAAGCTCAAAACAATCCTATTCTAATTGTGGACATTTCAGAGAAAGCCGAGACTAACTTTTTTTGGGGGGTTTTTATATTTAATTTTTTGTTTATTTAATTTTTTTTTTTTTTTGAGCTTTATGTCCCTTTTCTTAAAATTGGCTTTGCTTCCTGTCACATAGCCAAACAGGAAGTGAGTAAAACCATAACACTATTTTTAGTTCTTGGGGACACAGGTTAATCTAACTAACTAGTGTCCCCATTAGGCAAATTGCAGTCTAGCACTTTGTTGTGTGCACCCCAAATTATTAGGTATTTTGGGGTTTAGTAAAGGCAAATCCTTTATGCAATACAAGTGTAGTTGCTGAAAATCAGAGGGGAAGTACTGGTGATTTTATCATCCAATCATGTAGAGGCAAAGATGCTGTTTTATTTCCCTTGCATGTTGCCCTCGGATCTCCAGCAAGTGCACTTGTAGTGCAAAGTCGATTTCCCTTTAGTAAAGAAACCTCAAGATACCTAATAATTTGGGATGTACATAGCAAAATGCTAGAGTGCAATTTCCCGAATGGGGAAACTATTGAAATTGGCTTGTGTGTCCCCAAAGAAAGACACTGGTAGTGTTTTATCCTCACTTCCTGTTTGGCTTTGTGACAGGAAGTGAATAATTTTGAAGGACAAATTGTCAAAATTTGGGAGTTGTCTTCACCCTATCAGGGGTGTAGAGATCACCCAACACTTCAAATCCCTCTGCACTCTATCCAAAAGCAAAAATCGGAAAGGATTTTCTTTAGTTTATATTTGCAAAGACACATTCCTAAAATCAATTGTGATGCATGTTAATGGCCCATTTAGACCTTTACTATAAAGTCATAAGTTGCCTTTGACTCTAATCATTATTTTTGGCCAGTCCTAGAAATCTACATATGTTTTTTTATTAACCACTTGGTGTCTGTGCTATATCCTAATTACGGCCACAGCATGGACCTTAATTTCTGGGAGGCCGTCATAGGACGTGCTCCCTGAAGGGCGCACTGAGACTCGGGTGATCACAGTAAGGGCCTATCCTGGCCCCTTACCACGCGATTAGCTGTCAGCCTTTGGCAGATGATCACATGATGTAAAATAAAGCTTGGTAATTGGTTATTTGTGTGAGCATTACAAATAGAGTCCTAGCCAAATAGATCTTTGAGAAATACATTAAATACTAAATTGTATTTCTCCAAATGTAGTCCAGAGTGGGCCCTAGCATTGATAAGATCATAAAGCTCACATTGGTTGTGGGCCAAAGACAATCCATAAGTAGGGATGGGCCCGGTGCTCGATGCGAACCCACGTTCGCATGGAGCACCGGGCGTTCGCTCGCTCGGCGAGCCCAGAACTATTTGGGCCGTTCGCATCACATTCGTGTGATGCAAGCGGCCCCGCAATGCACCGGCGCAGTGCATTGCTGGCTGATGATTGGCCAAGCATGCACTGTGACCCCGCATGCTTGGCCAATCACAGCGCCGGAAACTCGGAGAGCAATAATTGGCTACAGGCAGGACGCCTGTAGCCAATTAAAGCTCAGGGGCTTTAGTACACGCCCCACCATTTAAAAGGCCGCCACGCCGTCGGCGCCGGTCACATAAGTTCCGGGTTTAGGAGAGATCAGTCTGCTGATTCTGTCTTTGCTTGATTCATTGCTCCAGAAAGATTTGCTCTTCTTTGCTAAACCATTGGCTAGTTCTTTGCTAAACCATTGCTACCTAAGTCATTGATCGTTCATTGCTGCTGATTGCATGGTTAGTGTGTTTTTAGCTGCTGCTGGGGATTAGTCTGGTGCGTGCTTACTGTTAGTACAGTATTGCAGTAGTACCAACCGCAGTGCTGTTAGCACAGCATTGCACCCCAAAGGCACCCATAGGACTGCTAGTGTGTTAGTGGCAGCAAACAGAGCTCCTATATTCTCTTCTCAGCAGCACCCATAGGACTTCTAGTGTGTTAGTGGCATCACACAGAGCTCCTATATTTTCTTCCCAGAAGCACCCATAGGACTTCTAGTGTGTTAGTGGCATCACACAGAGCTCCTATATTTTCTTCCCAGAAGCACCCATAGGACTTCTAGTGTGTTAGTGGCATCACACAGAGCTCCTATATTTTCTTCCCAGAAGCACCCATAGGACTTCTAGTGTGTTAGTGGCATCACACAGAGCTCCTATATTTTCTTCCCAGAAGCACCCATAGGACTTCTAGTGTGTTAGTGGCATCACACAGAGCTCCTATATTTTCTTCTCAGCAGCACTCATAGGACTTCTAGTGTGTTAGTGGCATCACACAAAGCTCCTATATTTTCTTCCCAGAAGCACCCATAGGACTTCTAGTGTGTTAGTGGCATCACACAGAGCTCCTATATTTTTCTTCCCAGAAGCACCCATAGGACTTCTAGTGTGTTAGTGGCATCACACAGAGCTCCTATATTTTCTTCTCAGCAGCACCCATAGGACTTCTAGTGTGTTAGTGGCATCACACAGAGCTCCTATATTTTCTTCCCAGAAGCACCCATAGGACTTCTAGTGTGTTAGTGGCAGCACACAGAGCTCCTATATTTTCTTCTCAGCAGCACCCATTTTTTATACTATATACACTACCGACTACAATGGCTGGAAGACCGCCAAAGAGAGGCAGAGCGTGCCGAGGCAAGAACACAGGGGAGGCTGGCTCTGTTTCTAGAGACAACAGTGCTAGCCGTGGACGTGGTCGTGCATCGTCATCAGCACGTGGCCATGGGACACGCTTGTCTTTGTTTTCGGCAGCTGGACATGTGGAGCCGCATCATGCCGAAGGTTTGGTAGAATGGATGACCAATCCCTGCTCATCCTCCTCATCCTCTCTCACCCAGGCTCAGGGTACTGGCAGAGCAGCTGCCAACGCGTACTCAATGGCATCATCAGCCACCCCTTCCCTAGACCCACCATGTCCTCCTGAGGAGTCCCCCGAACTCTTTGAGCACAGTGTTGGGTACATGCTCCAGGAGGATGCCCAACGATTCGAAGGCTCGGATGATGATACCCAGCTTGAGGAAGGCAGTAGTGTGCACGCAGAGAGAGGGGATGCTGAAGGACAGCAATCTGGCAGTACTGTTCCACCAGCTGCAGCTTACTGCCAGGTTTGCTCTAGTGGTGAAGAGGGAGGGGATGATGAGGTCACTGACTCCACGTGGGTGCCTGAAGGGAGAGAGGAGGAGGAGGAGGAGGATGCAGCGTCACATGTCCAACGAGGCAGGATGCCCCCTGGAGGCCAGCTAGAGGCCAGCACAGCAACTGTACCACACCGCAGAGCTCCGCCTGTGCAGGGCGCTGCCTCTGCACGTTATCACAAAAGTTCTTTGGTGTGGGCCTTTTTTGAGATGAGTGCATCAGATCGCACCACTGCTATTTGCAATATTTGTCTCAAGCGTATCTCGCGTGGCCAAAACATCAGCCGATTGGGCACCACAAGCATGAGCAGACATATGTCGACCTGCCATGCAGCTCGTTGGCAAGCACACATAAAAGACCCACACCAAAGAACAAAGCGGACCTCTCCTTGCTCCTCATCAGCTGGGATCTCCATCCCCACTATATCTTCAGTCCTCTCTGAAAGCTGCTCTGAGAGGACTGAAGGTGTAGAATTAGGTGTGTCACAACCAAGTACTTGCAGTACACCGACGTCCGATTGTAGCAGGCAAATTTCCCTGCCCCAGCTGCTGGACCGTCAAAAGAAGTATACTCCCAGCCATCCACATGCCCAGCGGTTGAATGCTAGCTTGGCTAAATTGCTAGCACTTCAACTGCTGCCTTTTCAGTTGGTAGACTCGGCCCCCTTCCGTGAGTTTGTTCAATGTGCGGTTCCTCAGTGGCAGGTTCCCAAACGCCACTTTTTCTCACGGAAGGCGATTCCGTCTCTCTACTGGCATGTGGAAGGCAATGTCCATGCCTCGCTGGACAGGGCGGTCAGCGGTAAGGTGCATATTACCGCTGACTCATGGTCCAGCAGGCATGGACAGGGACGTTATCTTTCTTTCACGGCCCATTGGGTCACTCTATTGGCAGCTGGGAGGGATGCAGGACAAGGTGCAGTAGTGTTGGAGGTTGTTCCGCCACCACGCCTCCAAAATTCTACTACTGGTTGTGACACACCTCTCTCCTCCACCCCCTCCTCTTCTTCTTCCTCCAGTGCTCTGTTCTCGGAACCAGCGGTGCTCCGTAGGCGTACAAGGGGCTACGCGAGTACGCAGGCAAAAAGATGCCATGCCGTGCTTGCGCTGGTGTGTTTGGGGGACAGGAGCCACACTGGGCCAGAGGTTCTGGCAGCTCTGCAGGGGCAGGCCGAGAGGTGGTTGACGCCACGCCAGCTTAAGCCAGGAATGGTCGTTTCTGACAATGGCACCAACCTCCTCTCCGCCCTGCGACAGGGGCAGCTCACCCATGTGCCCTGTATGGCTCACGTCCTCAACCTGGTGGTGCAGCGGTTCTTGGCAGGTTCCCAGGCTTACAGGATGTCCTGAGGCAGGCCAGGAAAGTCTGTGTGCAATTCCGCCAATCTTATAATGCCAGTGCTCGGCTGACTGAGCTGCAAAAGGAGCTGAACCTGCCCAAGAACCGCCTAATATGTGACATGCCCACCAGGTGGAACTCAACGTTGGCCATGCTGCACCGACTGCACACGCAGCAGAGGGCCATCAATGAGTACCTTTGCGACTACGGCACCAGGACAGGGTCAGGGGAGCTTGGCTTTTTTTCCCCACGCCAGTGGAGCATGATCAGGGATGCATGCACTGTCCTCTCACCATTTGAGGAGGCCACGAGGATGGTGAGCAGTGACAGTGCATGCATCAGTGACACTGTACCTCTTGTCCACCTGTTGGAGCATACGCTGCGTGGGATAATGGACAGGGCACTTGAGGCAGAACAGAGGCAGGAAGAGGAGGACTTCCTTGCCTCTCAAGGCCCCCTTTATCTAGACAGTGTTCCTTCTGTCCCACCCATCACACAGGAAGAGGATGAGGAGGAGGAGGATTGTGTGAGCATGGAGGTGGAGCCTGGCACTCAGCATCAGCAGCAGCAGTCTTTTAGGGATGATGTACAGTCCCAACAAACCAGTGGACTTGTACGTGGCTGGGAGGAGGTGGCTGGCGATCATGTCATCCTCAGTGACCCAGAAGACTCCGGACCCAATGCCTTAGCTAACCTACGCTGCATGGTCTCCCTGATCCTGCAAAGCCTGCGGAAGGATCCTTGTGTTCTTCGGATCAAGGAGAGGGAACATTACTGGCTGGCCACTCTCCTTGATCCACGGTACAAGGGTAAGGTTGCGGACCTTATCTTGCCGTCGCAGAGGGAGCAGAGGATGAGACATCTCAGGGAGGCCTTGCAGAAAGGTCTGTGCAACGCGTTCCCAGAAACTGGGAGGTTACAAACTCCTGGTCCTGGACGACGAGTTGCTGAGGCTTCGGTCAGTAGCAGAAGGAGCGGTGGGGAAGGTGGACGTCTGACCGATGCGTTCAGACAATTTTTTGGTCCGCAGCCCCAAGGTATGATCGGTTCCAGCAACCATCACCATCGTCTGATATACATGGTGCAGGAATAGCTAGGGGCAAGGTCAGACTTGGACACCTTTCCCACCGAAAATCCTCTGGCTTACTGGGTCCTGAGGATGGATCACTGGCCAGAGCTTGCACAGTATGCAATTGAGCTACTGGCCTGTCCTGCATCCAGCGATCTTTCCGAACGCACATTCAGTGCTGCTGGAGGATTTGTCACCGATCATAGGGTGCGCCTGTCCACCGACTCGGTTGATCGACTGACCTTCATAAAAATGAATCAGTCTTGGATCACCACCAGCTACCAGGCACCTGAAGCGGATATAACTGAATAATTTATAATGTCACATCCCTTCAAGACTGCCTATGCTGATGCTGAGTGACTGTCCTGTTATGTTCACTGACTATCCTCTTCCTCCTCCTCAATGATCCATGCCACCACACCAGTGCCTAAGGCACAATTTTTCAGCCCCTGTATAACAGGGGCGTGTACTTACAATTTTTTAAAAAGATGCTTCGCAACAGGTGTGACTGCTGTGCTCCAAGTACAGTATCTGTGAGGGGTTGCAGTGTTGTGGCACCAGCACCAGTGCCTAAGGCACAATTTTTCAGCCCCTGTTGGGGCGTGTAATTACAATTTTTAGGCAATGCTTTGCAACAGGTCTCATTGCTGTGCTCAGAGTACAGTATCTGTGAGGGGTTGCAGTGTTGTGGCACCAGCACCAGTGCCTAAGGCACAATTTTTCAGCCCCTGTATAACAGGGGCGTGTAATTACAATTTTTTAAAAAGATGCTTCGCAACAGGTGTGACTGCTGTGCTCCAAGTACAGTATCTGTGAGGGGTTGCAGTGTTGTGGCACCAGCACCAGTGCCTAAGGCACAATTTTTCAGCCCCTATTGGGGCGTGTAATTAAAATTTTTAGGCAATGCTTTGCAACAGGTCTCATTGCTGTGCTAAGAGTACAGTATCTGTGAGGGGTTGCAGTGTTGTGGCACCAGCACCAATGCCTAAGGCACAATTTTTCAGCCCCTGTTTAACAGGGGCGTGTAATTACAAATCTTGATCTAATAGTTCACAGCAGGGCCCATTCCTGCGCCCACCAAGAGTAACTATGAGGGCCTACAGTCTTGTGGCAACACCGTCCACCACCACCACCGCCAAAGGCCCAATTTTTCTGCCCTGTTCAACAGGTGCATGCAATTACAAATCTTGATCTAATAACTCACAGCAGGGCCCATTCCTGCACCCACCAAGAGTAACTGTGAGGGCTTACAGTCTTGTGGCAACACCGTCCACCACCACCACCACAACCACCACCAAAGGCCCAAATTTTCTGCCCGGTTCAACAGGTGCATGCAAGTACAAATCTTGATCTATTAACTCACAGCAGGGCCCATTCCTGTGCCCACCAGTCTTGTGGCTACACCAACATCTAATAGGGCAAATTTCTGCAGAGTATATACGGCAGGCCCCTACTTTCAAACATCCAACTTACAAACGACTCCTACTTGCAAACGGAAAGAGAAAACAGGAAGTGAGAGGAAATCTACCCCTAGGAAGGGAAATTCTATGCTGTTAGATTTAATTTGGGAAAAGGGTATCTCCTCTCTACTGATGCTTTATCACCAATCCTTGTTTCAATTAAAACCCCACTTTTCCAAAAACATTTGTCATTGGGACGGAAAGTGAGGTGACATGTTCTGAACAGATGTGCAAAGACAGCAAATGTTACAGGGGTGATAACCCCTCCCTATGTTCTCCAAAAAGCTTAAAAATAGATTTTTTTGGGATGGAGCTACACTTCATAATGTACCTGTTCAGATTCTACTTAAGAACAAACCTACAGTCCGTGTCTTGTTTGCACCACCTATATAGTGCTGTTCAGAGTATATAGGGTTGTAGGTATAGGGTTTTATTTTGGGTGCGGGGTCCCCCTTAATATCCATACAAGACCCAAAGGGGCTGTGGGGGGGGGGGGGGGGGGGTGGTGATGGGGTAGCCATGCCATTTTTCTCAAGGATTTTCAGCCATATGACGGCCAGGACAAGACATGACATTAAAGCCGCAAGTGGTTTTAAATGGCTTCTTTTTTTCCTTTACAAATGTCATTTTGTGCAAGGACAGTTCTACACACGGGAAACACATGCCACTTCACAGGCATACTTTAGACACCCCCCAGGTACCATATTTAAAGGAAAATTTCACTTTTTTTTTCACTTTATGCATCATTAAAATGACTGCTCCCGAAAAAACGTTAGTTTTTAAAAGTTCTTTTTGCATTGATATATGTCCCCTGGGGCAGGACCCGGGTCCCCAAACCTGTTTTATGACATTAACATGCATATTGGCCATTGTAATTAGCAATTTTGATTTCGAACGTTCGCGTCCATTATAACGAATAGGGTTCAAAAATTTACGCAAACTTTCGGTCCGTTCGAAGGTTCTGGTGCGAACCGAACCCGGGGTGTTCGGCTCATCCCTATCCATAAGCCCTGGTTCACATTGGTAGTTGGGTACAATTTGACATGTCCAATTGGCAGCAATGGCATTGTCCTAATCAGTGCAATGCTGCATTTTCAGTGCGGAAACAATTGTTAAATATTTTATGGACTACTTTTTGCAATTTGGGGCTGCGATTTCCACTGATCTGGACTGACACGCTAGTGTTAAATTGTGCGAGTCCAGCTCAGCGATTACCTGGGCTAAATGTGCTTTGAACAAAACTAGCTCAGGTAAGCACAGTCAAATAGAAACCAAAAATCTGATTTTTTTTAAACAATAAAGTCCTGTAAAAATCTCCATTACAAATGTTTAATTTAAACAGACACTACACAATCTGATTGTACAATCTCTGTCCAATTCAACATTAAGGCTCGGTTTCCACTATTGCAAACCCAAAGTCGTGCGTTGTTGCCGCGAGTTTGGCCGCAACTTTTGGCCGCAACTTGAAGCAATGGCTGGGTATTTATGTGGTGTAGGGACCTCAAGTCGCATCAAAGTGGGAACAAAGTAGTGCAGGGACTACTTTGAGGTTGGTGCGACTTGAAGTCCCAGACGTATGAATGCTACTCATTGTAAATCATGGGGTACAACTTGTCATGCAACTTTTCAGTCCCAAGTCGCATGCCAAGTCGCAATAGTGGAAACCAAGCCAAAAATGAACATTGTAAATCACGCAACTTTGGGTTTGAAATAGTGGAAACAGAACATTAGTCTAAAGCGGTAATAGGAAGATGCACTGGAAGAATTACTTATAATTGTAGAAAAATCAAACAGGCTTGTGCACTGAATCGAATTTATGAAAGATCTGATTGCCCAGTGTATGGTCACCTTTAACCACTTGCCGACTGCTCACTGTATATATACAATAATTTTTTGGAAGAGGGATATCTCGGTAACGGCAGCAGCTGCTGCCCCAACCGAGATATCCATCTTTACAGTGAGCGGTCGTGTTTACGATAATGGTGGTCTCTGTGGCAGGTTCACCGTGAGATCTCCGTTATCGGCGGGCGGGAGAGGTGCCACCCCCCCAGGAGGCGATCGGGTCCTGCTGCGTGATGGGTATGGAGATGAGTGAGGCTAAGATGGCTATATTGTCTCTAAACGTCACTTCTGCCCATACGTCTTAAAGGAACATTTTTTTCAATGTCATTTTTTTAAATGACATTTTTTTTTTTATTCCATTTAAGTCTAAGGCCTCATGCACACGGACGTTTAAAAAAAAAACGGGCTGTAAAGCTAGTACAGACGCCAGGAAAAAAGCAGCGTTAAAAACGCGATTTGCATTGAATTCAATGCACGTTAATCCGCGCTAGCTTTCAGCAGCGTTTCTCTATCTCTATTCAAAATCAATGGTTCCCTATGGGAGCCCATTGATTTGAATAGAAGTCGTACCAAGATGATCCGACTTGCGGTGCGACTTGTGTGCTGAGGGAGCCCATTGATTTGAATAGAAGTCGTACCAAGATGATCCGACTTGCAGTGCGACTTGTGTGCTGAGGATCTTGAAAAGGAGCTCTGCAAAAATGTAAAAAAAATTTTTGCGTGAGATTACCCACCAAGACGATACAAGGCCCTTCAGTCTGGTATGGATCTTAAGGGGAACCCCACACCGAAAAAATGGTGTGGGGTCCCCCCAAAGATCCATACCAAACCCTTATCCGAGCACGCAGCCTGGTAGGTAAGGAAAGGGGGCGAACACCGCCCCCCTCCTGAACCGTACCAGGCTGTAAGCCCTCAAAAAGGGGGGGGGGGGTTGGTGCCTGCACCCCCCACCCCAAAGCACCTTGCCCCCATGTTGATGAGGACAAGGGCCTCTTCCCGACAAACCCTGGCAGTTGGTTGTCGGGGTCTGTGGGCGGGGGGCTTATCGGAATCCGGGAGCCCCCTTTAATAAGGGGGCCCCCAGATACCGGCCCCCCACTCTATGTGAATGAGTATGGGGTACACTGTACCCCTACCCATTCACCTAAGGAAAAAAAGTATAATTTAAAAAAAACACAGAATTCTTTTAAATATTTTATTGCACAGCTCCGGGGGTCTTCTTCCGTCTTGGGGGGTCTTCTCGCCGGACTCCTCAGCTATCTTCTGCTCTTCTACCTAGCTCTTTCACTAGCGGAGGAGCCTGGCTTTCTTCTTTGACGCCGCTGTCTGGGTGTCTTGTTCCGACGTCGGGGTCTTCGGGGGTCTCATCTGTTCTTCTTGCAGGGCTTCCGCTTTCCTCTTCCAGCTCTTTTACGAGCGGTGGCCCGGGCTTGTGTTGCCGTTGCTGTCGTCGCCGCTGCCGCCTTCTGCTTCTCCTTCTTCTTCTCCTTCTTCTGCTTCTTGTTCTTCTTTCTTCTTCCGATGTTGACTCGTCGCTGTCTCCTCTTGTAATGGCTCCGACGTGTTGTGCTGCTGGTTATATAGGGATAAGGGGCGGGTCACCTGCTCATGTCACATGGTGACCCCCGCCCCCATATGTCACAGTCCCGGAGGATGCTGGAAGAAGAAAGCGGAGGCCTGGCAAGAAGAACAGAAGAGACCCCGGAAGACCCCCGACGTCGGAACATGACCCCCAGACGGCGGCAACGAAGAAGAAAGCCAGGCTCCTCCGCTAGTGAAAGAGCTAGGTAAAAGAGCAGAAGATAGCGGAGGAGTCCGGCGAGAAGACCCCCCAAGACAGAAGAAGACCCCCGGAGCTGTGCAATAAAATATTTTTTAAAATTGTGTGTTTTTTTTTATTTACACTTTTTTCCCTAGGGTGGGGGGCCGGTATCTGGATCCAGATTCCGATAAGCCCCCCGCCCGCAGACCCCGACAACCAACGGCCAGGGTTGTCGGGAAGAGGCCCTTGTCCTCATCAACATGGGGACAAGGTGCTTTGGGATGGGGGGCCACAGGGCTCCCCTTTCCCCAGGGCACCCCCCATGTTGAGGGTACACGGCCTGGTGCGGCTCAGAAGGGGGGGCGCTTGCTCGTCCCCACCCCCTTTCCTGACCGGCTGGGCTGCGCGCTCGGATAAGGGTCTGAGATGGATTTGGGGGGGACCCCCACGCCATTTTTCGGCATAGGAATTCCCTTTTAAATCCATAGCAGGTGACGGGGCTAGCGCGGCGGCATTCACTGCCTTAGCTAGTCCTGTCTACCTGGAGTCACGTTATAAATGAACAGACTTTCCTGTCAGGGTCCTGGCCGCCCCGTGCGGCCCAGATTGCCTCTACACAGGCCAACGACCATTCCTGTGCCCCCCAGGCATCAGCGCGGGCGTTGGCGCGCGCCGCGGGCGCGTGCACGCGCGCGACCGGCCCGCGGGCGCGCTCCCGTGCGCTAATAGCGGGGGCGCGCGCCCGTGCGCGTGCACGTGCACGGCTAGCGCTGTTTGGCGCCAGTGTCCCTATTTAAGGATCAGAGCTGCGGCCCAGCGGTGCTGTTCGTCTGCAGCTCTGACCTGAGTTTCCAGTTTAACCTGCCTGTATCTGTCTGTGATCCTTTGGAACCTGACCTGGCCTGTCTGACCCTGTTGACCTCTCTGCTCCTTGACCCCGGCTTGCCTGACTCTGCTTATGGACTTACTACCTGTTGCCGAACCTCTGCCTGTCATTTGACCATCCTTCTGCCTGCTGTTTAATGCCTATCTGCCTTCCCTGTGACCCGGCCTGTCTGACTACCTCTGCCGTCCGAGTGTGCCTCTCTCCCGCACAGGATCTGCCTCTGCTGCTGCTGCTCCAGAGATTACCTCTCTCTCCGGTCATCCGATCCCAAGCCTGCTGTACCATCTCCTGCAGTTCCTGCTATCTAAAGACCAGCACCAGCATCCTACATCATCCTGCACCAGCTGACCCACCGGACGGACACTCCTACTCCGCTGCGCTCACGGGTCCCCTGTCTCCATTCCAGTGGACCCTGAACCAGAGCCGTAAGAGAGGTCCCCTTCCGTCAAGCCAGGCTCGCCACCAGGTACCTAACACTTTCCTCTGTGTGCGAGGCAAGGCCGTTCATTTCAAAAGTCCCGCAGACTTTGGCTAAAACTCCAGCGGATTGTCTGCCGGAAAAGTCCGGGCGTGTGTTCGGATGCGCATGCGCGGGTATGCGTGCGCCAGTTCAATGCGCCGGTTCACACCTCTATGCGCCGGTTCACACGCTCAATTAATGCTTTATCAGGCACACTAATTAAGGTGTGAACCGGCGCAGCGCATTAGCCTTAGTAAATCAGCCCCTTAGTGTCCCTGAGAACAGTACTGTTGCCCACTGCACCTGCCTAATATTGCTGAGTCTACACATTTAACAACCTCAGTATCACTGAGCTGACTGCCTGTGTGTGCACTAAATTTACCATGGGGTATTGCAAAAATGGTTGCCTTGTGTAGCATTCACCCGTGGCAAGACTTAATTCAAGGTATAAAATAGAAGTAACTATTTCTTTAACTATCCGTTTAAATTGCTACATCAGTTTCATCAATGCAATACAGTTGTGCTAAGCAAAGAGCTCAGTAAACATGAATAGAAATGGATGGAAAACTGTTTTCTACAACAAATATTTTGACAACCTTCTCACCTAATTATTTTGTACATGTTCATATATCCTCTGTTTCTGATGCTCTTTGTGCACTCCTTCTGTCTCTTCACCTCTGAAGTTGTGCTGTCACAAGTGCTCTCTGCTTACTTCCCTTTAATATTCTGCCTTTTTCAGAATAATAACAGTATGTAAAGAAATACAACATAGCATCTTAATTATGTTTTAGAGCTTTTCCGGATCCTTTGGAAAGGCAAAGATTTGATAAATGCAATACACAATATCTTGACAAAGGGGCCCTGTGAGGTTCTGAAATATTTGTGTGATGATGTGATAGAACTCCAGAGAAACTGTTTTGCAGAAGAGAAAACAATGCATAACAAGAATTCATGTTTCTAGTTGAGCCAGGGAGAAGAGTGCTACATTTCATAATGGTTTACCAGTTATAGTCAGCACACATTTAGCTCAGAGCTAGGAGAACACTCATTGTGGATACATTCTCATGTGGTAACCATGCAGTTTGCATCACACAACCATTCTTCTTTTTAGTGTATCAATTGGTATTGGTTAAGATTACATTGCGCATGTTGCCTGTTATAATATAAGGACAATGGTCAAATTTTATTGGTATTTCCGGGATCACTAAAGTAAATGCCCTGAAAGTCAGCAATACTGAGCAAGGTATATGTGACATGGGGCTCCTTATTGTATACGAGAATTAACTACAGCTAAGTTTTTATCTTTTTATACAGCAGGTAAAATAAATATTAAACACGTCATCATTTTTCTAGGTAAATATATTTCTGAATGTGCTATTGATTTTTACCACATGTCTGTAACAACCCATGCAAGCCATACATGCAAAGAAACCAAAACAAATAAGTTCAGAAATTAAGTTATGTGTAATAAAATGGAATGACACAAAGAAAAGTATTGAACACATGAAGAAAGGGAGGTGCAAATAGGCAAGGAAAGCCAAGGCACCAGCTGAAATCAGTATCAGTAATTATAAAGCAATCCTGCCCCTTGTTAGGGAAAATGAATATAACCTGGTTCAGTCTCAACTGATCATTACAAAGGTATCATACAAGAAACATCTCATGGTGGGTAAAAGCAAAGAGCTCTCTCAAGACCTTTGCAACCTTATTGTTACTGATGGCAATGGATTTCTAAACTTCTGAAAGTTCCAGTGAGCACTGTTGGGGCCATAATCCGGAAGTGGAAAGAATATCATTTCACTATAAACCAGTCACGACCAGGTGCTCCTCGCAAGATTCCTAGCAGAGGAGTGAAACTAATTATCAGAAGAGCTGTCCAAGAGCCCAAGACCATTTGTGGAGAGCTTCAGAAAGATCTGGAATTATAAGGTACAATTGTTTAAAATAAAAGACTCCATTGCTGAAGGAAAAGCATGTTGAATCTCCTTTAAATTTTGCTGCATAACATTTAGACAAGCCTGTGAAATACTGGGACAATATAGTCTGGTCAGATGGGACCAAAATTTAACTCTTTGAATGCCATAATACACACCATGTTTCACGTCTACCCCAACGCAGGTGGTCAGACACTATAAATGGATACTGTGTTTCTTCATCTATAGCAGCCCCCTTTCCTAAAAGGCAAGCAGGCCTACTAGTACTCGGGTTGCCCTCAGGACTTATACACAATGCTATAGTGCCTGGCCACCACGCAAGAGCAGATGCAACCTGAGTAAAGTAAATAGATACTTGCGGTTAGTAGACAGATAAAGTGGTTCTATAACAGTCCAGGTAAAAGGCAGGATGAGTTAAAGGAATAGTCCAATAATCCGGTCCAAAGTCATACACAGGGATATTCAAACTAGCAAAGCAGGGTAGACAGACAGGGTGCTTGATCAGGAACAACACACGTATCTCTCTCTATCACAAGCACCCAAATTAGGTTTTAGCTGGTTTATAACAGGCTTGGTTTCCACCCAGAGACTGATCACATTAATCAGCCTGCAGGTAGACAGACAGACAGACAAGGGGAATGCCATAGCCAAAACATTGGATGATGGAATGAGGAACAGAAGCACTAGATGCTCCTGACATTACCCCCCCTGAGGAGGGACCCCCCGGACCCTTAAAGATGAGCTGGACATCCAGCATAGGGCCATCTGACTGGGCAGAGGTCAGTGGATCCGCGAGGTCAGGTTGTTTAGCAGGTGATGGGTCACAAGAGTTAAACCGGATAGCTGAAACACAAGTAGAATGCAGAGAGCCATGAAAAAAAGATTGAAAGCCCCACCTGGCCGAATGAGACAGTCTATCCAAAGGATGGATTGAACTTCTTAGACAGGTTTGAATGGATGTAGTAGTAGTAGTGTAAGGCCAGGTTACAGAAAGTCCTGAATAAGAAAAAGCAGGAGACTCAATGGACATGTGCTGGACTCGCATAACTGGTGCAGAGGCTGACTGAATCACATCGCCAGGTTTAGCGACTGACTGAATCGAATCACCAGGTGTAGCGATTACTTGAACTTGCAGACAAGTTAGCCTGGCTGTGCGATCAAGGGAGTTTAGCGATAGGCAAAGGTAGGGGTAATCCAGAGGGCCGTTTGCTGCACTGTCATCTCCATTTTATGCCTGTTTTTAACTTACTTTTGTAAGTATGCATTCTTATACGCAATAAAACCTGTTCTTACCTGTACTTCACTATTAGTCCAACTTTTTTCATTCTGGGTTCCTGTGTATATGGCTGAGAAATCATCTTGATGAATTTTGTGACCATCTTAAAGAAGTTTTCTGTCATCAAGTCCCAATACTGAATTTGCCATTTGTGCATATCATCATAAGTCTGAAGTGACCCCAGACTGAAAAGCTGGGTTTCGTTGTGATACGGTGAGTGGGGGCACGTGGGGGTTTCGTGGTACGCCTGGAAATTTCTGAAACATTTTTGAACTTTCTGCAAAGCGGATTTGAAGCATTTTTCAGTTATTTTAAGGACTTTATGTTTTGATGTTTATCATTTATAATGTGTTTATGTTTGTGAGCGCTGTATTTATCCTTTTACTTTTTTCAAGTGTTTAGCACTTTGTGTATAGCAGCCACATTCACCACTTATAACTTAATTTGTTCACCATCAGCGTGAGTATATATATATATATAGAGTATATATTTTTTTCACAATCCAGAGGGTGTGACTTCTGAGGACTTAAAGGAAGTTTCCAAAGAGGTCTCAAGTCTGTGAGACAGCAGGTAAGTTTGACTTCTAGGAGAAGGAGATTCAGGCTTTGGCAATTGGCAGGAGAGGTGGCCTGTAGAGGATTCAGTTAACTTGTCAGCGTTTTTGGCTTTAACAGAGTCATATAAAGGCACATGGTTATGCAAACTGGAGTCACACTTGGAAACATTGTCATGATCAGGATCCGAATAGGACTGTAATAAAGGCACATGACTGGTACTGGCCACACAAGAGTTATAAATGGGCAACTGATCAGCAGTTTAATGCAGTTCTGGATGCAAGTCTGGGACCATGACTTAATCTTCTCTGTAGCCCAGTCTGTGTGGGGGTTGTGAAGTTTAAGCCAGGGATACCCTAAGATAAGGGGATAGGCAGGAGATGAGATCAAGTAGAAGCTAATTGTCTCCCTATAAAAATTCCTCAATGGTCAGGGTAATAGGTACAGGGCACAAGGTCACCAGGACCATGAACAAGCTAAGACTGAGAAGGGTCTGTGCACCTTAGTCACCGGAATCGGTAGGAGTGCTAGGTCCCAATCAATGAAATTGCTAGCAGCACCAGAATCTCTGAAAGCTGAGAGGTGATGAGAAAACTTGGCAGAGCTAAGTTGTGCAGAAACAAATAGTTTATCTCCGAGGGAAACTGACACATTATAGTCTATAGAAGCAGACCCTACCCGCACTAGAGTCTTGACATTTCTTGGCTTATTAGGGCAACTGGCAACAAAGTGGCCAGGGTTGCCACAGTATAAGCAGAGTCTCTGAGATCTTCTTCTAGCCTTTTCCCCAGAGGATAAATGGGTAGCGACAATTTGCATGTGCTCATCCTCCAGGAAAGGTTGGAGGGCTCCAGAAGGGTTGATGACGAATAGGAAGTAGGCGGAGTACTGGGGGGCAAAGAAACAAACCTCACTGTATGCCTTTCCCATAAACGCTTGTCTATACGGATGGCTACTTGCATGGCTTCATTCAATCACTTTGGTTCAGGGTAGTGTACTAAGGAGTCTTTGATGGAGTCTGATAAGCCTAGCCTTAGAGCTGGGTCATTCCACCCTGAGTCAGGTGCCCAGAGGCGGAAATCAGAACAGTATTGTACAGCGGAGCTTTTATCCTGACGTAATGACCTAAGGCTAGTTTCAGCTGAGTCGGCACGGTCAGAATCATCATACAGTAAACCTAAGGCCTTGAAAAAAGCTTCAACTGACCCTCTAGCTTGGTCATCGATGGTGAGACTAAACGACCAAGACTGGGGATCCCCCTGCAACCATGTAATATTCAGGTCAATCCGCTGTGCTTCAGGAGTGTGGCTTAAGCTTCCAGTATAGCTAAAGACAAAAAAATTTTTTTTTAGTTTTGGACAGAGTGGAGAGAGATTAGAGCCCCTGTCAGTTTTTATTGCTGCCTGTGTCCCTGTTAAGGATATTCACCCGCTCTATTTGTCCTGTTTACCATTATCATTGAAAGTGAAAGTCATTTAATTTTTCATTTTTGGGTTGTCCCCAGAAAAGTAATAGATTGGAAATCTTCCAATGGGGATACTAGTTCTGGTGAGCTGGGGGTCCCCAAAAAATCCTTTAATTTGCAGAGATATCCTCTCACTTCCTGTTTGGCTATGGGACAGGAAGTGAAGGGAAATCTCCGCAATGGGACAGAGATGGCGAAAAAATCTGACAGGGGTTATGACCCTCCCTTACTTTATCCAAAATGAAAAAAAAAGATTTGCCCATAGTTCTACTTTAAAGTATAGCATACAACTATTTATAAAGTTGGAAAACATATGGGGTCACCAGAAAAATGGTCAGGTGGATTATCTTTGGGCTCTATCTCTGCATTTACACACACAGACAATTCCTGGACTTGGCTTCTCAATTTGCAAATTTCCTCAGCAAATAAGCGAGCCTGTGTAGAGTCCATCTTCACAGAATTTTTTTTTGTTAAAGGCTTGTGAAAATGTCACATCTACCCCAACGCAAGTTGTCAGATACTACAGCTGGCTACTGTGTTTCTTCACCTATAGCAGCCCCCTTTCCAATAAGGCAAGCAGGCCTACCAGTACTCGGTTGCCCCCAGGACTTATACACAATACTATAATGCCTGGCCACCAGGGCAGATGCAAACTGAGATACAAAGCAAATAGATACTTGCAGTTAGCAGACAGATAACGTGGTTCTATGACAGTCCAGATAAAAGGCAGGATGAGTTAAAGGAATAGTCCAATAATCCGGTCCAAAGTCATACACAGGGAAATCCAAAATCTAGCAAAGCAGGGCAGACAGATAGGGAGCTTGATCAGGAACAACACACGTATCACTCTCTATCACAAGCACCCAAATGAGGTTTTAGCTGGTTTATAACAGGCTTGGTTTCCACCCAGAGACAGATCTCATTAATTAGCCTGCAGGTGGACAGACAGACAATGAGAATGCCATAGCCAAAATCCCCAGATGCTGGTATGAGGAACAGGAGCACTATATGCTCCTGACACCATGTTTGGAGATCACCATACCAACCATGTTTTGGAAAAACACCATACCAACAGTGAGGTTTGGAGGTGGGAACATCATGGTGTGCTGTTGTTTTTCAGCATACAGTACTGGAAAACTTCATATTATTGAAGTAAGGATGAATGAAAACATGTACTAAGACATTCTGGATAAAAATCTGCTGCCATCTACCAGGATGATGAAGATGAAACAATCAGCGCCACATTTATATCTGATTATCTATTTTAATTTACTCTTGTTATTTTATTAACCTTTCCACTTATGCTGGCGCCCCATTTTATATATTTATTTATATATTTATTCCCATGTACTGTCGGTGTGTGAACACCCTGATGGTGGCTGCGGCATTGGTTGTTATTGTTGTGTAGCTGATTCATTTCAGCTCTCTCCCCTCCCCCACCCCCTTTTTTGGTTTGCGCAGTTGCACCCCTCCTTTTGCATACACTGTTTACCTATCTTATCTTTCCAATTGCTGCAACCATGGAAGTATTCGGATTCCTAGAAAATAGGACAGTTGATTTAGATGCCATATTTGAGAAACCAGAAAGTAATGCAACAGATGATATTGAAAGCTGTTTTAGAAAAATGGGCCATTTAATGGAGAACAAAAATTAATGGGTGGTGGGATATAGCCACTCATGCCAAATATATCAAGGATAGACTGATACCTAGAAGACTGAGATGGGATGTTCCCATCAATGATGGCCTTCTAGATAAGGAAGCCACGGATGAGTGGTTCCAATTTTTAAATGATAAAGGTTTGGAACTACTGGGTATGCTTATGAAGAGAAAACAACGTAAAAATAGACTGATAGAAAAGAACATCTCTGAACTAAAAACAACTATGGAAAACTTTAAAGATCTACCCGAGTTTGTGGCTCTTTCAAGACAACTCCAAAGAGACATGGAGCAGAAAGATAAAGAGACCGCAGCTAGAAAGAAAAAGAAATACCAAAGGGATATGAAAGATTACGAAGATGATCTAGTTTATAAGTGGCAGAATAAACTGGAGGCGTCTACAGCAGATTCTCTAAGTGATACACCAGAGAAGGAGGACAAACCTAAAACACAGATGGAAAAAGGAAAAAATCGTCAGAACGATGAAAGAGGAGATGGAAATCGGACCAATCATACTACACCTAACCAGAAACCAGCATGGAACGGGAACAATAATTGGAAGAAGCCGTTTTGGAAGAATAATTGGCAGAATACCAATAAACACTATAACCAACCGAGACCGTTCCAACAACCTTTCACGAGACAGGAACCAAGGACACCTCCTTGGAGGAACTACCAAGAAGGGATGCCCGTTTATCCTAATGATAATAGAGAATGGAGACCTTACCACCAAGAGATTAGACGAGAAGGAATACCGTACGATAGCCATTACTATGTACCTATCTATAACCGCTTTGAGAAACTAAGGAGACCCAACGAGGAATGGAGAACCCCGAGAAATCACCATGAAAGAGAGAATTCCCCAAGACCCTACCGCGAGAGGCATGAAAGACGTGAAAGGACTCCGGTTGATTTTTTAGATGGGAGACGTCGAGAATCTTCGAGACGTCGGGAGTCCCCCAGACAATATCGCACAGAGACGGAAATACGGAGATGGGACAGAAGGAGCCCAGAATACAGACCGAGGAACGCGATGAACAGAGGAGAAAGGGACCGCCAGGACTACAGAGAAAGAGATTGGGAAGACAAAGCAAGGGGATCACCGAGAAGAAAATCAGAAAATCGACCGACAAAAAACGCAAAACAAAAAGAGGGTGTAGAGCAGGCACAAAAAAACAGAAAAGATCGAGAATAATGGGAGAAGGTATCATTAACATCAGCGGGATCACTCTAACCGAAGATGAAATAAAGGTATTGGATAAAGGACTTAAATTCACCCCTAAAAAGAATTTAAATAAATTTAGTACTTATGTAGATATTAACAAATTCACCAGAAATCTCCATATAAAAAAGTACATGTTAAATAAGCCAGGAGATACGATGAGGAGACAAAACCCAGAAACCAATGAAATAAAATTCAGCAATCTGAGAAACAAATCATTATTTAATCCTCCTCTGGGAACTGAGGGACATATTGAAGTCTTCTGGAAAATGGTGTTAAAAGATCTACAAGATCTACAAGTTAAGAAATCGCATGACCATGGAGATCTCAAAAAAGGCATCAAAATGCTTGAAGACAGAAAAGAAATCGTTATCAGGCAAGCAGATAAGGGAGGAGCGATAGTCATCCAATCGAAAATCGCATATCAAGAAGAACTTCAACGTCAGCTGGATGACAAAGATACATACCTGAAACTTGCAGGGAATCCCATCATCAAATATAAGGACGATCTTGCCTATTTAGTGGAAAGAGGGATGACAAAAGGATTATTAAACAAAAAAGAGGGGAAATATCTACAACCTGTTAGCTGCAAGATCCCGGTTATTTACACTCTGCCAAAAATCCACAAAAATAAGGATAAACCACCTGGAAGATCGATTGTGAATGGTATCAACTCGGTAGGAGCACGGATCGGTGAATACATTGATTGGTTTTTACAACCAGTAGTCAGAAAGACCAGATCGTATCTAAGAGATACCAAACATCTCATCCAGCTACTGAATACTCTGGAGTTTAATGATGGGCCTATATATCTGGCTACAGCTGATGTAGCTTCTCTTTATACTATTATCAATCATGAAGAAGCCATCCAAGCCACAAAGTGGGCCCTAAAAGAACTAGGTGACCTCAAAATCAAGCAAACAAGATTTTTAATAGACTGTCTTAAATACAGTCTAGATCACAATTATTTTTGGCACAACAATGAATACTATAAGCAAATCTGCGGGATCACTATGGGAGCAAAATTTGCACCCAGTGTGGCCAACTTATATATGGCAGAATGGGAGGAAGATGCACTCTACAAGAAGTGGCCACAGCAACTCCTCCTTTTTAAACGTTATATCGATGACATTTTAATAATATGGACAGGTGATAGGGACAGCCTCATCGATTTTGGGTTCGATTTGAATAGAAATACCAAAAATATTAAATTGACCTGGGAAATCAGTGAAGAGAAAATTCATTTCCTCGACCTAGAGATCAGCAGAGAAGAAGGAAAAATAGTTACTCAGACCCACTTCAAACAGGTCGATAGGAACAGCTATCTTCCGCTAGACAGCTGTCACTTTGCTCCCTGGCTTCACAACATCCCTAAAGGACAATTTATCAGGCTAAGGAGGAACTGCACCAAATCTGAGACTTTTCTTAAACAGGCCGACTTTATCGGCAAAAGATTCATCCAGAAGGGATATAAGTCCCACTTCATCAAAGAAAAAATTGAAGATGTGGCTTCGATGGACCGCCATACATTAATCCAGGATAAAATTAAAGAGAACGGATATACGGATACTGTACCTTGTGTCATGGATTATACCACACAACATAAAGATTTTCAAAAAACACTGGAGTATTGTAAGGGCTGAAAGACATTTGGGCGCTATCCTACCAGCAAAACCCAAAATCTGTTATAGACGGGCCCCTACGCTCAGGGACCTGGTCGCCAAAAATGTCCTCGACCCCCCCCCCCCCCCCCTGAGAGGAAATTTTCCTTTTTTGAGGGGAAAGGATTCTATCCGTGCAAAACTTGTTACACGTGCAGACATACGAGAGAAAGCAAGAGAAAGAAACTTAACTTTAGATCCGTAGTAACCGGGAAGGAGTACCAAATTAAAGATTTTATATCATGTCATACAGAAGGGGTAGTGTACCTTTTAGAATGCCCATGCAAAATCCAGTACGTAGGCAGAACTAAGAGGGAACTTCGGGTAAGGCTGAGAGAACATACCCAAAAAATCAAAAAAGGCTACCCGAAACATAGTCTCTCCAGACATTTCGATGAAGTCCACAATCGAGACCCCTCACTATTAATGGTTTGGGGGATTGAGAAATATAAACCCCACTGGAGAGGCGATAACAAAGTCAGAAAACTAAGTCAAGCAGAGTCTCGATGGATTCATGAATTAGGTACATTATTCCCTACAGGACTAAACGTTGAGTTTGATCTCAATTGTTTTATTTCTAATCATTAATCGTCACCTCATTGAGTCATATCTTTTAGTAATTTATTACGTTTTAATTTCATCCATTAGTTCCCTGTGATTCTCACTCACCGGGAATATTTTTTATTAATCCTAGCATTGCTATCCACTTGTTCTAGTTCCATGTTGGACTAGTTCCTCCCATCTGCCTCTTCCACCCATCCTTATTGTAGTTCAGATACATGCCCCTGAGGCATTTCCTTGACTGGCACTACTTAGTTATGATTACGCAATTTTGGCGTTTATTGTCGGATCATAAGTTTATAGCTCTGTAGCCTGTGTTGACACAGGAGCAATCACTCACACTTGTTTTGTTATTTTGTTCTGCAATTGCTTCATTCTGCGATTTATTAGATTGAAATATGTCTGTCTCATTATCATCACTCATTGATCTATCCCATTATTAATGTGGAGAAGATTAGATGTTTTGCTCGTATTGGTTTATTGCCTGCCCCTTTGACAGTACAACATGGTTGTTGGCTTTTAGACCTTGTTTTCTAGTTGGCGCTGGGTCGGACCGAATCGTATATTTTGCTGTTATTCTGTGTTTTATTATTCACTTTTTTCCTTTTTAATATATTTAACATTAATTATTGCTGGAGCTCTGCCATGCTGGTATTATCCCTTGCTGCCTGTTATGTTAGCCTCCCAGCATCATTTGACATATGGGTATTTCGGGTGCTGTTTCCAGACCTCTCCCGCTAGATGGCGCTGTTTTAATCGGTTCTTGAAAATCGTTTTTAAATTCTAGTATCCTTACCTGGTTGTAATTTTAACTAGATGTTATTGATGTATATTTATCTCTTGATCAGGGTTATGCTTTTATTACTTTATGTCGCCTGATAAATCCCAGCGAAATTCGACCGATTGCTATCACGGGTGTTGTTTCCAGACCACTCCCGCTAGGTGGCGCTGTTCCAATCGGCTTTTTAAAAAAGTAATTTTAATGACATTTTTACTCGTTTCTTTTAAATCACTTGATGTACTAATTGTTCAATGGATGCCACCTGTATTTGCTCAATCTATTCAGCTGATGGATATCAATTAAGTGGTTGCCCTGACAACCACCACTATAACAAGTCACCGCTGTTCACCATGCTCTGTGTCCTTTGAGAAAGTCACGTGTGCGTGATGTAACGCGTAAGGAGAGTCAGACCCTGGTGACGTTTAGCTGTGTGGGATCTCGGCCGGGAGCCCACACTGTGTGTTTTTTTCATCCACCGCTGCATTAACTCTGCATGTACTGTAAGTTATCTATTGCTTATACCTATTAAACCTTTTGAAATACTACACAATGGATTGCATCTATCTGTTTGCTCACATGTCCGCCTGAGAGCAGCTGGCAGGGACCCAGTCAGAGGAACAGATCCGAAGGAGCCCAGTAAGGTTGTTTTTCCTTACCTTTAAGGTAAGGGGTTGGGGGAAACAGCCCAGGACACCTGCATGTTAAGGAGCATCACTTTTTTTCTCTTAAAGACTATCACAAATACCATATCCACCACCTCACCTGGAGATTGTTTAGGAATTGTGCACCATATATGGGAATATCCGCTTGATTGCACAGGACTTGTTGTTTATTTATTTATTTATATATACACTTTTATCCTGGACTCACGTCATTATATATATTTCAACACATGTTTATTTGTGCTGTTTGTTTTTAACACACAGGTGCATTTATTCACGGTTTGTTTTGTGCATTATTAATAATATTTTTTAATCGAATTGTGGCTTATGCATGTTATGCACCATTGTATATTTGATTATTTATTGCCACTTTTAGTCCTTACTTTGCACTATTTTTATTTTTCTTGGACACAAGGGTTATTTATTTATATTGTTTGATTAACCCACTTGAGGTTGTCTGTATAGCCTTATTTATTATTTGATGCTATACTCCTTCTTTTATTCCATTAATTCCGTTGGACGCTGTGTCTGGAGCCACCTTGGCTGGATGATCCCCCTTGGAGTGGTAGACGTGTATCAGCGCCACATTTATATCTGATTATCTATTTTAATTTACTCTTGTTATTTTATTAACCTTTCCACTTATGCTGGCGCCCCATTTTATATATTTATTTATATATTTATTCCCATGAAGATGAAACAAGGGTGCACATTTCAGCAAGACAATGATCCCAGACACAAAGCCAAGGAAACTCTCAATTGGTTTCAAAGAAAGAAAATAAATCTGCTAGAATGGCCCATCCAATCACCTGATTTGAATCCAATAGAAAATCTATGGAAAGAACTAAAGATCAGATTTTATAGAAGTGGCCATTAGAACCTTCAAGATTTGAAGACTGTTTGAGTGGAAGAATTGGACAGAATTACACCTGAGCAATGCATGTGACTAGTTTCTCCATATAGGAGGTGTCTTGAAGCTGTCATTACCAACAAAGGGTTTTGTATGAAGTATAAAATGAATTTCAGTTAGCATGTTCAGAGAAAATTGAGTACTGTCCGTGATACTTTTTTATTTGCACTAACATATAATTTTTCATGGACGAGCTTTCGGGGTGTGTCCCCTTCTTCAAGGTCTAAGCAGTACTGAGTCTAAGGTCTAAGCAGTATATCCACTAATACGGCTACAATCACTTCTAGTTAGCATGTTCAATACTTTTTCCCTGTGTCACTCCATTTTATTACACATAACTTAATTTGTGAACTTATGTGTTTTGTTTTTTTTGTATGTATGGATTACATGGGTTGTTACTGACATGTGGTGAAAATGTCATGTCAATAGCGCCTTTAGAAATTTATTTACCTAAAAAAATGGTGAAGTGTTAAATATTTATTTTACCCACTGTATGTAACTGTTTTTCTTTTAATATATTATTCTTTGATTTCCACTACACCCATAATATTCCTTCCCCAATCAGCACCTCTTACCAATTTACCTTGTTTGTTCTGCAACGGTCAGCAAGGCATATACAACATTGAGAGGCCCAAAAATGGGTTTATCCTATGCTTTCTTTTAATTTACTCTGTGGACACCATCCCTATATACAGTAAAACCTTCATCCCAAAACAACCCTGGGTAAGGGAAATATCAGACTAATGTGCAGTACAGAGAAAACAAATGTGTAGATATACAATCTATACCATCTTTATTATACAATTAAAAAACAGAATCACTTACAAATTCATAAAATATGATCATATATAAAGTGTGGCTGAAAATGGCCATATATTCATTTGGTATATGCTACAATCTGTTATGGGGTAACTGGGATCGATGCGTTTCCCAACTAAATCGCTTCTTCGGGATCAACACCTATTGCATATACAGTACATCAGGTAATCTATGCTACAAAATAAATACAATTCATAAATATCCAATTGAAAACATATAACATAATTTAATGATATAACTTTATGTTGTGTAAGTGTTCTACTGTATATTTATGAACAGTAACTTTTCTGTAGAATAATGGAAGGGATGGATCCTAAAGAAGCTATTTAGGCTAATTTAATCTATCTCCATTTTTTGTCACAATTTATATATGATCATATTTTATTGATTTGATTCTGTTTTTAATTATATAATAAATATTATATTAATTGTGCATATATAGTACTGTGTAAAACTTTTAGACATGTGTGAAGAAATGCTATAAATTAAGAATGCTTTCAAAAATATATAGTTTATTTTTATCAGTTTACAAAACGCAGTGAGCGAACAGAAGAAAAATCCAAATCAAATCATGATTTGGTGTGACTACCCTTTGGCTTCAAACCAGCATCATTTCCTACACTTGAACACTTTGTACACTTGCACAAAGTCAGGTGTATGATTAACCAATTATACCAAGCAAGTGCTAATCATCATCAATTTCAAATTTAGGTTGAAACACAGCCATTAACTGAAACAGAAACAGCTATGTAGATGGCTTAATATAGGCGAGTAAAAGCCAAACTCTGCTACTAAGGTGATGTTGTGGAAGATAGTTTCATGTCACAGATTATACACCATGGCAAGACTGAGCAAAGCAACAAAACACAAGATAGGTATACTGCATTAACAAAGTCTCTCTACCAAGATAGTTATATGCAGAGTGCCGGCGCCACCTACTTTTTCCTTTCTGGTATAGCTTTGCTGTTTATAGAAGTTACATATTGTTGTCTTTTAGAATGTGCTAATAAAGTTGTTAGGAACCAGTGCATTCTGGGAGAATTATCTAGAGGAAGTGAGTCAGCCATCATTTTAAGAATATTCAGCAAGCCAGTAAGGCTGTTTCTCCTATCACTCGCCATCACCCCTCAGCGAGCTTAAAAAGTGAGTTCTTGTTATCTCATTCTGTGTTATAGAACATTGTTTCTTTTTTATATGTAATATTGTACTGATTGATGTTTGTTTTATCAATTTGTATGTTCACCTGGCTCGTTCTAATAAATTTAAGATCAAAGAAAGATGGTATCTGAAGTTTATGGAGTGGGAAGGTTTAGCTCTCTGTCCTACAGACAGAACCCTCATCAATAGTCATGTTTACACAAGTATAAATGAGTGTATTCTAATAATGACAATAAAGAAAATGTTTACTAGTCTATGCTTGTATATATGGTGTGGCAGGGCAGCCCCGTGCCACTGTCTAATGTGGTGATTCACACCAGGTTTTGTGTGCTGGCTTCATATGAGAGCCAGAGTTAGAGCACTACCCTTCCGAGGGGGTCAGTGCATGAAGGGAGCAGTGAGAGGTGCTAATATGCACCATACTGTCCAGGACAGACCAAGGCTTGAGCCTGAGAGAGAATCCATGAGGGACACAGCAGCTAGGGAGATGTAATGAAAAAGGCAGTGTGGTACAGCATCTGTGCACAAACACTGGGACATGTTTGATTGTCAGGAGGGCCAAAAGGTACTAATGGTCAGGAGGACCAAGAGGTACTATGTAGAGCAGTAAAGTTGCAAGAGAGCCAGGAGGCTGAATGTTACATTTTGTTCATATTGATGGGGAGAACCCCCTGAGTGAGAAGACATACCTGTATAAACTTTTAAACCTTCTTTTAAATAAAAGTGGGCAGGAAAGCCCTGCAAACTATTTCTGACGTGGAGTAAACTTGCTGTTTTTGCACTACCACTGAGCTACAAAACCGCAACATGTCACAATGCTCACTCACCTTTACTTGCCTATACTCAGCATTATTCAGGACTTTAAACATGGGCGTCACAAGTTCCAGAGTCAACATCAGTAAATTATGATGCCCAGGTTCAGGGGGACTAAGAGAACCTCCATAATACGCTGGCCAGGTTTGTCCAGCACCAGTGACTGTGACTGCAGATTTCACCTATGTTCCTGCAGATCAGTCTAGTATTTATCTCCTTTGGTCAAACACACTTGTGCTTTATAATTCTAAAAAACCACATTCCAGGTGCAGGTGTATTTGCAAGTGGATACATTAAAAATATATATTTTTTTCAAAACAGTAGTAAACCGCATACAAAAAAATAAAATAAAATAAATACAAATAAAATAAGCACCAGGCAGTTTAAGTCATAATTTGCTAGTGTGCATTGCATACTAGCACATTATGACAGACGTACCTGAAAACAAAGCCCTCCAGCGGCGTGCTTTTACCGATGAAGGGTCTTCCATCTTCACCCGTTCTTCCTTCTGGGTTTGCGAGCTTCAGAAATATGAATGGCTGAGCCGGCAATGACGTCACTCCTTTGCACCGGCATGTCTCTGAAGGAACGGCACCGGTATGCTGTTCCTTCAGAGAGCATGTGCTGGAGATGTCACTGGCTGCATCTAAAGTAAGTATATTCTAAAAGGCGCACATTTAGGAGATATTTACAGTACCTATAGGTAAGCCTTATTTTAGGCTTACCTATAGGTAAAATCCATAGAAAGGAGTTTACTCCCACTTTAATAATGAAAACATAATATACATACATTTAGGAGGATGATAGTTATTTTCCTTGAGGAATTTATATTCAACTGTCCTATCTTCATCTGTTAAAACAAGAAACATAAGAATCATGGAGGGGAGATCTTACCCACATATTCTGTTTGAAGGATTCTCTATAGTCTGAAAACCACCCACAGAACGCATGTGGAGATCTTTATGGGTTACTACTCTTGTTGAAATGATCATATAGCACATCACTGCAAAACCAGAATAATTAGGCTTATAATATGAACACAAGTGGCTTTCTCCTTGATACACTGTGGAGAGTTCAAATGGCAGTCAAAGAGTTTTTTGCAGGCACACTTTAAAAGAGAATTGGAAAGCATGGTGCCCTTCTGGGAACTCAGTCAATGGCAATGTGGGTGAGTGAGGCTGCTCAGGACTATAAAGAATGTGATAAAAGAAAGACTGTCTCATTCATCCATATCTCTGGAGATTCAGGGACATTTTAAAACCATGCTATCTGAAGAAATTGAGTCTACTCTCCCATTTTATAGTTAGTATTGAGGAAATCATGTATCATGCCAAGGGTTGGTCTTCCCTTGATATTTCTTTACAACCAATGTAAATATCTCAATCATACCTACCAAGTATTATTTGTAAATTCCCCACTTTGCTTCTCATGCAGCCAGCTTCAAACAACAAATACGCCTATCGTTTGTAGATAGGAAATAGTGAATCTCTGTCATCATGAATACAATTTTTCATCCTATTATGGAACTCCTCTGTGACCATGAATGCTCTTGCTGATTTGTATTAGAGGCCTTCATTAAACATTATAAAGAAGATGTATTTAAAACATGGTGAGTGCACATTTTCCTGTTCTTTTTAGTAATAATTAATATAATTATTTTTAAACTGTTACTAATTAGTATACATGATGGAGGTTTTTACTTGGATGCTTGAAAAAAGCGTGACTCATTAGTATTGGTCACTTCACTCTGATAGTCAGGATTAGCTCCTGTTTACATGTTTGTTCCACTACAGGGAAATGTAGGTATGTGTTAATTACAAACTGAAATACTAATAAATTCTCGCATTTAATCATTTTTGACAGACTTTGTGGAAACATTTTACTTTCATCAGTGAACTTAAAAGCATAATGTACTTTTCTTGGGGCCTATCAGTTTTTTTAAATGCTCCACCTCTCCAAATATACTATGGTTATAAATGCACAATCAAAATTTAGATTCTTGTGATTTACACCCAAAATGTGTTTCACCAGTGAGTATTTGATCTAAGAATTACAAATTCCAATAGAACAGGTTTTATTGAAACTGTGCTATGGTTCTTGTTTATTTACTGTTGTTCTGCAGCCTATATGTGGAACAGATGACTCTATTTTTTCTTCTCTTTAGGCACTTTGTAGTGAAGCACTACTGATCAGGAAGGGAGGCAATCAAACCGAATTTGCATTTTTATTTTATTTTTGCAGCATTAGCCAGGAGGAAGCATTGGCCAACAGAAATGACAAATGTAAAAAGAAAACAAAATGCAGAAATATATAAAAGTCTAGATTCATAGGCAAAAATGTATTTAAACGTTTTATTACTGTAAATGCTCAGATTGATGGCCTTGATTTTGCAACACTCGTTAAACAACTTATATGTTAAATACATTTCCTAATGTAGCAGAACTAACGTTGGTACATGCAGAGTTGATTTTCTCCTTTAGTGCAATGATTGTTCTGTGCTGATATCAATAGATTACTGACTTCAGATAACCCTAAAGGAAAAGTCAAGTTTTATTAGGTCTGGAGTCCTAGGAGTCCATTTTACTGGATTGATGAACCTCCTCTTCTGAGTCATGTGTTTGGAAAAGTTTAATTGGAATTAATGTGGCCTTGTCTTGCTTAAACCACATCCTTTGTCATTCCAACAAAGGAGTGTCATTTAAGTGTGAGAAAATTGTAACATACAGAGGTGAGTTTCCCAATCCTACATTACCATAAAAATATATGGCTCAATTAATCTGTCACCATATATCCACACACCATAATTCATGGACCAGTTTGAAAATAACCTTCAGCTATCCAGTCTGTTTTCAGACAAATAATATGCATCATGGCGGTTGACACTACCATTGAGATGAAATAAGACTTCATTCTGTTAATTTCTGCTGTTTTAAGAACCACCCACAATATTCCATACAACTCTCTGTGTCACCACCATGAAGTACCTGGACTGGCTGCACTTGGATGGACGTGACAATTTCTAATAATTTAATGCCTATAAATCCAGACTTTTGGGACACCCTGTATGTGGCAGCCATCAGGAATATGGAGTTTATCCTGACTTTTGGATGATGTTAAAATTGAGCCAAATTTTGCACGTTTGGATGGGCACACCTAAATGTCGATTTTGACTCTAATGGGACTTTCAGAAATGTAGCATTTCACAGACTTGTAAATTTTTTTAAAAATTCAGCCAAACCTCAATTGGTTGAACTTAGCCTCTTGCTTGCATTTCTGACCTCAGTCCCTCAGAAGAAAAACAACATGATGCCTTTACTCCTTAGGACAGGGGTAGGCAACCTCGGCCCTCCAGCTGTGGTGAAACTACAATCATGCCTCTACCTCTAGGAGTCATGCCTGTAATTGTCAGGGTCTTGCAATGTCTCATGGGACTTGTAGTTTCAAATCAGCTGGAGGGCAGAGGTTGCCTACCCCTGCATTAGGAGATATCACACAGCCATTAGGCACAGAATAATGTATAGTCAGTTATCTCCACTTATCCATCTTAACTTGCCCCTCTACCCAGCGTCAGGGCAGATGCCACCCACAGTAGTCGGTTTTCCCACCCTATGTATGATGCTGAGCTTGTCAAATGAGCATGTGCAGTGGCTGGCAGCTCTATGCTCAATGACATTGAACCTGCGCAATTAACATGCTCTGTGTCACTGAGGTGTGATAAGCACAGTTGTTGGGCAGGGAGCTCAGTATCATTGAGCCTGTGGTTTTATCAGATTCAGTGTTACTGAGCTTCACTGATAATGGAGTATCTGGTATGGACACTCTGACCTCAGTGCCACCCCACACTGTGCCACCTTGAGTGCTGCCTCAGGCAGCCACCTCAATTGGCCTCAGAGAGTGGCATGACAATTCTTAGAGAAGGTTTCCTGAAGCTGACAGCAATCGCCAACCAAACAAGTTTTAGTCTTAGACAGTAGTATTAAGCCCCATACACACGGTCGGATTTTTGCATGGATTCTGTCCGATCGGACAATGTTGTTGAAAAATCAGACCGTGTGTATGCACTAAGGATGAGCCCGGTGTTCGATTCGAACCCATGTTCGAATCGAGCACCGGGTGTTCGCTCGCTCGGCGAGCCCAGAACTATTGGGGCCGCTCGCATCAAATTCGTGTAACGGAAGAAGATGCCGGACGAGAAGGACGAGAAGACCAGTGCAAGAAGAAGCGGATCGGAGGAAGAAGAAAATGGAAGAAGAAGATGGAAGAAGATGAAGGAAGGAGAAGATGAAGAAACCGAAGGATGAAGAAAGAAGAAAGAAGATTTTAATAAAGGAATTGTCAAAGACTGTCTCCTGTCATTTTTACAATTTTTGCCACTTTTTTGGTGAAATGGTAGGGGTACTTTTGTACCCCCTTACCATTTCACACAGGGGGGGGGCCGGGATCTGGGGGTCCCCTTGTTAAAGGGGCTTCCAGATTCCGATAAGCCCCCCGCCCGCAGACCCCCACAACCACCGGGCACGGTTGTGGGGAAGAGGCCCTTGTCCTCATCAACATGGGGACAAGGTGCTTTAGGGGTCTTAGACCCCCAAAGCATCCTCCCAATGTTGAGGGCATGTGGCCTGGTACGGTTCAGGCGAGAGGGGAGGCCGCTCTCGTCCCCCCCTCTTTTCCTGCGGCCTGCTAGGTTGCGTGCTCGGATAAGGGTCTGGTATGGATTTTGAGGGGGACCCCACGCCATATTTTTTGGCTAGGGTTCCCCTTAAAATCCATACCAGACCTCAGGGTCTGGTATGGATTTTGAGGGGGACCCTACGCCATTTTTTTTTTTTTTTTTTTTGGCTGGGGTTTCCCTTAATATCCATCCCAGACCTGAAGGGCCTGGTTATTGAATTTGGGGGGACCCCTACGCTTTTTTTTTTAATTTTTTTTATTTTTTATCAATGACTTTTTTTTATGAATGAGTTTCAATGAATCACTGTTCTCTGTGTTACGGGAGCCGTGAATTAACATAAGCCGCGAGTGATTTTAAATAGCTTTTTTACTTTCAAAAATGACACTTTGCGCAGAGACAGTTCTAAACACGGGAAACATGCGCCCCTTTACAGGCATACTATAGACACCCCCCAGGTACGAAATTTAAAGGAATATTACACTTTTATTGTTTCAATTTAAGCATTATTAAAATCACTGCTCCTGAAAAAACGGCCGTTTAAAAAAAAAAAAATTTGCATTGATACATGTCCCCTGGGGCAGGACCCAGGTCCCCAAACACTTTTTATGACATTAACATGCATATTAGCCTTTAAAATGAGCACTTTTAATTTCGAACGTTCGCATCCATTATAACTAATAGGGTTCTAAAGCTCGCACGGACTTTAGGTCCGTTCGCGGGTTCTGGTGCGAGCCGACGGGGGGGGGTGTTCGGCTCATCCCTAGTATGCACCATCGGACAGTGTACGTCGGATTGTCCGACGGACAAAGTCCTATCTCCTGCTGGATAGATTTACAGACAACACGGTCCGATCACACCAAATCCGATCGTGTGTACGGTTGTCCGACGGACAAAGTGCTACGCATGCTCAGAAGAAATTCTGTGACGGAAGCGCTCGGTCAGGTAAAACTACCTTTCCTAATCGACACAGCACATTCGTCACGCTGCAATGTTAAAATTTCTTTAATGCAGCGCATTCTCTTTTTCTTTACAATGCAACAAGAATGACATGTTTTAGCTGCTCCTATTCACCCGCACTTTTCACAAACTTAGTTCTTTATTACTTTTCAGGATTTATACACTACATGTTTATTTTTACTCAGATCGTAAAAGAATCTTTGTTATATTTTTAGCATGATTTGTCTTTATTTCTTTTTATTTTTGGAAATATATATTTGAAGGAGATTTTTTTTTTTTGGAGGTGGGTTGTGTGTCTCAACTTAGCAAAACCACATTATTAACATTTGTATTTGTTGCTTAAATTTACTAGGAGTTTGTTTGTTGTTGGTACACCTTGTTAATTATACTTTATGATTAGTGAAATGTACCTGCCTACTCAAAGAAAAACTGTCATTGTAGAAAAGTAAAACACAATAGGCAATGATTATTTCAAATCAAAAAAACCTTTATTTAGGTCTCAGCTACAAACCAAAGAGGAACGCAGCTATGGTGAAACTTGTGGAATTTCTAAAGCCTTGGACCCCCACGGCAACCATCATTTTTCAAGCGTAGAAAATTGGGGGCCTGAGGAGTATGTATATTAAGGGGAGTGCAATCTGGTCCTGAAGTCCAAAGCATCCGGAACTGCAGCAGATGCCATCTAGGTCCCCAGGCTCTGGTACTACGAGAGGCTCCATCTTCTCTCAGAACAGACTGAATCCAGGTCGTCACTCTCAGGTCTTCCTTGCACGCTTCCTTGCACGCTGTGGCTGTCGTGCTGGTGGGGTGGCAGAAGGAGGAGGAGGAGGAGGAGCATGGTAACTATGGCAAACATGTGTGAGGGGAGTCATCTCCCCAGCCATCCCCTTATTTAGGACCTTGAGGATGAGCCCCTCACACATGTTGCGTTGCCTCACCTCCATACCCATCATCTTCTTGACAACCCCGGAGCCAAAGGTCTCCTCGTCGGTGGGTGTGGCATGTAGGGAGGCTGAAGCCTCTCTGATCATCCGGAGCGCTGACTCTCCCGCATCACCCCCCCCTTCTCGCCCTTCTGTACGGAAGGCGGAGGAGAGGGATTTGGGAGTCAGTCAGGCTCCGAGGCCTAGCCCCCTCTTGGCTGCCACTACCCACCTCTTGGCTGCCACTAACCCCTGCCTCCTCCTGACTGCCACCTTCCACAGCCACCTCCTGGCTGAGGTCTTCCTGTGTATGAAAAAAGAACATCGTTTCAGTTATTTGTTCATCAAACACACACAATTCTCATCTAGTGACTGGTGCAAAATTTTTACAAATAGAAAACCATACAATTCTCAGCCCTACAGTTTCGATTCTGGCCCCAAATGTCTCCAACACTACTGTCTGTTGATATGTCAAACACGTTAGGAAGTAACCAATTGGGGATCCTGAATTAAGTGAACATCATTCATTATTCACATAAATGGTAACAACACTACTATACCTGGAACAAGCTGGGCTCCTCCACCTCTTCCAGACTGGAAGGCCCAGGTTGCTCCTCGGAAGCCTCATCAGGGGCCTCATCAGGGGTGGCCTGCGCGCAAGGAAGCGTGGAAGGAGGAGTCGAGAGTGACTCCGTGACATCAGCCTGGTCTTTCAGAAAATGGAGACTGTCATAGTACCAGAGCTTGGGGGCATAGACCTCATATAGACCTCATCTGCTGCAGTTGCAGTTTCTTCCGACTTCCGGACCTTCTTGCGCTCCCTGATATACGCACTCCTCAGGCTGCCAATTTTCTATATTAATACAATAATTTTGGGGTACAACGATCCAAGGAGCAACTGAGGAAACGCTGGTCAGACCTGAAACTGAGGGAGGCCGATCAGTACAGAAAGATCAAGCGAATTCTTCAAAAAAGTAAGTAGTTGTGTTTTGTGTTTGATTTCTTGCTTGCATACTGCTCCATGTGGTTTGATTTTTACAAAGTTGTACATTCCAAAATGGCCACTTTCATGTTCGTCTGTGCATTTGATCGTACTCAGCCTCGATCTTTCTGCCACTGTCATGGTTGTGTGTGTGTGTCCATTCGATCGTACGCAACCTCGATCGTTCGGCCACTTATAATACGAGGTTTGGGGAAGTTTTGATTGAAAGGAAGTTTCTTCTCACTAGAGATGTCATCAAGAACGTAAAGCAAATTTATTCAATGTAAAGGAGAGGTCACTCAGTAGCTGTTTACCCATCTGGACTCTAGAGCACTAGTGCTGGGACACCCAAACCCCCTTTTTATTATGCTTTTCCACACATGTGCTCCAGTGGATACTAGAGGGGGGTCTCCATCAGACAAACTTCTACAAAAAAGCTAGTAAGTTTAGCACCTTTACAAAGTGACTACATTCATGTTGTTGGCATTTGTAACTGGCCAAACAAAAATAGTGTTCCTCACTTTCAAGCAATGTTTGTCATTTCCTATTTCTGCCCTCAATAGATTGTGTTGCTAAATCTTCCTTTTGTACATTCTCATAGGGGAGCGAAAACTTGGGCCGTCTGAGGAAACCCCAAAACCAACACCTCCCAAAAAAGGGGAAAGAGCAGAAGCAGAGGAGGAGGAGGAGGAAGGAGAGATCATCGAACTTGGAGAACTTGTCACCACAACAGGTGAGTGTGGGAGAACACAGCTACTGGTAAGCTAATCAATGTATGGCTGCCTCATTTCCAACACCCGATTTTTGTTTGTTTGTGGTTTTTAGGTGACGTGGATGTTGTGGAAGAAAAATCGCACTTTACCACAGAGAGTGCCCACGTACTCATCGGGAGATAATGGTCTGCAATAGAGATCTAGATTACCTAAAGCAAAACATCAATAATGTTCAACAAAAATTGAAGAACATCATTGATGTTTTAGGTAAAATATGAAAACGCACCAAGTAATTAACACACATTTGTGCCTGCTTCTGAACACATTTGCAACTTAAGAACTGTGTGAAATTTGGAACATGCACACATTGTGTCCACATGTGCTAGCTCCCATCATGGTGGATGAATGACAACGTTTTTTTGGGGGTGCAACCACTTTACGAACTACGAAAGTGGTTGTGGTGAAGGGTTTGCACCCCCAAAAAACGTCCATTCATCCCCATGATGGAAAATGGCACTTTTGAAGCTTCTAGGCATGTGTTTTACCATCTAATGACCATTTTCAGACCCAAATTGTGTGCATGTTCTAAATTTCCACTTTCCAGGGGTGACCCCCCATGTGATGAAGGCAAGATCAAACACACTTTGAACATATAGTCATGTCTGATCTTGTCTTCACTTTAGAAAGTTGAACTTTCCTAGTTCCTAGGTTCTGTTTTGCTCCATGCCTGGTTTTACCAATTGCGGAATGTTTGTAAACAATGTTGTAAATAACCAAGATGTTGTCAGTTTGGGCAAGAAGATTGTAAACGCACTTGTGAATGTTTTCCAAGTAAACTTTTTTACTTTTCTAAATGTGTGGCTTCCTTATTTAAAAAACACAATGCATTATGTATGCCAAATGTAAAGGATATGGGGGCCAATGGGTGTTATTTACTAAAGGCAAGTCCAGTTTGCACTGCAAGTTTCTTTTCCAGGGCACTTTTGCACTGCACTTGTAGAGCATAGTGGATTTGACTTATGTAAATGACACCCACAGTGCTTTGTACGAAAACACGGAGCACAGCATTTTGGAGAATACACACATGTCTGACCTGGTGATGAAAAGGAGTATTTTGGGTGTCAGTTATGCAGTACAAACCTTCTCTAGACCAAAGATTAGGGATCAAACACACAACATGAGAATAATCTTTTTGGGAAGAAGAGACTGTTACCTCCTTTTGCCCAGAAAGTGCATTCCCACTGTCGAAAGCAAAGGGAAAAAATTTCAAGGTAAAATAAGCTAAAAAGAATACGGAAATGACAAGAAATCATAGGTTGGTTGAAAAAATAAGATTTATTTAAAAATGCCTCTCACACATCGTCAGGCAGAGCAATGGCCCCCCTACCCACAAAGTAGTCCATATATTGCTTGCGGACCGCGCGGGCATTTAGAGGGGGCAAGCCTGGACGTGCCACTTGAAGGGCTGTGAGGTCAGCATTTGGAGGGCCCTCCACATCTGGGCCAACGGGCACCACATAGTTCCTGTTATGTCTTTTGAGGAAGTTGTGCAATATGCAACAGGCAAGAACTATGTGGTTCAGTTTGTATTCCGCCAAGTTAATTGCCGTCAAGAACAGGCGGAAGCGGCTGGCCAGGATGCCAAAAGTGTTCTCAACAACTCTTCGAGCTCTGGACAGCATGTAGTTGAAGACCCTCTGGTCTGGGGTGAGGGTCCTCATCGGGAACGGCCTCATCAGATGGGGAGTCAACGCAAACGCTTCATCTGTGACAAAGACGAAGGGGAGTCCTTCTGCATTCTCCTCTGGAGGTGGCAAGCACAGACTGCCACTTTGGAGACGCCAGTAGAACTCCGTGTGCGCAATGGCACCACCATCCGAGATCCGGCCGTTCATCCCCACGTCCACATACATAAATTCATATGTCGCCGACACCACCGCCAACATCACTACACTATTAAACCCTTTATAATTATAATAGTAGGACCCCGAGTTGGGCGGTGGGACGATGCGGACGTGTTTCCCATCAATTGCCCCTCCGCAGTTAGGAAAGTCCCAACGGCTGGCAAAGTGGGAGGCCACAGTCTGCCATTCCTGTGGCGTGGAAGGGAACTGTGGAGTGAAACAAGAAAAAAAAATTGGTCACTTTGCACATAAACATTGCAAGCAGATTAGACAATCAACATCTTGGAACAAGAGCAGTGTTTAAAATTGGAGGCTGGAAAGTATTTGCACAGAAAAGTAGAGGCTCCCCTTCACAGATTACTCACCCCCCATCAATCCCCCCACTTCTGATGGGCCATTGGCAATAACTCGGGTTTTGGGGGGGGGGGGTGTTGGACAGGTAACCCTCTGCACTTCATTGATTGGCAAATGGCTCAATAATGTGTGCTAGTTTGGCCAGACCCTCTGTACTTAACACTATTGGCAGCCCCCAGGAAAGCTAAACTAACATTTCAAGCCCCCCCCCCCCCCCCCGCCCCCCCGGCCCCCCCCCCAAAAAAAAAGGAAAGCACATTGTGACATTCTGAAATTACCAAGCAAGCTAATAGGAGGGAAAGAACACAAAAAAATAGGAAATGGAAAGTATGGAGCCAGCCCCTTGCACTACATGCTTTGCTGAATTCATCCCTAAAGATGCCCACTATAAAGAGGTAGGTATATAGTGTGTATTGACCTTGGGAAAGCCAGCAGATAGAGGATTGGTACCATCTGACAGAGCAGTTGGGGGAGGGGGTTCCTAATGAGTTTGCCCCCCCCCCCCACAAATAAAATACAAAAAGAGGCTCTACATGAAGTAAACCACACAGCAAACATTAGTGCATATTTTAGGGGGTGTTTGGGGGCAAACAATACTATGCAGCAGACAAAAGACATTGCTTAAGTGACTAGGTCATAGGTGTCTATTGGGGCAGAAGAGCATGCTGGGGAGGTAAGTGAAGGGAAAAATGCATGAAGGAGAAAAGGGGCACAGCATATTAGAGCATATTGCAATCATGGTAATTAGGGAAGGAGGTCAAAAATAGAAGACATTAGCAAACAGAGCATACATAGAAGGGAATAGTAAAGGAGAAATGTTACCTTAATATAGTCCTCCTGCAGGACCTGGATGATGGCAGAACAGGTCTCTGGAATAATGATTCCCAGGGCCTGGGGAGAGATACCTGAAGAGAACTTCAAATCCTGAAGACTTCTCCCTGTCGCCAAGTACCTCAACGTGGCAACAAGCCTCTGCTCCGGAGTAATGGCTTGTCTCATGCAGGTATCCTGCCGGCTGATAAAGGGGGTCAGCAAAGCCAAAAGACGGTGAAAATCGGGGTCCGTCATCCGGAGAAAGTTCCTGAAATCATCAGGATTATTCTCCCGGATCTCACGAAGCAAAGGCATGTGCGAGAATTGGTCACGCTGAAGCAACCAATTCTTGGTCCACATACTCCTCGTCACTCTGTTCATGGACGGGTCTTGGGTCAAAGCTAAAAGCCCGACACCAATTCCGCGTACAGCACGAACTCGGCGACGAGTACACACGGGAAACATCGCTCACAAGGTCACAAAAGGTCGGCTGGTCAGAACGGACAAACAGAAAGCACCGATAAACAGCAAGGCCTGAAAGAACGAAATGAATACCAGAAACGAGCAGACAATAAGCAGTGCAAATCAAAGCGTCCTATATCAAGATATAGGCCGCAATGACCAACAAATGCGAACTGACTACACGCACTAATAAACAGATACGCACGACAAGCACAAGCTGAAGAGTCAGAAAACTGAGAAGCGCGAATCTTAAGTCACCAAACTTCGACTAACTCGCGATAAACACGGGATCAGCAGAAGGAGCCCAACGGGTGCCTGACGTGGTGCTGAACTTCCCTTTTCTAATCTCGTGGAAGACGACTTACGTCACGACGTTCTTGCAGACCGGATATTCCGACAACGTAGTCTGACCGTGTGTACGCAACACCAACATCGGACAAAGTACGACGGACAGGATCCGACCGACCTGGTCCGCGGATAATCCGACCGTGTGTATGGGGCTTTACTGTTTTGCATGCTGATCACATGGCAGGTTCAGGAGAATGCACTTAACATGTTTCATGGGTTACTAGACCTATTGCATCAAGATCTGTGTGCTGGTGTATGGGGAAAAAGGGTGACAGTCTCTCCCTCTCATCCTATATTGCCACCTCATTGAGTCCATGGTGGAGAACATTTTGATCAAGGATTTTAACTTCTTTACCTTGGTAAAGTGTCCACATTCCAAATCTGTGTAATACAGGAATACCATATTGTATTGAGGCCTGTTAGGTTGGTTTGGTAAAATGGAAGTCTCCAATACTTGGTTTTTCATTTGGTGAGGTGGAGATCTCCAATACCTGGTTGATACCAAACATTTTTCTTTATATTTTCTCTCCAGGTCGAGAGTTATTTAGTTATACATAAACCAAGAAAATACTGCATTATGGTCAATAAATTGAACTAATAATCCTTGGAAATAAATACTAATTTGCTATAATCATCATCTCCATCTAGTGGCCATAATCTGGTATTTTCTTCACGCTATCCTGTATGAATGAATGCATTTTGACCTGGAGAGTAAATAGCTTAATAACATTTGATGTTGCCCCATTCACACAGAAAATGTACATACAGCTTGACAGAACTAATAGTTTTGCAGATTTTTTATAAATACACCACTAACAGTTAGGTAATTATAATTACACTATTATAATGACTTACTGATCTGATCTTTTCAGTTCTGGAGTGGATGGACAAAAACCTAGGGCTAGCAGGAAAACAAGTCCTATTCAAATAAAATGGATGGATGCAGTTCCACAGATCAAATAGCTCTGCAATTTTATTTATTTTTTTAAATTATGAATGCACCACTTCATAATTTCTCTTTTATAGCAATACTATAAAATGTATATCTCTTCCGTCACATGCAGCAATTTCAAGGCCAATGAAACATTTGAAATTGTGTGTATAAACATCCAACTGTATACACATAACTGTATACATGGGCCTTGAAGCCTATGTTACAGAGCAGATAAGTGGCAGTAAGTGACATTTTTTTACATGCAACACAATACAATAATAATGTATGCAGGGCTTTTGAATAGTACAATAGTAGAACTAAACTCAACTAAACTGGTGGTCCTCTTTCAAACAGTGGCGGCTGGTGCTCAAAATTTTTGTGGGGGTGCAAACAAACTGAAAAATTCTGAAACATACTAAAAAAAAAACATTAAATGCACCCACTTTGCCCATCAAACGCAGCCACTATGCCAATCAAATGCAGCCACTATGCCCATCAAATACAGCCACTGTGCCATCAATTACAGCCATTGTGCCCATCATATGCAGCCACTGTGCCCAACAATTATAGCCACTGTGCCATCAAATGTAGCCAGGCACGTCCCCCGGCTGTCACTTCACCAACCCCTCCATGGCCGGTCCGGCGGCACTTACCACTCGTGTGGTGGGGCTCTGCTCCTCTCCTGGAGTGACAGGGCTCTCCTCCTCCTCTTCTGCAGTGGCAGTAAGTGTCAGCTCTGGTGTCCGCTCGGCTCCTCAGGCTTCTTCCGTTGTGTCTCCTTTTCTGCCAAAGCGTTAGGCATCCAATAGGATTGCCTAATGCTTTTGCCAATCAGGAGACAGGTCTCATTGACCTGCCTCCTGATTTGCAGAAAGGGAACATTAGTGTGGAATTAGTAAAAATGTATTTGCTATGTCGCACAACTGGGTGGGATAGCCAACCCTATTTTGAAGCCTATTAGAGCCTTCATGTGTCTGGCGTCCTGAAAGGGGCCGGGCACATGAATAGGGAATGCAGCGGAGGTGTTGGGGGAGCAGGCAAATACCACTTGCCATAGGTTCACGGTGCATGCTGCTTTTGAGTGTTTCTGCAGTGCTTTTTGCTGTGTTTTCTGCATTTTTGTAACCAGGTTTTTACCGCAATTTTGCCACGATTTTCAATTTGCGATTTGTGTGGTTTTTTTTGCATTTACTGTATATAGCTGGTTGCTAAGGATCGGGTTAAGCCACGTCCGACTCCTTAACAACTGATGTGTCATCAGCTGTCATCGGGCTTCCCGAAAATTTCCTGTATTTCTGAAAAATGAAAAAAGCATCAAAAAATGTATTAGTGTGAATGGAACATGAGGCTCTATTTACACTAATGCGTTTTATGATACATTTTGCATTATTTTGCATTTTTTTTTTACAATGTATATAGATATAGTTAGTTGCTAATGAGGGAGACGGGAAGCCGGCTGCCATGTCCATTATGTGAAATGTAAAAAATAATGAATTGCCATCTTTAAAAAAAACGTGAAAAAAACAGTGTAGGGTCCCCCCCCCAGGTCCGTACCAGGCCTTTGGGTCTAGTATGGATTCCCCCCATGCCAAAATGTTTTACAAAAATGGTGTTGGGTCCCCCAAAAATCCATACCAGACCCTTATCCGAGCATGTAGCCTGGCAGATCAGGAAAGGGAGGAGACGAGCGAGCACCCCCCCCCTCCGGAACCATATCAGATCGCATGCCCTCAACATGGTGGGGTGGGTGCTTTGGGGCGGGGGGCTTGCACGGCGCGTGCGATCCATGCCTTGTTCTGGATATACAAATAGGATGTCACATAGAGGACCTGGAAGTGACGAGTCCGCACTTCAGGGTCCTCCGAGACCTCTATCTGACATCCTATTTGGTATATCCAGAACAAGGCATGGATCGCACACCGCCGCAATTCTGATATATCTACCCGCACATGCTGTAGATACCTCAGTGCCTACCTAGGATTCCTCTGGTCCATTCAATTCAAGCACATTTTGACCTACTGTAAAAAGTGGTAAGACACTTTGGTGAGTTGCTATCTACCTCATGAGCACTTGTGGTGAACCTTTTATTTGAAGAAACATCAAACCAGAAGATTTAATTTATGTATGGTGGGATTGTCACTTTTCACTTTATATATTTATTTGCTTTTGTAATCACCATTAGACTTTTCACTTTTATTTTGTATGTTTTTAGTGCCAACACATTTACATTTGTCTTTTCTATATGGTTCAGAGTTTACACTTTTTTAAAGGGGTAGCTATGTTTTAAATGTTTTCAATTATTACACCAGGCGCCATTTTCAACCAACTTGTTATCACATTGGGCCTAACTTGTAGGGGAAGGGGAAGGGAAAGTAGGAGAAGGGGAAAAGGGGGGTAAAAGGATGGGTGGAAAGAAAGAGGTGAAGAATAGACATGTGCATGACGAAAAACGTTTAGTTTTGTTTTGATTTGTTAATCTATCGCTAAAGTTGGTTGATTCCTTCAATTCGTATTCAGGATTCGTATTCGGAATTCGTATTTCTAATTTTTAGAATTTTCTTCAAATTTACAGATTTTATTCAATTGGATCCGTTCAAACCGATACATTTTAAATCGGTCGAAACCAAAATGTTATATTTTTTTCAATTAAAATGCGGCAAAGTAAACAAACAAAAGAAATTTCTTCATCAAATGATTACAATGACTCTTTAAATCACCTTTGGCTTAACAAAAACAGTATTATTTCAAAATGGTACACTAATAACACACACAGTATTTGATTTCAGAAATATGTTTACAGTTTGAATTCAAAGGGAATTTATTATAAAATTTGATTCTAATTTCAATTTGAATTTCCAAAGTTCGGATGAATTTTGTTTCATTATTCAGAGCATTCTGTAAACTTTGTTTATACTGTAATCCGGTTATTCGGATCCATCTGAATCTCCGAATAACAAAATAATTGTCTGAATATTAATTTGGAACGAAACAAACCGCACATGTCTCATAAAGAAAGAGGAGATAAGAAGAAAAAGAGAGGGAGTAAAGGGGGAACAATGTATCACCGTAGCGGAAATGTTAGATAAGCATGTTGCCATGACAGGTTGCTATGGTGGAAACACTACTTTAACAAATTACATCAATTGTTAAATACACACTGGGATGTATTTACCAAAACTTTAGAGTGAAAAATCTGGTGCAGCTCTGCATAGAAACCAATCAGCTTCCAGGTTTTATGGTCAAAGCTTAATTGAACAAACTGAAGTTAGAAGCTGATTAATTACTATGCACTGCTGCACCAGATTCTGTGTTCACCAGTTTTAGTAAATCTCTCCCACTGTGCTTTAGCAAACAGATTGTCATCTAATTAGGGAATGAATCTAATTTAAAGTGTATCTAATATCTTTTGATTTGGATAGCGTTGTAAGGGGGTTGGAACCCCTACCAGGTTTTTATTAGCGTGTAAAATGGCCCTGATGAATGTTAGCTTTGCCAGGAAGTATATAAAGAAGACAGACTGGCAGTCTTATCTGTTTCCAAGTTGGAAAATGCACTGTCAGTGTAGCCTGCTACGAACAAATACCACTGGTGTCTTTCTCAGAAGGGGAAAAAATCTGAAGCGTTTTTTAGTATGTCAGTACTGTGGGCAAAAATATAGAGGATGCAAAACAGGCAGAGTAATCTCTTTGTAATTTGTAAAATGCACAACCAGCATGACCCTTTTTACCAAGTTTCAGCTTTGCTGATAAGCCTTTAAAGAGAAGCTTGTTAGTGCCTCAGTTAGCAATTTGGTGGATACATTATAACTGCAGTGAATTTTGTGCATCTAGATACTGTTACACAGGATGCCACACGCATTTTTTTTCTTCTTAGTGTAAAAAGTGTCAACCTTGCTGCCAAGTGACTAAAGAAAAGCTGTCTGAGCCTGTCAGTCTTCTCTGTTAGCAATCTGACACAAGCAGTGGCACTGTGATGACTAGTGTGATTCTCAGTAATACAAAATGGCTCTGGCATGCAGCTTTTATAATAGAAATTACACAAGAGTACATACTAGCAGCATTACATGCCGGCTCTCTAACTGCAACTAAATGGCACTACATAACATCAGACACTACCCTAACCCACCCTACTTGACAATCCTCAATGGCAATCTACACATGACAGCCACACCAAATTTCCCATGATAAGAAAGTTGTTTGATGGGTCAGAAGAGATGCTGCTGATGAAACGGAGGCCAATGTCATATCATATACTTCTGACAGCAAAAAGAAAATCTGAAAAAATCTGAGAACATCTGTCTGATGTGCGGTAGCCTTATTTACCACAAACTCTGACTCACATGGTGGGAATCAACTAGAGCTGGCCACACGTGGATCAAAATTTGAATCCACGTGTTGCCAATGTGGTTGAACAAAAGTCAATCTACTGTACTGATCAGCACATTCTAACAGCAGGGTAGTCTCCCTGCAGTCAGAGTACAATAGCATAGTAGGAACGATTCCTCCATCCATATCATATATAGGGATGTAGGGATTGGATCAGCTTTTTTCATTTAACCCACTTTTTAAACAAGCAAAAAAATAAAATTGTATTACCAGCTTTAAGTGATACTAAACACACACTGTTTATTTACACCATCCCTTCTCTTTCTGTATGTGGACGATGGCATTGTCATTATTTTAATAAAAAAATAATCAAAGTACCTTTTTTGATATACGGCTGTCACGTGACCTAGCTCTTTCCTGTCTGTATGGAAACAGTGGTGGGAGAAGCTTCTAGTCCTCTGCTGCTGATTACATGTTGAAAAAAAAAACAGCCTTTGGGATACAGAGTAAAAATAAATAATTAATATCAATAAACTGTTTTAAATCATTATACAAATATTTTAAACCAAATCGTTTTTTTTTTTTTTAAGAATAACATGGTGTGAGCAGATTTCTACCAGTCACAGGCTGTGTCCTGCCCCTCCAACCTGTGTTTTAGAATAACAGGGAGGAGAGGCCTTCATCAATTAAGATGTATTATCCCACCCCCATTGTGTTTAGCCGGTTAGTGGGCATGGAGGAGGAGGGCTGTCATTTACCACTGTGTATGCATCCACGTGTGTGACTCTATAGTCACATGGGCTGCTCAGATGTGATAAGGAGGAAATGCTCAGCATAGAAACTCACTGAAAACTGAGCATGTGCAGAGATGCCAACACTGCTCTGCAAAATGCCCAACTGCATCAGTGACGTGATCAAAAGGGGGAGATAGAGAACAGCAGGATTAACCAGGTTTTTTTGCTGAATACAGAAATTAATCTCATATTGACTGAATGAGTATGAACAGCATATAATACAGCATTTAATGATAGAATTTTTATGATGTGGGTTTAGTGACACTTTAACCACTTCAGCCCCGGACCAATTGGCAGCCAAAGGACCAGGCCCCTTTTTGCGATTCGGCACTGCGTCGCTTTAACTGACAATTGCGCGGTCGTGCGATGTGGCTCCCAAACAAAATTGGCGTCCTTTTTTTCCCACAAATAGAGCTTTCTTTTGGTGGTATTTGATCGCCCCTGCGGTTTTTATTTTTTGCGCTATAAACAAAAATAGAGCGACAATTTTGAAAAAAATGCAATATTTTTTACTTTTTGCTATAATAAATATCCCCAAAAAATATATAAAAAAACATTTTTTTTTTTCCTCAGTTTAGGCCGATACGTATTCTTCTACATATTTTTGGTAAAAAAAATCGCAATAAGCGATAATTGATTAGTTTGCGCAAAAGTTATAGCGTTTACAAAATAGGGGATAGTTTTATAGCATTTTTATTAATATTTTTTTTTTATTAGTAATGGCGGCGATCAGCGATTTTTATTGTGACTGCGACATTATGGCGGACACATCAGACATTTTTGACACATTTTTGGGACATTTGTCATTTATACAGCAATCACTGCTATTTAAATAGCACTGATTCCTATGTAAATGACAGTTGTAGTGAAGGGGTTAACCACTAGGGGGCGGGGAGGAGTCAGTGTGACGTGTTGTGTTTTTTTTTACAGTAGGGGGGCGTGGCTGTACGTCTGACGTCATTGATCGGCGTTCCCGATGACAGGGAACCGCCGATCACTGACAGTCAGTGTAGGAAGCGCGGGGAGAGGTTTGTTTACATAGACCTCTCCCCGTTCTTCAGCTCCGTAACCCGATCGCGGGATACCAGCGGCGATCGGGTCCGCTGGTCCCGCGGCCGTGGTCACGCGCGCCCCCCGAGCAGGCAAATTAAAGGGGACGTACCCGTACGTGCTTTTGCCTGCCCGTGCCATTCTGTAGACGTATATCTACATGAGGCGGTCGGGAAGCGGTTAATAGCTATTTGTCTTAGTGCAATCTCAGATGGATACTTTTCAGGCAACTTCTAATAAGAACTACAACATTTAAAATCTAGCAAATGCGTTTAAAGTTGAACGCAATGGCCCATACACACGATTCGAATATCGGATGGAAAATACCGCTTTCGAGGTGATCGCACAATAATTGGATCGTCAGTACAGAGCTTTCGAGAGCCGATTACAACAGTTCATCCAATATTATCCGATCAGACAAACACTACATTTTTTCTCGTATGATACCAGATCGAAAACGATTTTCATTTAATCAGTACAGTTGTCGTCCAAAAATATAATAGAAATACACTACAACACATGACATCGCTTCTGATTTTTTATTCTATTGTACGAGAATTTTCGTAACTTTAGTAACCTCTCAATTTTCGATATGCAACTAGCATGTAAAAAAAAAAAAACGGATGATTTGTCGTCTGATTTTCAGATCGTGTTCACGGGCCATTAGGCACAAATATGTTCACTAAAATATATTCCTCAAGAGCCACAAATTCATGTTGTGAGCTTAAAATGCTTTTACTAATACAGATATTAACTTTAAAAGTACAAAAGGAAAGAAAAAGCTGAGCAAATTATACTAAAATGTAACAGTGAATGAATACCTGTGATAAATGAAACACAATCTGGGTACTATTGAAAAATAAATATATATAGTCCTTAATAAGTGATTAAACATTCCAGTGGTAATAGTCCAGTGATATTAGTGAAGGTAATTTGAACTCCTTGATACAAAGACACCAATCTCTGATGTGATCCACCACCACATGCATAAAATGAACGCTTACCGGAGGCCAAGCTTTAGCAAGCCTGTATAGTTGGTCAATATCCGGACATCAATTCAGCAGGAGCAACTCTGTGGTTACACCGAAGGCTAGCCAGGAGACCTTGCTCAGCACTGTCCATGGTGTGTGTGACACAGGCTTGCTAAAGCTTGCCCTCTGGTAAGCATTCATTTTATGTGGTGGTGGATCACATCAGAGATTGGTGTCTTTGTATTAAGGAGTTCAAATTACCTTCACTAATATCACTGGACTCTTACCACTGGACTGTTTAATCACTTATTGAGGACTATATATATTTATTTTTCAATAGTACCCAGATTGTGTTTCATTTATCACGGGTATTCATTCACTGTTAAATTTTAGTATAATATGTGCAGCTTTTTCGTTCCTTTTGTATTTACTATTTTGTGTGTATCTCACAAATTTAAGCTGCAGCTTTTCATTCATTATTGTTTTTTATTAGGTTAGCGCGGTATTATTTCCTAATTTTAACTTTAAAAGTAACCTTGACATCATCAATGTCTTGCACATTGCCTGTGCATCGAATAGAGCTGTGGGAGGGGCCCAGCCGGTTCACCCACTCCAAGCTACCTGTAGAGAACTATAGAAGGGGTGGAGACAAGAACAGTCACACTGGATTATTGCAGAGATTTGGAGAAGAAGTAAGAATACACGTGACAAATGTATTTAGAATGGCATGCTGTTGGATGAGTGGGCTGGGCCTATTATATTAAACTTGGAGTGAAATGAAATGTAGAATAGTAGAGCACCTCTAGTGGTGAGCAATGCACCTCACACAAATCAGACTCATCATCCTAACAGATAGTTGCTCAAACTTGTAGAATTGTTAGGTATTTTAATGGCAAATGGCCCTGTCACATGGGCAGAATTCCACAGGTACGGGCCAGGGCCAGGGAGCTCAAACTCATACAAACTTTCAACAGTGTGTTGTTTTAATTGTTAGACATTGACACTGTGCTGTAACATGGAAGGAGCCTTCAAAATGTGAGCAACCTGACTAATTATTTGTTCCAAATGCCCCTATCACTTAAATGGAAATAGCCTTTTATTTCTCATCCAGCAAACACAAAAGTGATAGGAAATCTCTCCATGGGGCAACTGCCCTTTCAGACCGTTGTCACTGGAACAGGTATCCCCATTGGATGATTTTCGCTCTATTCCTGTCCTGGTGACAACCCAAAGTCTGAATTTTTCATCAATTTCGCTCTCAGTAACAATGGTCACCAGGACAAACAATGAGGATGAATACCCCAAGCAGTGACCCAAACAGCAATCCAAACTGAAGAATAAACTTTTCCTATTCTATCTGAAACTGAAAGAAAACAAAACCTCACAATCAGTTTTTATATATTGGAAAATAAAGCAACCTAACACCACTCACAGGGTAACCTTCCTTACACGTCTAGGAGTAAATAGAAGATGGTAAAAATACTTCACCTTTTACTACATTTTGCACTTTTCCCAAATATTTACAGAAAACTGTTTTAGTTCTTAATATTGCAAATATCTCCTGTGAACATACCTGTTTTTCTTTTCAAAAAGACATATATTAAAAAAAACAACAGCAAAGAGAAAACTCCATATAGAGAGGGCCTAGAAAGCAGCACATGTCCTGTATACTTACAGAAAACTGCTTTAGTACTTAAAGAGGAAGTAAAGCCTAACTAAAAAAAAAGGCAAAGGCATAATGAGCTAGTATGCATAGCATACTAGCTCATTATGAATAACTTTCCTGAGATGGAAGCCCCCGAAGCGACCCTCATTGTCCTCCTCCGACACCGCCATGATACTCGGCATGACTTCTGGGTAGCGCGGCTCCGGCGATGTGACTGGCCGGAGCCACGATGACCCCCCCATGCGTGTGGGAGCCGCCGCTAACGGCATGGTTACTGTTAGCAGCGGCATGCTCAGTGGGCCGATGTCTACGGTGCACTGAGGCTGTAGACAGCAGTGCCTGTCTTTTGCAAATATCTCCTAAACCGTGTAGGTTTAGGAGATATTTCTTGGACCTACAGGTAAGCCTTAATCTAGGCTTACCTGTAGGTCAAAGTGGTCTGTAAGGGTTTACAACCACGTTAAAGAGGTATTAACCACTTGACTTCTGGAAGATTCTCCCCTTCATGACCAGGCCATTTTTTGCAATACAGCACTGCGTTACTTTAACTGACAATTGTGGTGCAACGCCATATCCAAATAAAATTTGTGTAATTTTTACCACAAATAGAGCTTTCTTTTGGTGCTATTTGATCACCTATGCAACTTAAATTTTTTTGCGGTATAAACAAAAAAAAGACAAGTGTGAAAAAATATATAAATATTTTTAACTTTTTGCTAAAAAACATATCCAATAAAAAAAAAATGGAAAAAAATCTAATTTCTTCATCAATTTAGGCCAATATGTATTCTGCTACATATTTTTGGTAAAATAAATCCCAATAAGTGTATATTGATTCATGTGCACAAAAGTTATAGCGTCTGCAAACTATGGGATATTTTTATTTATTTAATTTTTATTTATTTATTTTTTACTAGTAATGACGGCGATCAGTGACTTAAAGCGGACTGCGATATTGCGGCGGACAAATCAGACACCTAACTGACACTTTTGACATATTTTGGGGACCAGTGACACTAATAAAGTGATAAAAATATGCGCTGTCATTGTGCTAATGACAGGGGCGATCAAAGGGTTAACTGTGTGCCTAGCCTGTGCTTACTCATTGTGTGGGAGGTGATTTGACTAGAGAAAGGCAAAGATCCGTGTTCCTGCTTTGCACAGAGACACAGGATCAATACATTCCCTTCTGAAAGAACAGAAATCTGCCTTGTTTACATAGGCAGATTTCCATTCTGCCTGTGTATCGTGTAATCGGCAGGTGCCGGCAGACATCGAGTCTATTGCACCCGCCGCTGGGCTGGAAGCGGGTCGCTGGTAGCGGGTCGCTGGTAGCGTGTGCACTCGTCCCAGACCCAGAAGTGTCAGATCACAAACTAGGCACGTGATCTGGCTCAGAGCGGCTGCCCTGCCGCAGTATATGTACTTTGGTGGTTCGCAAGTAGTTAAACCAAAAAAACAAACATTATATTGCAGCTTACCAATTCTTAGGTGTGGTGGTTATATTCGTTTTCTTGTTTAGCTTTTCCTTATTCTATTTTCACCTGTTGATCCAGCCAGTAAGTCTGTTGTCTTTCAACAGAACAAGCAGGGTTGAGGTAAACCATTTGTCACTGACAGGGGTGCTTACAATGATCACATTTTATTCATTTATGTAAAAACTCAATCACAAAAGGAAAAATGCTGTTGCTGTAACTGCTTAAAATTTTTTAGATGGAGTTTGGCTTCAATTTGTTTAGTGTATCTAAATCTGATGGTACATCTTACACTCCTCTCCCCCCCAGACTGACAATGCTGCTGTCCAAAGGTGTCTCTGGTGCTCCTCCATCATTACCAGGTAAAAACAGAGGGAGAAAGCCTAAAAAAGAAAACAAATGCAGCCACCACATCTAAAGATTGGTAAGCTGCGAACTGTGCCACGTTTTTGGTTTTGGATTTAATATTGCTTTAAAGCAGTAATAAACAAAAAAAAAATATATATATATATATATATATATATATATATATATATATATAATATATTGCAGCTTAACAATCCTTAGATGTAGTGGCTGCAATAATTTTCCCTTTATTTTCCCATGGTTCCCAGAACACACTTCCTGTTTTTGGGTAGCTGTTCGATCTATAGATGAGAAACTGTGTCACCTTGGACAGCAGCACTGCCTGGATAGGGCAGTGTTATGCCGCGTACACACGAAGGGACTATCCCGCGGGATTATCCTCTGGACTGAAGTCCAGCGGATAATCCCCTCGTGTGTGGGCGCCGGCGGACTTTTTGGCGCCAAAGTCCGGCGGACTTTTTGGCGCTAAAGTTTTAAGTTTGGTTTTAAAATTATCCGCTGGACTTGGCAGTCCGGCGGACAATCCCGCCGTTAGTAGGCAAGTCCGCGGGACTTTTGAAATGAACGGACTTGTCGCTCATCGGCAAGTCCGTTCATTTAGCACGTGACTTCAGGTTACGTAGCTAGCGTAGGCAGTAAATGCCGCCGCGCTAGCTCCGTGACCTGGCATGGATTTAAAGGGACTCCCCACGCCGAAAAAACGGCGTGGGGGTTCCCCCCAAATCCATGTCAGACCCTCATCCGAGCACGCAGCCTGGCAGGCCAGGAAAGGGGTGGGGGCGAACGAGCGCCCCCCCCCTCCTGAGCCGTACCAGGCCGCGTGCCCTCAACATGGGGGGTGCCCTGGGGAAAGGGGGGCCATGCGGCCCCCCCACCCCAAAGCACCTTGTCCCCATGTTGATGAGGACAAGGGCCTCTTCCCGACAACCCTGGCCGTTGGTTGTCGGGGTCTGCGGGCGGGGGCTTATCGGAATCTGGGAGCCCCCTTTAATAAGGGGGCCCCCAGATACCGGCCCCCCACCCTATGTGAATGAGTATGGGGTACGATGTACCCCTACCCATTCACCTAAGGTGTAAAATGTAAAGTACAAAAACACCCACACTTTTGAAAAAATATTTTATTGCACTGCTCCGGGGGTCTTCTTCCGTCTTGGGGGTCTTCTCGCCGGACTCCCCCGCCATTTACCAAGCTCTTTTACCGAGCAGAGAAGTCCGGCTACCTTCTTCGTCGCCGCCGCCGTCGTCTGGGGGTCTCGATCCGCCTTCGGGGGTCTTCGGGGGTCTTCCGGGGGTCTCTTCTGTTCTTGCGGCGGTCGTCGTCTTCCGCGCCGCCGGCGCCTTCTTCTTCTTCTTGTCCTTCTTCTTGTTCTTCTTCTTCTTCCGATGTTGACCCGTCGCTGTCTCTGCCCGGAATGCCTGTGCCGCTCTGCACTGGGACTTATATAGGGACATGGGGGACAGGGTCACATGCTCATGTCACATGGTGACCCCGCCCCCTTGTGTTGTCACAGTCCCGGAGGATGCTGGGACTGTGACATCGCAAGGGGGCGGGGTCACGATGTGACATGAGCATGTGACCCTGTCCCCATGCCCCTATATAAGTCCCAGCGCAGAGCGGCACAGGCATTCCGGGCAGAGACAGCGACGGGTCAACATCGGAAGAACAAGAAGAAGGACAAGAAGAAGAAGAAGGCGCCGGCAGCGCGGAAGACGACGACCGCCGCAAGAACAGAAGAGACCCCCGGAAGACCCCCGAAGGCGGATCGAGACCCCCAGACGACGACGAAGAAGGTAGCCGGACTTCCCCCGCTCGGTAAAAGAGCTTGGTAAATGGCGGGGGAGTCCGGCAAGAAGACCCCCAAGACGGAAGAAGACCCCCGGAGCAGTGCAATAAAATATTTTTTCAAAAGTGTGGGTGTTTTTGTACTTTACATTTTACACCTTAGGTGAATGGGTAGGGGTACATCGTACCCCATACTCATTCACACAGGGTGGGGGGCCGGTATCTGGGGGCCCCCTTATTAAAGGGGGCTCCCAGATTCCGATAAGCCCCCGCCTGCAGACCCCGACAACCAACGGCCAGGGTTGTCGGGAAGAGGCCCTTGTCCTCATCAACATGGGGACAAGGTGCTTTGGGGTGGGGGGGCCGCACGGCCCCCCTTTCCCCAGGGCACCCCCCATGTTGAGGGCACGCGGCCTGGTACGGCTCAGGAGGGGGGGCGCTCGTTCGTCCCCACCCCTTTCCTGGCCTGCCAGGCTGCGTGCTCGGATGAGGGTCTGACATGGATTTGGGGGGAACCCCCACGCCGTTTTTTTCGGCGTGGGGAGTCCCTTTAAATCCATGCCAGGTCACGGAGCTAGCGCGGCGGCATTTACTGCCTACGCTAGCTACGTAACCTGAAGTTACGTTCTAAATGAACGGACTGCTCCGTGTGTGGGCAAGTCCGTTCATTTTCAAAAGTCCCACGGACTTTTGGCCGGCGGATTATCCGCCGGAGAAGTCCGTGCGTGTGTGGGCAAGTCCACACGCTCGGAAAGTCCAGCGGACACAGCTGGAAAGTCCGGCGGGGTTGTCCGCTGGACTAAGTCCGCCGGCAAAAGTCCGCACGTGTGTACGCGGCATTAGATGGACTAGTAGCTTTATGCCTTATGCACACATGGGGGTTTTTACAGCTGCTTTTAGCAGCGTCTTATTTTTTTATTTATTTTTTTGCAGTTTAAAAAACGCCTCTCCATATTATTGTATGTGTCCATGCACACACAGGCTTTTAGGAGCTGTAAGTGTCGTTTTCAAGCTGTAAAAAAACCCAGGGCCAGTGCGTTCTGAGGACCGTCGTTACAGCTGAAAAAACATCTGACGCTGGTAAAAGCTGCTAAATGCGGCTTAACACTGGATACAGCGTCAAGCCTCGTCAAGCCTTTTTTTTTTTTTTGACTTGTCAAAATTAATAGTTCCCTATGAGAACCCATTGATTTGAATAGAAGTGGCACCACAAGTCGGATCATAATGATCCGACTTGCGGTGTGGCTTGTGCGCTAAGGATCTTGAAGGGGAACCCTCGCCAAAAAAAAAAAAAAACTGGCATGGGGGAACCCCCACTCCCAAACAATTGGCATTGGGTCCCCCCAAAAATCTATACCAGGCCATTATCCGAGCACGCAGCCAAGCAGGTCAGTAAAGGTGGGGGACAACAGAGCGCCCCCTTTTTGAACAATACTAGGCCACATGCCCTCAACATGGGGGGGTGGGTGCTTTGGGGCAGGGGGGCCCTGCAAGCCCCACCCCAAAGTTTGTGGTTGGGGGGCTTATCGGAATCTGGAAGTCCCCTTTAAAAAGGTGGCCCCAGATTCCGGCCCCCACCCTATGTGAATGAGTAAAAAAAGTGTCAAAAATAAAAAACAGTACACAGGTTTTTGACAAAGTAATTTAATAAAGCAGCTTCCAGGGGCTTCCAGATTCTGATAAGCCCCCCGCCCACATACCCCAACAACCACGGGCCAGGGGGGTCCTGCCCCAAAGCACCCACCCCCCCATGTTGAGGGCATGTGGCCTGGTATGGTCCAGGAGGGGGGCACTCGCTCACCTCCCCCCTTTCCTGACCTGTTGGGCTGAGCACAGGCTGTTACCGCTGACAGGGCTTCCACCTTCCACCGGTCTTCCTTCCGGGGTTGCGGATTCCAGCTGTTTAACTGGCCGGAGCCACCATGACGTCACTCATGCGCGTGAGAGCCCTCGATCCTAGCACAGTACTCTGAAGGTCCAGCACGGTATGCTGGACCTTCAGAGGGCGTGCGCTGGTGACGTCACCAGCTGCATCAAGTGTAAATATCTCCTAAATGGTGTCCGTTTAGGAGATATTAATTTTACTTACAGGTAAGCCTTATTATAGGCTTAACTGTAGGTAAAAATCACAAAGCAGACTTTACTACCACTTTAAGTAGGGAACACACTCAAAAATCTGAAGAAAAAATTCGTACGAGGCACGATTGTTCGATTTTCGTATAGTGTGTACACAACTTTCGATATCCGATTCAGACATTCCAAATGATCATTTCCGAATGGACAAACTTTTTTCATACGTGGACAGATGAACAATTTTCTTTCAATGTTTTGGTATGAGAAAAATCAGATACGAAAGACTGCGCATGATCAGAAACAATAAACAACAAAAAAAAGTCTTCATCATACGAGAATTTTTCTACATTGGGTCCATCCTTGGCTTTGACTTGCTGTGAAACAATGAGGAAAACTGGACAATCGTTCGCCTGACTTTCTTATAGTGTGTACCCACCTTTAAAGCGGTAGTAATGTCCGTTTTGTGATTTTTACTTACAGGTAAGCCTATACTAAAGCTTACCTGTAGGGATGGGTAAACGTTTCAGGCCAAGCAAAAGTTTGACCCAAACATTGCCTGTTTGCCCAACATTAAATAGCGGGTTGTTAAGAAGCGGGTCGGATGAGTTCATCAGCTGTCAATGGGCTTCCTCGCTGGCAGCTGATGAAAAAAGAAAACCCATTGCCAGCAATATAAAGGGGGAAAAAAATTGTCCTTGCCAAAATCCATGCCCTTATCCAGACCAATATCCCAGCATGCAGCCAGGCAGACCAGGAAAGGGGGGAATAAGCGAGTGCCCCAGCTGCTCCAGCACCATACTAGGCTACATGCCCTCAACATTGGGGGGGGTCGGTGCTTTGGGACAGAGGGGCTCTGCCCCCCTTGCCCAAAGCACCTTGTCCCCATGTTGATAGGGACAAGGGCCTCATCCCCACAACCTTGAGCTGTGGTTGTGGGGGTCAGCAGGCAGGGGGCTTATCGGAAAATGGGGACCCCACACCATTTTTTTGAACACTTTTCTATTGCCGGAAATGGTATTGTATTGCCATCAATTTAAATGTCATATCATGCATTTTTTTTTTTTTAGAAATGTGATTTTGGCTGCGGCATGTTCTATCTTTACAGGCAGTCTAAGGGGACCCCCCGCACTATATTTAAGGCTGGGTTCACACATATGCAAACTGGATGCGTGTAATTTGAAGAACATTTGAAAATATGTCCTTTTCAATGGGTCTGGTTCACATATGTGCGTTGCATCCGCACTCCACATTGTACAAAAAACGTGTGCGTTTTCTAAGCAGTGCGGTAAAAATTGTAGGGACATTATCTTCAATGAGAACGCAACTGATGCGTTCCATTGTGAACAGGAATGCTCTCCCCCTCCTTACTACACCTCCCACTCTCCCAGGTTAGCTGATCCACAGCTACAATGGAGAGGAACCGCTGAACGAATCTTTATCTTTGCAGGGAAACCGGAGCTGCAATTCGCACCACACATGTGTGAACCCAGCCTGAAGACATTTTAACCACTTCAACACCGGGCGATTTTACCCCCTTCCTTACCAGAGCACTTTTTGCGATTCGGCACTGCATCGCTTTAACTAACAATTGCGCGGTCGTGCGACGTTGCACCCAAACAAAATGTACGTCCTTTTTTTCCCACAAATAGAGCTTTCTTTTGGTGGTATTTGATCACTTCTGCGGTTTTTATTTTTTGCGCTATAAACAAAAGAAGAGCGACAATTTTGAAAAAAAAAAAAACACAATATTTTTTACTTTTTGCTATAATAAATATCCAATTTTTAAAAAAAAATTAACAATTTTTTACTCAGTTTAGGCCGATACGTATTCTTCTACATATTTTTGGTAAAAAAAATCACAATAAGCGTATATAGATCGGTTTGCGCAAAAGTTATAGCGTCTACAAAATAGGGGATAGATTTATTGCATTTTTTTTTTTTTACTAGTAATGGCGGCGATCTGCGATTTTTTTTCATGACTGCGACATTGCGGCGGACACTTCGGACACTTTTGACACATTTTTGGGACCATTCACATTTACACAGCGATCGTTGCTATAAAATTGCACTGATTACTGTGTAAATGTGACTGGCAGGAAAGGGGTTAACACTAGGGGGCGCTGCAGGGGTTAATATGTTCCCTAAGGTAGTGATTCTAACTGTGGGGGGAGGGGACTCACAAGGGGAGCAGACCGATCGGTGTTCCTCCGTACTGGGAACACATGATCGTTCTCCTCTCCACTGACAGGACGTGGAGCTGTTTGTTTACACACACAGCTCCACGGTCCCGCACGGTCCTGCTGTATTCAGCGGGTCATTGCGGCCGCCAGGCACGCGCACCGGGTCCCGAGCGATGCCGCGGGCGCGCGCGCCCCCTAGGCAGCCGGGAATGGTAGGACGTCATATGACGCCCACCAAGGATGGGAGATCCACCGTGTGGGCGTCATATGACTATACGCGGGTAATGAAGTGGTTCATTTTTATTGTTGCATTTTAAGCATCACTAATTACGGACTGCCCACCGTCAATATACGCTGGCACTTTGAAGAGGAATATCGTTGTTATGGTAGCAGCTAGCTGCCATAACCCCGGTATCCTCTTCTTCAGCGTATCTTTCATGATATAAAAAAAAAAAAATTGGGCTAACTTTACTGTTGTGTTATTTTTTAAGTTAAAAATTTTAATTTTTTCCAAAAAACATGCGCTTGTATGACCACTGCGCAAATATGGTGTGATATAAAGTATTGCAATGACCGCTATTTTATTCTCTAGGGTGTTAGAAAAAAATATATATAATGTTTGTGGGCTCTAAGTAATTTTCTAGCAAAAAAATATATATTTTAACTTGTAAACACTGATTCTGAAAAAATAGGCATGGTAAGTGGTTAAAATCACTGCTCTTTTAAAAACAATCGTTTTAAAAATAAAAAGCATTGATACATGTCCCCCAAGGCAGTACCTGGGCCCCCATACCCTTTTTATGGCCAATTACTTGCATATAAGCCTTCAAAATGGTAACTTTTGATTTTTCAAGTTCGGGTCCCATAGACTTTAATAGGGTTCGCCGTTGGGGTCAGAACTTTTTCTCTATTCGGGAGTTCTGATGCAAACAGAACAGAAGGGTGTTCAGCCCATCTCTACTTACCTGTAGGTAAAATGAATGTCTCTTAAACGGGCACCATTTAGGCAATATTTTACACTGGATGCAACCGGTGACCTCACCGATGCATGCGCTCTGAAGGTCCAGCATACCTTGCCAGACCTTCAGAACACAATGCCGGTGTTCTGTCGAGAAATGCCCCCCATCGGATAGTGCCTGGCCTGAAGGACGCATGTGCAACGCATGCGCCGTATGTAACAGCACAACAGCTGATTTTAACATCAGCTGTTGTGACGGCGCAGGCACACAATAGCTGACAGATTTTTTTATTTTCTGTCAGATTGTGCCCTGCGCTTCCGTGGCGAGTTCATGTTCATGATGGGATGTTTTCTACACGTTGTGGGTGGATTTATGGGCACTTTGAGGCGGAATAGATGGCCAGTGCTGCAAAAAGGGCGGATTTATGAACTGCCCATCTAATTCCTCCCAGAAGAAATGTAAAAATCTGCCCATCACAGTTTTATTTTTTTGCTGCACTGCCCATCTAATTCCACCCACAGTCCACCCACAACCTGTACAAATCCGCCCATCATGGACATGAACTTGCCACAGGAGCAAGGCGGAGCATAATCTGACAGAAAATAAAAAATCTGTCGGCTATTATGCGCCTGTGCCATCTCGCCGTCACAACAGTGAAGATATTTACCAGCACACCATGGAACGACATAAATAGCGTCCAAACGGATCATTTATTGCATGATCACAACACAAGGAGAGTGCAACGTTTCAGAGTCATGCAGGACCCCTTCGTCAGGCATGTCATCGCATACCTGACGAAGGGGTCCTGCCTGACTCCGAAATATTGCACTCTCCTTGTCTTGCGATCATGCAATAAATGATCCGTTTGGACGCTATTTATGTCGTTCCATGGTGTGCTGGAAAATATCTTCACTGTGACTTAAACCAGTATCCAGCTGGTTGTTGCTGCAGCACCCAGATTCGAGAGCTCATCCAGGAATGTGTGCGATGTGAATATGAAGTATCGGCGTCACAACAGTGTGCTGTTAAAATCAGCTGCTGTGCTGTTACGTACGGCGCATGCGTTGTGCATGCGCCCTTCAGGCCGGGCACTATCCGATGGGGGGCATTTCCTCGACAGAACACTGGCACCCTTCAGGCCGGGCACTATGCGAGGGGGGGCATTTCCTCGACAGAACACCGGCGCCCTTCAGGCCAGGCACTATCCGATGGGGGGCGTTTCCTCGACAGAACACCGGTGCCCTTCAAGCCGGGCACTATCCGATGGGGGGCATTTCCTCGACAGAACACCGGCGCCCTTCAGGCTGGGCACTATCCGATGGGAGGCATTTCCTCGACAGAATACCGGCGCCCTTCAGGCTGGGCACTATCCGATGGGGGGCATTTCTTCGACAGAATACCGGTGCCCTTCAGGCTGGGCACTATCAGATGGGGGGCATTTCCTCGACAGAACACCGGCACCCTTCAGGCTGGGCACTATCCGATGGGAGGCATTTCCTCGACAGAATACCGGCGCCCTTCAGGCTGGGCACTATCAGATGGGGGGCATTTCCTCGACAGAATACCGGCGCCCTTCAGGCTGGGCACTATCAGATGGGGGGCATTTCCTCGACAGAACACTGGCACCCTTCAGGCTGGGCACTATACGATGGGAGGCATTTCCTCGACAGAATACCGGCGCCCTTCAGGCTGGGCACTATCAGATGGGGGGCATTTCCTCAACAGAATACCGGCGCTATTCAGGCTGGGCACTATCTGATTGGGGGCATTTCCTCGACAGAATACAGGCGCCCTTCAGGCCGTGCACTATCCGATGAGGGGCATTTCCTCAACAGAACATCAGAACCGAGGGCTTGAGTGAGGTCTTTAGAACTCCGGCCACTTACACAGCTGGAGTCCACAAACCCGAAGAAAAAGACCGGAGACAGGAAGACAGCGCACCACTGCAGGGCTTCATTCTAAGGGAAGTATTTCATAATGTGCTAGCACATTATTCAATTGTCTTGCAGGGGAAAGTTTTTTTTTTTTTTTTGCTGCAGCAGTTTACAACCAGTTTACTATTGCAAACATCTGCTGTGAACATGTTTTTTCTTCTCTTTATATACAGTATTCTTAAACAAAAAGACAGCAAACGAAACTAAACCTATAAAGAGATGGGATAAGAAAGCAGCACATGTGCTAGAACATAAAGCTAGCAGATGTAAGTGTCCTGCCTGCCCAACTCTACAGTGGTGATTGCAGAATGAGGAGTAGACAGAGATGCTGCATACACACACCTCATACATAGTCACATTTCCACTAAGCAAGGATGGAGAGGGAAGATAGTACCTAGAAAACAGCCAGCTGCCTCCCCCCACTGTTCAGTCCTTAGATGCAGTGTTAAAAGCTTCTGTTCATTTCCCTACACCCCCCCCCCCCCCCCACACCCCCCTTCCTCCACTCCTACATCAGCCTCTATGTCAGCTGCAGCACCAGGAGAAGTACTAGTGCTGCTGCTTGAGAATAAAAGAGCACACACAAGACAGAGGAGAAATGAACGGCAGCTTTCAGCACCACTCCAGCTCCCACCAGCTGCCCTGGTCACTTGGCTGTAGAGATCAGCTGAGAGAAGGTGGATACCTGAAGCTCCCTAGAAGTTGAGGCTTCCTCTAACAAGCACATGCATTGCTGTCACCCAGGGCAATGAGCCATTTACTATCTTCAAAGTCTGCAAGAAATCCTCACTTGCACCTAAGTTTTGCCTGCTCGGACCAGCTCCAGCAACAACAACTTCCATGCATATTCTAAAGGCTCCAGCCATCAAGTCTTGGAGTAATCCCTGCAGGACATCTTGAATGAACCAGGAGATCACACTGACAAGACTTTTTTTTTTTTTTTTTTTTTTTTTTTTTGGGAAAAGCCAACCTTGCTAAGGACGACAGCATCATTTGTGAATGTAACAATGGATGTCCTCTGTGCCTGACAATGACAAGTACCAGCACAGATGAGGTGATTATTGATGTCTTCATCAATATTACATTCTAAAAGAGCAATACTGCCATATTTTTGTTTTATTGATACAGCAATTTGAGGGCTAATGATACAAAGGCATTGCATGGTTAACTCTAATTTAGCTAGATGACACGTGAAGTAGATTTCTATAGATGTTTGTAATAACCGCTAATATGGACATTTAAAGTCACTGATGGATTATCGGATTTGCTTTATTAGTGCAAACTGATCCTTGTAAAGAAAGCTTTGGGACGCTTAATTCAGCGTTTGAGGATTTGAATTCATTGATTTGTTGAAGTTTTTGGATCTATGAGCCATCACCCAGTAGAGTGTAAAAAAAAAAGCACAAATATAGGTTTTTTTTTTTTTTGGTCACACCATCCAGTGCTGAAGGACTGTCATTAGGATTCCAATATGAAGGTGCATCAAAGTGTCCTAGTCCTTGTAGCTTTGAGATAGTTCTGCTCCATCCCCTGGAGGTCTCATAGATGCGTTAAGCTACCTGAATGCTGAAAACTCCATGATGGAGCCGCAAAGCCAATGCCAACCGACCGCTGACGAACTGAATGTCTCTCAAAGCAATTACTCTTGCGTTGCCAGTCTGGACGACCACGAGCAGGACTTTGAGCTGTCCTTCTGGAGCGTTGTCCTCACCATCATTTTGGCTCTCATCACTCTTGCCACTTTGCTGTCCAATGCGTTTGTAATCGCAACAGTCTATCAGACCAGAAAATTGCACACGCCTGCCAACTATCTCATAGCTTCATTGGCATTCACTGACCTTTTAGTGTCTATTCTTGTTTTGCCAATCAGCACCTTGTATACTGTCATTGGCAAGTGGACTTTGGGGCAGGTGATCTGTGATATGTGGTTATCCTCTGATATCACTTGTTGCACTGCATCCATACTCCATTTATGTGTGATAGCCTTGGATAGATACTGGGCGATCACTGATGCGGTTGAATACACCAAGAAAAGGACTCCAAGAAGGGCAGTCATTATGATAGCTCTTGTGTGGGTCTTCTCCATATCGATCTCTATGCCCCCACTTTTTTGGCGTCAATCAAAAGTGGAAGAGCTCACCAAGTGTGCTGTGAATACAGATCACGTTTTGTATACGGTGTACTCCACAGTTGGGGCATTTTATGTCCCTACATTACTTCTAATAGCCCTTTATGGGAGAATTTATGTAGAAGCCAGGTCTAGAATTCTGAAACAATCTCCAAAGAGCACAGGCAAAAGATTGACAAGGGCTCATCTAATCACTGACTCTCCCGGATCTTCTTCGGTGTCCTCCACCAACTCAAGGGCTGCAGAACTGTCAAGTGACACAGGTTCTCCTGTATACCTGAATCAAGTCAAAGTTAAAGTGTCAGATGCTCTACTAGAGAAGAAGAAGATCATGGCTGCCAGGGAGAAGAAGGCTACCAAGACCTTGGGAATTATACTTGGAGCTTACATCGTGTGTTGGTTACCGTTTTTCATCATCTCACTGGTTCTGCCTATCTGCAAAGAAGCTTGCTGGTTTCACCCTGCTATATTTGACTTTTTCAATTGGCTTGGATACCTTAACTCTTTAATAAACCCCATTATCTATACAATGTCAAATGAGGACTTTAAGCAAGCTTTTCACAAACTGATACATCGTTTTAGCTGCTCTTCATGAATCTAGCCATCAACTACTTCTCAATTCTACATGAATGCACTTGCGTGGGTCTGATGTCACAGGTAAGTTACCCTTTCCTTCTGGCTGCAGATAATAGAGTATTACTAGGTGAGGTCAGGTAGGATGAGATGGTCAAGAAGAGTAGCACCTCAGTGTCCCCTGTCTATGTGTTGGGTGGATCACTCATTGCCTACTACCTTCATTTTGTATTCTCCTATGTCAAACTGCAGCTTTTGGACAAATTCTTTCTAAGAGGTACTGGTGTCTACTGTGTTGGTTGGATCGATCAGCAGATTTGTTTTCCACTTATTGGAGTTCAGCCTGATGTTAACTGAGTTTGCTGATGAAGCTTCTAATTGAGGTTCAATAGACAAACTGACGTTGATATATTGGAATAAGAGGGTGGTAAATCCATTAGGCATCTAACAGAGAAAATAATACGTGTCCATCAAAAATGAGCATCAGAAGCATTACAAAAAAAAACCTTTCCTACAGGAAAGGAACATCTTGATCAGGAATGTTACATTGTACATAAGCAATTATTAAATTTTGATAATATCCTTGGTGATCCATTTCATTAACTCTTCATTGTGTATGAGCATATCATAGTGTCTTATGTAACAGCCTTTACCTACAGCATCTACTTAGCATGAGGTCTATAAAGTACTGCTGCAAGGTTCCACATGGTCACAGTGGCTTGGTGCCTTCTGTGGCAGCATTTTGCATTAATACTGCCATCATGGTTCAAATGATATCACTTTTACCTTTATTATTTTGGCTGCTGAAGCCACTGAGCAAGTGGCCATACCGACCCAATATTCAGCACAACAAATCATACAGTGTATGAAAACACTTAGCAAAGAATTCCCAATAAATTGTAGTTGGTTTTTTTTATTCTATAAAGCCCATTATGACACTCTATCAATAATTCTATGAATGTTTTCCTTTTGTCTGCAGAACCCAGTCGATATTGTAAAGAATCACTGCCTGAAACTCCCTATCCTGAGTTGTCAGACTCATGAATGCTGCTGAGCACAAACGTCAATACATACTGCTATCCTACTGTTCAGCTCTGCATTTCACTGCTATGACTCTAGCAATGATGCTGCTTAAATATTCACCCATTGACCAATGCAAAGAGTTCATCTTCAGAACAATGCTTACAATTGACACCTGGATTGGAAAATTAACTTAGACTTCTGTTTCCATTTTTTTGGTTTTATTTCTTTTTTTTCCTTTCACATCATTGCCTTTTTGGCATTTTAAAGAGTCTGTTGAATTCTTTCCAAGCACACTGTAGGGGTGTGCACAGTTGCTATGTTTTATGTCACTAGTATTAATGTGTCTATGTGTATGCTTGTAATTTATTTCTGTAGAGAAAAAAAGGTTAATAGGGTTTAAAAGAAATGTTTTAAAGATCTGTCACCATGTTAAAGTGGCTCATTCATCGCAAGCTTTCTTGGTAAATGTGGTGTGCAGGAGTGTGCAAAAAAACGACAGCGGTTCCAATCAATATGATACCAAACTCATAAATTTTCCCAAATCATTCCAGCTAAATGATGTATGTGTTAATGTATCACCTATATGATGGATGTGTAATAGACTGACGTGCCCTTTAAATGAATGGCACTTGCCTTTTATTGCAGTGAGAAGATATTGCAGCACTATCAGGAAAGTCATTCTCTCTCTCTCTCTCTTAAAACAGGGTTTGACATCAGTTTTAACATTTAGTTATGAAACTATAGGCAGTATTTATAATTATGGTTGATGCACACCCCTACTGCATTAAGCACAGAGAATGTATGTTTTTTTTTTTTTTTTTTTTTTTTTTTGCGTGTTTAAGAAATAAATCTACCTAAAATGTATTTTGCTGTACACTGTCAAAAAGTTCAAATGAGTTTATATTTCCAAAAAAGTCACTCACGTGCAAAATAAATGACTAAATAAATCAGATCAGTTTATTTTATCATCATATCTAAATATTGTCATTGCAGTTTATTAACAAGTGTTCACTTGCTTGAAACCATGCACAGTGTAAGGTTTAAACCCTTTCATGCCTAAGCCTATTTCTGAAATTTGTTGCTAGAAAATTACTTAGAACCCCAAACATTATATATATATATATATATATATATATATATATATATATATAATTATTTTTTTTATTTTTTTTTATTAGAGACCCTAGATAATAAAATGGCGACCGTTGAATTTTTTTTATGTCACACGGTATTTGCGCAGCGGTCTTTCAAACGCAATTTTTTTGGAGAAAAAAAGACACTTTCATGAATTAAAAAAAAAAAAAAACAGTAAAGTTAGCCCAATTTTTTGTATAATCTGAAAGATTTATGTTACGCCAAATAAATAGATACCTAACATGTTATGTTTTGCAATTGCGACAAACTACAGTACTTAAAAATCTCCATAGGCGACGCTTTAACATTTTTTAATGGTTGGGAAAGGGAAATTACCGCTCCAAGTGGATCAATTGGAAACGAACCTCTCCTCAGAATTGAAGTAGCAGGTGCTGGCAATGCATATAGCAGTAAGGGTGAGAGAAGATTCTGGACAGCCGCACTCCGAAAGATTAGCCTTTATTCATAAAAATTGATGATATCAAAAATACATGCCACAGCAGAACACAGGATAAAAGAGCTGATGCATTTCACACGATAAAACAGTGCTTAATCATACTATGACACTGTTTTATAGTGTGAAACGCGTCAGCTCTTTTATCCTGTGTTTTGCTGTGGCATGTATTTTTGATATCGTAAATTTTTATGAATAAAGGCTAATCTTTCGGAGCGCGGCTGTCCAGAATCTTCTCTCACCCATTTTTTAATGGTTACCAGGTTAGAGTTACAGAGGAGGTCTTTTGCTAGAATTATTGCTCTCACTCTGGCAATCACGGCGATATCTCACATGTGTGATTTGAACACCGTTTACATTTGCGGGCACGCTTTACGTATGCATTTTCTTTTTTTGCGCGAGCACGCAGGGACGGGGTGCTTTAAATTTATTTTTTATTATTATTTATTTTATTACATTTTTTTAACATTGTTTCTTTAAAAAAAAAAAAAAATAATCTGATCACTTTTATTGCTGTCACAAGGAATGTAAATCCCTTGTGACAGTAATAGGTGGTGACAGGTACTCTTTATGGAGGGATCGGGGGGCTAAAAGACCCCAAATCCCTCCTTTGTACTTAAAAGTATTCAGATCGCCAAAATCAGCATTTCTGAATACTGTAATTTTTTTAAATTGGCGCCATTGGCAGCTAAGTAAACCCGAAGTGACGTTACTTCTGGGATTTTACATCGGAGACCCAATCATAGCCGAATCAGGATTCTTACGGGTCTCAGCCTAGGCGGCGGACATGCCGAATGGTGGCTCGGGTCTCCCGTGGGACAGGAGGCCCGGGAAGAGTGGCGGAAGGTGGCGGATGGCGGCGGGAGGGGGGGCGTCCCCTCTTGCTCCTTTAGGATAACAGCTGAGTGGCTTTTAAAACAGTATCGGGGTGATGCCTGCAGCTGCAGGCATCAGCCCGGCATAACCCCTTCAAGCTGAGAAGGCATATTTGTGGACGGTCGGCGTGAAGGGAAAGCCATAATATTGAAAGACATTGATAAGAGAGAATTGTGATTTGACTGTGTTAGTTGCTCACATACATCTTTGTTACTTATATGTTGAATGTGCAGAATGAGCAAGCACAGATTACATGATTACTAAATATAAAAATAAAATAAATAAATATTTTTCCAATTTTTAGTATAACTTTCTTCTCTCTCGGCCCGCAACAGGGCTGACTTATTTGATGAACCATTAAATTTTCTTTAAATAAAAAATCTGGTTTATTTATCAAATTAGTGCAAAGAGCGGTGATGGTTTGGAAATGCAGTAGCCCTTAGTAACCAGTCAAATTTTACTTTTTTTTTAGTGTAGAACCGTCAAAGCAGTAAAATGTGACTGCTGATTGGTTTGTATGGTTTACTGAACTGAGTACAATGTTCTTTGTTTTAGTAAATACATTTTATAGGGTTCAACAATGTTTATGCTATATTAGTGGTTAATCTTATTTTCCAAACACAAATGAGTAAGGGTGATAATACATATTACAATTTGTTTGTACTAACTTTGTACGATCTTCTTTAAAGTGGTTGTAAACCTCAGACATAAAATCTGAACAAAGAACATATTTCTATAGTGTTTACTTGCCTCTCTCCAAAGCACTAAAGCAGGCCATTGATGGCTGGTTGTACCCAAGTTGATTGATTAATCAATTAGGTACATTCATACTGCTGAGATTTGAACCGTCTATGGTCGGCCTAAGTCTAATTTTTCTCTGTCTAGTTCCTCTGTTATCAGCATAAGTCACTTCTGACAAATTTTCCTTACAAGAGGTAAACATGTGACAGGGGAGGGAGCTGCAGCACACAGCTTGTGATTGGCAGCCTTGGTTCTGTTCCTGTGTGCTGTGTGGAGGGGGGTTTGTCCCTTTCCTCCAATCAGCTCTCAGAGCACTTGTACAGTGTGCAACTGAAGCTCCCTGCCCCCTGCTTTGTAAGACTGTGAAAACTCCCAAAGTGTGCTTGTCCAGGAACATTGAGGACAATTTATTAAGACTGGAGCAGACAGAATCCAGAGCAGCTGTGCTATGCAGCCAATCAGCTTTTAGCTTTCATTTGCAAATCTTAACTGATCAAGCTGAAGTTAGAAGGTGATTGATAAGTGTGCACAGTTGCTCCAGATCATGACTGCTCCAGTTTTAGTAAATTTCCCTATAATGTCACATAAGGCTTTAAAGTGTAAGTTCAGCCTAAAACTAAAATTTCTAAATCTACTTGAAGCCACATTCTAAGACTAACCTATCTAACTCTGTACAGCAAAAACCGCTATACTTACATTTTCTGAAGCCAAACCGGTCCGGTCTCCAGCGGTGGATGCTGTGTGCAGGAGACAGCCAACAACGGCTGTGAAATGCCTGGGAAGTGATGTCACCCATAGAGTTACTATGGGGCTTCTGTTGTCGGCTGCCTCTTCTGCGCACACTTACACACAGAAGCCACGGCTGAAAGCTCAGCGCAGGGGTGGATCCAGAGCATAGTCTCGGGAGGGGCACTGTCAGAAAATTTTGCGGGCGATTTGTCGGGGGAATGGCAATCATCACAGCGCCATGGTTGATATGGTGTCAGGATGATTTAAGCGCATTATTTCTATTGTTACATTCTAATATAAAATTAAATAGTTCAACTCACCATAATGCAGTATCAGTGGGAGCCCTGAGCTTGTCACTTGCTACTATCGCCTGCCACCAGATGCAGCATGTCACTTGCCACCGTTGGCTGCCACCAAATGCAGATTGTCACTTGCCACATCCCCTGCCACCAGATGTGAATTGTCACTTGCCAATGTCGCCTGCCACAAGATGCAGATTGTCACAAAGTGATGTTGCACTGCGGCCATCTTGGTCCACCCCCACTTGTCTGCAGTAAGCCTAAAGTTAGAAGTCGACAAGCGAACATCTTTATACACCCACCGGAGTCTTGCTTTTCACAGTTATTTTTAACAGTAAACTCAGCTTATTTAGTGAAATATAAGTTGAGTTTACTTTTAAAAATACCTGTAAAAAGCAAGACTCCGGTGGGTGTATAAAGATGTCAGCTTGCTGACTTATAACACTAGGCTTACTGTGGACAAGTGCAGGAGTACCAAGATGGCTGCGACACAACGCCCCTTCAGTCACATATTCAGATGGGTAGCGACTTCCTGACAACACCTGCCTGCTTGCTCAGCCACACGCCAACCCGACCGCCCGCCGGCATGATTGCCTGTCCGCTCGCTCAACCCGCCGGCCTGCTCAGTCATCCACCGGCTCACCCGCTCATTATTTTCTGGGGGGGAGCAATTGCCCCGTTGCCCCCCTCCTGGATCTGCCCCTGGCTCTACTTCTCCTTTAAACCCCAGAATTTTGCAGCCAGTGGACACCATAATAACTTTCAGCATTGGTGTCAGTGACTGCAATAATAACCTCCAACACTGGTGATAATGATTGCAATAATAACCCCCAACATCAGTGACAGTGATTGCAATAATAACCCCCAACATCAGTGACAGTGATTGCAATAATAACCTCCAACATTGGTGACAGTGATTGCAATAATAACCCCCAACATTGGTGACAGCGATTGAATTAATAACCCCCAACATTGGTGACAGTGATTGCAATAATAACCTCCAACATTGGTGATAGTGATTGCAATAATAACCCCCAACATTGGTGATAGTGATTGCATTAATAACCCCCAACATTGGTGATAGTGATTGCATTAATAACCCCCAACATTGGTGACAGTGATTGCAATAATAACCCACAGCATTGGTGATAGTGATTGCATTAATAACCCCCAACATTGGTGACAGTGATTGCAATAATAACCCACAGCATTGGTGATAGTGATTGCATTAATAACCCTCAACACTGGTGATAGTGATTGCAATAATAACCCCAACATTGGTGACAGTGATTGCAATAATAACCCCCAACATTGGTGACAGTGATTGAAATAATAACCCCCAACATTGGTGATAGTGGTTGCATTAATAACCCTCAACACTGGTGACAGTGATTGCATTAATAACCCCCAACACTGGTGATAGTGATTGCATTAATAACCCTCAACACTGGCGATAGTGATTGCATTAATGACACTGGCAATAGTGATTGCAATAATAACACCCAACACTGGTGCCAGTGATCACAGTAACATCCCCTGCATTGGTGTAAATGACCACAATAATAACTCCCAATGTGTGTCACTTGATGCAATAATAAACCTCAGCATTGGTGCCAGTGACCACAATGATAACACCATTGGTGGGCAGCGTTATGCTATTTAGAACTCTTTTATTGGTAATCAGTGGCAATGCTGTTATCTACCCCCCTTAACCCCTTTCCATATTCCCCAACTTTTTGAGATGGGAACCATGGACAACTATTAGCAAAAATATGTAGGCATAGGACACGCCCCCTGCCATGCCCCCTTAACGGAGAATTATACAAAAAAAAAAGATTAATTAAACCCACAAGGGTTTTTTTTTTATCACTAATATTCCTTTATATTGGCTTTTGAAATTTACAAATCCAGCAATTTAAAAATTGGTTAAAAGGTTAAGCGCTAGGAAACACTTTTTGAAATATAAAAAGTGCATTTTATATACAACTATATAAATCCGACCAAAATGGAGGAACAAATGAGGAGGAAAGAGGGACAGAGGAACTTTGTTCCAAATCAGGGACAGTCCCTCGAATACAGGGACAGTTAGGAGCTATGCCTTTCCTGTGTTGATGGTCAGTGGCAGTGTTATTTAACTTCCCTTCCTCCCATTGGTGGTCAATGACAGTGTTATTTAACTCCCCTTAGTTACATTGGTGGTCAGTAGTAGTATTATTTAACTCCCCTTAGTTACATTGGTGGTCAGTAGTAGTATTATTTAACTCCCCTTAGTTACATTGGTGGTCAGTGGCAGTGTTAATTAACCCATTTACCACTGCATTGGTAATCAGTGCGGTTAACCACATTGGTTGTCATTGACAAATATATATATATAAAAAAAATAAAAAATACTCTCTTTAAAGGCTAAGTTTACCTTTTTTTTTCTAAATTCCATCTCCCCTATGTACCAATATATCATAAAAGTAACTCTGTTGTAGAAAAATAAAAGCTTTCTTTAATTTTTAGAACAAGACTTTACTTTGGCCCCTGGTGCGTTCCATAGAAAACTTCATGTCTTCCTGGTATGTAGATTTGGGACATGAAAACCAGTAAGACAAGGCAGCAGTTCACAGCTGAACTCATTAGCACACACACCCAGCACTCATCAGCTGTCTTTGCACGGCATCTCTTCTAGGGTGCATTTGCCTAACTTGTCAATATAGGCTGCCACAGCTGCTATGTTTGCATGGCATCCCCAGTGTCCCTCCAGACGGGCCCAGGCCACATGCGCCACTCTCTGGGGCCACATGCGGCACATGGGCCATGGGTTGAACAACCCTGATGTAGTGCAAGGGCCTGCCTGATTGGATACAGGGTAAATAGATAGATAAGTGGGTCCTCCTATTCCATAGTTCTGATATAAATCTAAAGAGATTGTCCAATCAGATTGTATAGTGCATGGGCATCTTTATACATGTACATAGGAAGGGGTATACAGACACACTCATTGTCAGGCCCCATTCTTTTTTCCTGGGGGTGGGGGGGTTTCTTTTCTGCTCATTGCACATAGGGCAGCCAATTCCCTTGAGTGGACTGCCCTATGCATGACAAACACTCCAAAGAAGCTTTAGAACTCTTTTTTGAGTGGAGTGTGGTGCGTCTTTTTACCTTGCTTTTTGGTGCGTTTGCAGCACCTTTGTGGTGCAACAAAACACAAGACAAACATGTGCCTGATACTCATGCTTTGGGTGCCATTATCATTTAATGGTAATGCAAGTGCCATGTGCATTTGCAGCTCATTTCCAAAATGCATTGCAATGGGCACTCTTTTGTTCAGAAACACGCATATGTGAATGGAGCCTCATTGTTCTTGTGTAAACACACCGATTTCACTTTCAAGCCCCATTCACACCTAAAGTAATAGGACCGTACATTTTTTGGTTAATTTTTCCCGTGACATGCATAGTGCAGCCCATTGATTGCAAGCCCGCCCTACAGCCAGCAAAGTGCTCATGGGACATTATGGCATGTTACAGTTTGCAGATTTATATTGTGCATTTTGCTGCGTTTGAAGCTCGTTTTTGCATACAGCAAAATGTACGTCTGTGTCAGCTTTTGGGGTGCCATTAACAATTAATTGCACTGAAACTGTGACTTGTTCATTTTAGATGTATAAAGGCCATACACTATATAATCTGATTGTACAATCTCTGTACAATTTTCTTTAGATTTACCAAAACTATAGAATAGGAAGACCCACCCATCTATGCATTCAGTTTGTATCCAATCAAGCAGGCCCTTGCACTACATCAGGGTTGTCCAGCCCGTGGGCTTCATGCAGCCCCAGAGCGTTTGGCATGTAGACTGAATCCATCTGGAAAGACGCTGGGGATGCCATACAAATATAGCAGCTGTGCCAGTATACATTGACAAGCCAGGCAAATGCACGCTTGGAGAGATGCCAGAGATGCTGTGCAAATATAGTTGATAGGTACAGAGTATGTGTGAAAATAAAGTCTGCTGGTGAACTGCTTCCTGTGTCTTACTGGTTTTTATGTCCCAACTCTACATACCAGGAAGTTGTGACATTTTCTATTGAACACACCAAGGGCTAAGGTAAGGCCTTGTTTTAAACATCATAGAAAGCTTTTATTTTTCTGCAACAGAGGTACAATAATGGCATATTAGTACATACAGAAGCTGGGATTTATAAAAAAAAGGTGAACTTCGCCATCATTTCACCCAGGTTGGCTCAAGTACAGGTTATCACAGAGTGGCTGGCTCAGGCACAGGATCTAACTGAGTCTCTATACTGCCACTTTTCCACCTGCATACATGCCCCACTTCACCACCACAAGCTGACAATGCACTACACTGACATTGCAAGCTGGGGGTGTGAACAGGGATTGGCAAAGGGCTGAATTAGTGGGCACAACTGCCTCTGCCACTGCTGGGATTGTGTGTGGGCAGGAGGCATGCTGGGTATCACTGCTTGGGTTTTGTGTGCACTACACACATTATGGATACGTTACTGGTGCTGTGGCGATCAGCTCTGTCACACATAGAGTCAAAGGGCTGTGTAAGCTATGGCTCTGTTGACTTATAGTTGATCCCCATTGAAAACATGTGCATATGACGAAACATGTCTGGGAGGGCAAGCAGTGACGTCACCGCGTCGATTTGAAGGAGGAAGGGCTCCTAATGAGCTGGCCGGCATTTTTGACATGCTTTTAAATCTACCTATGTTTTTAAGTACCAGTATTTTGTTTTAATAAATTGTCCTGCATTACGTAATTATGCTATGGTCCCCTTCCTTTCTATATGCTGTATGATTTCACGGATTGCATGTTCTATGGAAAGAGCCTAGCATCCTGCAATATCTGAGAGGCATTCCCGGGGTCTTCTTTTCAGATGTCAGTGGCCGTGGCTTGGTTATAGCCAAATGCTGGTGTGGGTTGGCCCTCTGGTAAGCGGCTTTCCATATGGTGGTGGTTCCTCACAATCAATTGTGGATCACAGAGGTGTTTTTATTCAACCATATATTTGGACATACGCTTTATCCAGAGACTGTAATGGTTAAATTCACTGTGTTTAATACCCATTTTGGATGATATTCACCTTCCGGCCTGCTGAACCTGGTGGGACTCTTTGTGGGCACAGTTTTTTCTATTTATATGACTTATAGCTCACACACGCCCTTCCCCATGGATGAACAGCAAGGAAGCAAAAAGGATAATAATTCACTTTCATCCCTTGTGTCCTCAAAATTTAGGTACCTGTTTTGTGCAATGGTTAGTAGATATAATGATGTCATGATAGATATTTTTAGTTACTATTGATTTGTGATGTATGTGCCAGTTCCATCATTGTGTAGTTTGAGAAAAAATCTATGAAGTTAAATCAGGAAAAATGTATTCAATAACAAGTACTATACCTGTAGAGACAATAATATAACTATACAAGGAACACAATCAGCACAATACTGACACAAGCACAAAAATGTCCACAAAGAAACAATCGAATCCACACCAACAAAATCTGGAGCATGTGCACAGTGACACAGTCAGTACTGACTGTAAGAAGCCCCTGGTTGTGGTAGTGAAAAAAAGGAAGAATGCTCAGGTGTCTGTGGAAGGTAAAAATGTCCCAGCAGCAGAGATTAAAAGGAAGTATGCCCCATGGTCAGTGGTCAATGAGAAGGAGAAGACCCTTGTGTTGGCGATCAGTAATAGGAACAATGCCCTATGGTTGGTGGTCAGTTGAAGACAGAACTCCTTGGTGTAGGTGGTCAGTGGGAGCAACATTCCTTGGAAAGGGGGAAAGCAGAATGAAGAATGCCTGGGAGGCAGTGGTCAATGGGAGTTAGAATTTTCGAGTTCTAAGGTGGACTGAGGAGCTCTAGCAATTATGTACTAAAGGCAGGTTAGGAGCACTGCTGTTGATTGGGGAGCACTACACTCCAGGGGGAACAAGAGCATTGCAAGTTTCAATGGGGCACTATATGTAGCAAAGCTTTCTCAAACTCAGAATCCGGGGACAGTGATTTTCAATACATCTCTGTGATGCCAGCTTTTTCAGCACATGGCACCCACTGCTACCGCAGACAGGATCCAGAACTTTAACAACTATTGGCTTGTTACCACCCTTAAGGGCAGTGGTAGCTAAGGCAATGGCCTGGGGTGAATTTGCCTAGGAGCAAATCTGACCTTGTTTACAAGGCTGCATGAATAAATGCCTGTTGTCACAATATAAAAAAACTTGTGCCTTATACAACTAAAAGTAGAATGTGAAGTTCTGCCTAGGACAAGAAACTTTCTACCACTCTTGCTGTAGCAAGACTTCAGGTTCCTTTCTGATAATTTATTTATTCCACTGCTGTGAACTAGATCCCCAAAGGTACAGCATGTTGATAGAGAGACTAGATTCCTCTGATGTTCAAGTCCCCTGTATTGACAAGATGCACTGGACTCCTCCCCATGAGACCCGAAGGACGGACTTTCTTGACCTCAGAGCAGGATGCCTGACCCACCAGGCCAGGATCAATCTGGTCTTCAGTGCCGGGGATTGAACTGACTTGGGTAAATGGGACTGCCTCAAATGAGGCTACCATCAGTCTTAGAACTCTAATGCAGAATTGAAGAGTTGGGCATCTCCTGAATGGAAGAGTCTAATGCCGCATACACACGGTTGGAATTCTCGTCGGAAAAAGCTCTGATGGTTTTCCCGTCGGAATTCCGACGGAATTCCGCTCAAACTGTCTTGCCTACACACGGTCACACCAAATTCCGACGGTCAATAACACAGCGGCATAAAACACGTTCGACAGCACTATAAAAGGGAAGTTTAATGCTTCCAAGCATGCGTCAAATTGTTTCCGAGCATGCGTCGGAATTTTGCGTGTCGGAATTGCCTACACACGATCGGAAAATCCGATAGAAAGGTTTTCCGTCGGAAAAATTGAGAACAGGTTCTCAATCCAAAGTCCATCGGAAATCCCGACAGAAAAAGACCATTGGGCATACACACGGTCGGAAAATCCGATGAAAAGCTCCCATCGGACTGTTTTCATCGGAAATTCCGACCGCTTGTACGCCGCATAAGTCTAGGGAAGGAAGGTTTAAAATTCAGTTTGAGCTGTATTTAGAATAAGGCCTGACAGTGGCTCAGGGGGGCACTATTGCTATGAGCAGAATACAAAAAATCAGCAGGGTCAGAAATTAAAATGGCATAGCAGAGGGTAAAATTCCAGACCTACAGTTTCATGCCCTTCAATGGGTACAATGTAGGCAGCATCAGAACCATTAGTGGATTGTGAGCTGTTGGCACTATTGTGCCAAATGTTCCTCATTTGTGCAGGATCCAACATGTTGCACCACAAAGTGGGGGGAAATGTAGCTAAGAGGCAGGGTCTTGAATACTTATGAACCCACCTGCTAATAGTAACAGAGGATCAGGAGGTCGAAGGTGACCAGGCCCATGTACATTATGGTTCTTGTTGAGTGCAGTGTTTGTTGGCACGTGGTGGAGCACTTTTTGGGGTGTTGAAGAATAAATAGTCACTTGTACTTCAATTAACTTCTTATGGACACAGGGATTCGGCAACACCTACTGTATATATTTATGGACTTGATGATTAGAAGTTGTATCTCATTTATTCATGTTTGTAGCACATGAATCAGCAACCATTTATTTTGTATAAGGATTACATTTAATTGTATTTGATCACGCTTTTGTATGTGTGAGGTTGTGATTTTACACATTTGAGATTTTGTGTTTTTTTCACATTCACATATGAATAGATGTTTTGCAATACAGTTGTAAAACTGTATATGATACTGCAAGATGAGACAAACTAGCAGGTAAAAGGCTATGAAAGACATCATGTGTACATACAACCAATAATAAAGCAGCCCATAGATGATACTCTTTTTTTTTGCCTAACCAGTGGGTTGAATGAAAAAAAAAAACAGACTTGATTCCCCCATCCACAAACTCAATGTGGATGGCAGAATCCTCCTCGCTTAGCTATAGTATTCTGACAGTGGGGAGACTTGTCCTTAGTCAGAATACACTGATCAGCATTGCAGTATATAGCCTGCGGCACTGATTGAGCAGGGAGAACCCAACAGGGTGGTTGTACAGATGTCAATCAATAGTTCAACTTCTGTACAACCTCCCTGCCCATACATTGTTCGAAATTTGACCAATCCCTGCGGAACTGGGCAAATTTTGATCCACGCATGGCTGGCTTAAAAGCAAGCATCTTAGTCCTTGGATAGAATGTTGACCCTGAATGAACAACCCTGAACAAAGATGGGGCAGGTAATCGGAGACAAAGCAAGGGGATGTAAGGAGAATTATAATCTCTTTAAGAGCTAATAAATGTTACTCTTACCAAATTTTACTTTTATTCAGTTTGATCATTATTCTTTATAAGATAGATCAATTTTTAATTGATGTTCCCTAACTTAGCTATCAATAATTCTGTCAGTAAATTCCTAGCTCATGGTGAACTGATTGCTTACTGTAAGTTCACCACAAAAGAAGAAAATGTTCTGATTTTATAATCTTAGTGTGGACATCATGGCTATGCATTTGATTAAACCATTTAATGTCCCTGTGATGCAGGTGATCTGATCGTCCCTGGGACAAGAATGCACAGACAGCAAAAAAAAATAAACATTTTTCAGATGGTCTAACCATTATTTGCTCTACTGTGCCCTTTTTAAAATATGGGCATTTTAATGTTTACATTTTCTCAAAGAGCTTTAAAACAAGTCCCCCCTGACCTCTCTGACTACTTGTACTGTGAAGTAATTAATTCTCAAAGTTTAAAACAAAGACTTTAAAGCAGAGCTCTTTTTAGCACAAATGTAGGGGAACACAGTTCCAGTGACTCCAGCTAGACATGTGCGATTTGTTTCATTATGAATGGAAATTCGTATAAAATTTGAGTGATTTAACGATTCAGATGTATCTGAATCTCCGAATCACAATATAACTAATCCAAAATAAATGAAAACAAAAACAACTAATTAATTTGTATTCATTCATTTAATTCAGATGACATGATACGATACTTTGGGCTATTTGTTAATGTTTGAAACATTAGGACATAAAGAATGATCTGCTTCTAATCCATTTGTTTTTTATCTTAGTGAATATTCTAATAAGGTTATTTTTGTATTTCTGTTGAACTTGAGAGACCATTCATTTAATTTGTATGTGCGCAGCCCAACAAACAAAGTCATTTGGGAATAAGGAAATTAATTTAACTTAATAACATAACAAATTAATACGTATTAATTCAGATTCATTGACTCTTGGATAGTCAGCAGATTTTTTCGTTAATATACAAATACACTACAAATTAAATGAAAACCTATTGTTTGGGTTGGATAGAGGTGGATCTATATGAATCTCTGAATCATAACATAATGAAAAAATCCAAAATCGTTTTATTCAATTTGTTACTTTCAGATGCATGCGTCTCCAGTCAACTCTAGTCAATATTGTCCAATCAGCTCATTCCATTTCTCTTTGTAGGTTGGACTAGCAGGGATGACTTTTAGAGTGCATAAGTAATTTTCCGGAAATTACAAATTAACAGGTTAAAACGAGCATAGCCAATCTCCTGAACCAACTTCCAAATTGATTCAGAACGAATTTATGAAACAAATCCAAATATACTAGGCAAAATCCAAAAACAAATCATTCCAACATAATGATTATGACAAAATTAAATTATTTACTGAAGAAAGGAATCCAAACTGAAACAAAACACATTTTTAAGTCGTGTACATCTGGCTGCTGATGCTATAGATGCTGGCTGCTGGGGGATCGATTGTCGCTGGGGGGATCTATTGTTGTTGGGGGTCTATTGTTGCTGGGGATGTCTATTGTTGCTGGTGGGTATTAAGATGATGGGGGTCAATTGTTGCTAGAAGGGATCTACTGCTGAGGGGGGTTTACTGATGCTGGCTGCTGGAGGCTCTATTGATGCTGGCTGCTGGGTGATCTATTGTTGCTAGGGGATCTATTGTGGTTGGGGGTCTGTTGTTGCTGGGGAGGTCTATTGTTGCTGGTGGGTATTAAGGTGATGGGGTCAATTGTTGCTAGAAGGGATCTACTGCTGGGGGTGGTCTACTGATGCTGGCTGCTGGAGGCTCTATTGATGCTGGCTGCTGGGTGATCTATTGTTGCTATGGGATCTATTGTTGTGGGGGTTTATTGTTGTTGGAGGAGATCTATTGTTGCTGGGGCTTTTATGTTGCGGGGGGGGGGGGGGTCTACTGTTGCTGGCTGCTGGAGGTTCTATTGATGCTGGCTGCTGGCTGCTGGCTGCTGGGCGATCTCTTGTTGCTGGTGGGGACCTATTAATGCTGGGGTGGATTTATTGTTGCTAGGGTGTATTTTGTTGCTTTGTGGATCTATTGTTGTTGAGGGTGCTTTATTGTTGCTGGGCACAGGGGTTCTATTTTACTGCTTTTCCTGTTATAATTAACACATTCCATTTCAATCCATTATCACCACAAAATATTACTTGATTATGCATTTTCTAAAAAGGGCAGAACTGGCAGGTGGGTATGGGGTGGAACCAATGGACTGTGCTTAGAGACAGGTGGAGGGCAGAGACAAGGGGTGAATCAAGAGGGGGGAGTACCTGCACCTATTCTCTGAGAAATAAGGCCTTGCTTTAGGCTGGGTTCACACCTATGCAAATTGGATGCAGGTTTCCCCGCATCCAATTTGCATGTCAGGAGATTGTGACCGGTTCTCTATGGAGACGGTTCACCCATCTCCGGAGCGGCTCCGGTGGGAATTACACAGGAGTCTTGTGCGTTTTCTGGTCCGTTTCAGATCTGAATTCAGCCAAAAATTTGTGCTGAAATCGGACCTGAAATGGTGAATGGAGACGCACCGGATACCTGCTGTGAGCAGTTGCATTCTCCAGTGTGAACCCAGCCTCATAGTTAGTTTTTGTATGTTTCTTAAAGCTTAGAAACACCTTCTGTGTGTTTAAATTAGAACTGGTAGGCTTCCAGGAATCAATAATAGAAAGTAATAGGAAAAGAGCTAAAATTGTAATGACTGTTGTGAACTTTTATTTCTCTAAAATGCAAATAGCTACAGAGGTGAATAAAGTTTTTTTTAAAAAGTGCTTTTAATGTTTGCTCTTTCTTTAGTTTGCATAATCTGGGCACATGTAAGTACTACAGAGTGGGGAGCATTGTGGGATGTTCACACCTGGCTAACTCCAGGCTGTTTAAGACTGGCTTATTATAGGACAATTCTTTTGAGCTCCTAGTTTTTGTGTGGAGTAAACCTCCCAAGTAACCGATTCATCTCACAACAGAATCAGTCAGGTCTTGAGTTGGGTGAGCTGAATGTATCTGGGTTTCGCTTGAGATAGGTTTGCAGTCAATAAAAAATAGTAATAGGCAAAGGCATTGTAAAGCAAAAGGCAAATGGCAAAGCAAATAAAACAAATGGCATGGGATGTTGGGCACTGCCCTGGGGGATAGGTATCAAAGCACTTTTTTTTTTTAATTCTGTTTGGGGGAGCAGCAATTTTAATAATGCTTTAAGGTTAATAATAATATAGGATTCCTTTAACCACTTCAGCTTCAGAAGAATTTACCCCCTTCCTGACCAGAGCACTTTTTGCGATACGGCACTGCACCGCTTTAACTGGCAATTGCGTGGTCGTGTGACGTTGCACCCAAACAATTTTTTTTCCCCAAAAATAGAGCTTTCTTTTGGTGGTATTTGATCACCTCTGCTGTTTTTATTTATTACGCTATAAACAAAAAAAGAGCGACAATTTCGAAAAAAAAGCAATATTTTTTACTTTTTGCTATAATAAATATCCCCCAAAAATATATAAAAAACAATTTTCTTTCTCAGTCTAGGCATAACATAATTTTGGTAAAAAAAATCACAATAAGCATACATTAATTGGTTTGCGCAAAAGTTATAGCTTCTACAAAATAGGGGATAGAATTATGGCATTTTTATTATAATTTTTTTTTATTAGTAATGGCGGCGATCTGCGATTTTTATCGTATACCATTCAGGCTCTTTTGGTCTGGTATGAATTTTAAGGGGAACACACACAAAGAAATAAAAAAAAAAAAGTGTGAGGTCCCCAACAATCCATACCTAACCCTTATCCAAGCATGCAGCCTAGCCGGCCAGTATGGGAGGCATATGTAGGTATGTGCCTCTGATGGACCATACCAGGCAACATACCTTCAACATGTGGGGCACCTTGCCGGGGAAGTTGTTACTAGTTGTTACTTGTTCTTTACCAGTTTCAAAAATATAAATATATTTGTTTCATGTGCCAAATGCAATACACAAATATTATGAGTAAGGTGTTTTTCAGTGTTCTTCATTAGGCCTAATAAAATTTGACCTTTGGCCATACAAATTATGCTCACTTGAACCCAATTCATAATAAATAATTCAGTATATAATTTTACCAAGTATTGAAGGACAAGCCAGTTGTAATTTGTCTATTATAGACATATTAATGTTCTTCAATTATGAAATACATTTATAATTCATAGACCTTCCACATACAAGATTTTATAAATATTACAGAATATGATCAGTGTGTTTAACCTACAGGACCTCAATAAGCATATTCATTTATTTTAAAGCTGAGCTTTTAAAATGGTTTGCTGTGTATGCTTTCTAATCTAGAATCCAGTCTTCTATACATTTGTCAAAAAGTATCTCCTTTTTTGCTACATTCCTTCTATATGATATTTTACTATATAGATTATTGAGTTAACTAATTTCTACTCTGGTAATTATTAGCTGAATAAGCAATGTAAAGACATGCAAGATACAAAAGATGCAGGCCACTGTATGTCCCTGATTGTGATCATTTATATTTATCTATAGGGAAGATTAAGAAATTCAAATACCATGCATTTACTGTTTTCAAAGTTAGGTAAGGATCACAATCCTTTCACTCAATAAACTTGTGCGACTAAATAGTCCTACTTATGTATCAGTTTGAATTAACTTATTCTTCAAAGTATTTTCACGTTTGTGGAATTTGTTGGAAAGACACAATGGGGTTTATTTACTAAAGACAAATCCACTTTGCACTACAAGTGCACTTTTTCTGTGGGTAATGACACATGTATTCCTGTTCCTACTTACTTCCAGGGTTCTAGGATGCAGGGAATATCTAGTGATATTCTGTACATATACAATGTACAGAACTCCTGCAGTGTTGCCATGGTTCCAAGGAAACAATATTTAAATTTTTGTTGGCAGTTTTCGATAATCAGATGGCTGCAGATTAAAATAGAAATTTAATTTGTAAAATATTGAATTGCAAAACAGCTTGTTTAGTGATTTTAAATATTATCATTATAATCATAGAGGAACGAAACCCTGCTTTTTTCATGAAATTGGCCCCCAGGATGTGTTTGACACAATGTGCTATTATGCACAGCATATATACACATTATGACAGACTTACCTGTCAAACAAAGCCTTCCGGCCCTGCACTGTCAGCGCTCGGGTGCTTCCATCTTCTCCCAGTCTTCCTTTCAGGTTTTCTCTGTTCAGCCACTTGAAGTGGCATGTCTCTATGTTGTCACTCCTGCCCATGTGCACGGGTGTCACATCATCACAGCACAGAGTGGTGCTGTAAATGTATGCCGAGCTGCACATGCGCAGCTCAGTATAAGTTACAACTGACAGGTCAGGAGAAACATTTATGATAGAAGAGACCACTAGAGTCTCTTCTGTCATGAAAAACCCTACCTGTCAGATTTTTTTTAATGTGTGTAATTCCACTTTAAAGCTTTATTTGTAATTTTTATTGAAAGTGAAGTTTTACTTTAAAGTGGATGTAAACCCATATTGTCTGGCACAATATAGAGTATGGGATTTCAGATCAGCTGTGCCCAGTCTTGCCACAAAGAGTTAATCCAGCTCTGAGTAATCCTCATATCTTTTTTCAGTGAAATAAAACAGACAAACTGTGAAAACTTTGTCCGTTCTTCCCCTTTGCTGTGATTGACAGGTGATTTACATACAGTGGTGTGAAAAAGTGTTTGCCCCCTTCCTCATTTCCTGTTCCTTTGCATGTTTGTCACACTTAATTTTTTCGGAACATCAAACCAATTTAAACAATAGTCAAGGACAACACAAGTAAACACAAAATGCAATTTGTAAATGAAGGTGTTTATTATTAAAGGTGAAAAAAAAAATCCAAACCATCATGGCCCTGTGTGAAAAAGTGATTGCCCCCTAAACCTAATAACTGGTTGGGCCACCCTTAGCAGCAACAACTGCAACCAAGCATTTGCGATAACGTGCAATGAGGCTTTTACAGCGTCCTGGAGGAATTTTGGCCCACTCATCTTTGCAGAATTGTCCTAATTCAGTTACATTAGAGGGTTTTCGAGCATGAACGGCCTTTTTAAGGTCATACCACAACATCTCAATAGGATTCAGGTCAGGACTTTGGCTAAGCCACTCCAAAGTCTTCATTTTGTTTTTCTTCAGCCATTCGGTGGTGGACTTGCTGGTGTGTTTAGGATCATTGTCCTGCTGCAGAACCCAAGTTCGTTTCAGCTTGAGTACACGAACAGATGGTCGGACATTCTCCTTCAGGATCTCTTGGTAGACAGCAGAATTCATAGTTCCTTTTATCACGGCAAGTCTTCCAGGTCCTGAAGCAGCAAAAACAGCCCCAGACCATCACACTACCACCACCATATTTTACTGTTGGTATAATGTTCTTTTTCTGAAATGCAGTGTTCCTTCTACGCCAGATATACTTGGACACACACCTTCCAAAGAGTTCCACTTTTGTCTCATCGGTCCACAGAATGCTGTCCCAAAAGTCTTGGGGATCATCAAGATGTGTTGTGGAGAAATTGAGACGAGCTTTGATGTTCTTTTTGCTCAGCAGTGGTTTTCTCCTTGGAACTCTGCCATGCAGGCCATTTTTGCCCAGTCTTTTCCTGATGGTGGAGGCATGAACGCTGACCTTAACTGAGGCAAGTGAGGCCTGCAGTTCCTTGGACGTTGTTGTGGGGTCTTTTGTGACCTCTTGGATGAGTCGTCGCAGCGCTCTTGGGGTAATTTTGGGCGGCCGGCCACTCCTGGGAAGGTTCACCACTGTTCCATGTCTTCGCCATTCGTGGATAATGGCTCTCACTGTGGTTCGCTGGATTCCCAAAGCTTTGGAAATGGCTTTATAACCCTTCCAGACTGATAGATCTCAATTACTTTCGTTCTCAATTGTTCCTGAATTTCTTTGGGTCTTGGCATGATGTGTAGCTTTTAAGGATCTTCTGGTGGACCTTACTGTGTCAAGCAGCTCCTATTTAAGTGATGCCTTGATTGTGAACAGGTGTGGCAATAATCAGGCCTGGGTGTGGCTAGAGAAATTGAACTCAGGTGTGGACAACCACAGTTATAGTATGTTTTAACAAGGGGGGCAATCACTTTTTCACACAGGGCCATGATGGTTTGGATTTTTTTTCACCTTTAATAATAAACACCTTCATTTACAAATTGCATTTTGTGTTTACTTGTGTTGTCCTTGACTATTGTTTAAATTGGTTTGATGTTCCGAAACACTTAAGTGTGACAAACATGCAAAGGAACAGGAAATGAGGAAGGGGGCAAACACTTTTTCACACCACTGTATCTTGTGCACTAGCCTTAGACATGCAGTATTTTTTAATTCCCACCCCCACTCCTTTCTTCAGAAGCTCTGCAAGGATTGGCTGTTCCACACCTCAGCATGATTTGGCATGCTGAAGTCATGTGGGGACTTTTCTGTGTTTTGACTGGATGTTAGTGATCATAGCAGAAGTTCAGTGTAAGAAATGCACAGGAGAAAATGCATGTTTATAAGGGGAGTGTAGAGGTGGGCGGGGAGTCTACTGACATCACGCTGGGCATGGCACGGCTGGGCAAACGGGCGTACAGTTACGTCCCTTTGAATTTGCCGCCATGTGGTCACGTGCGCGACCCTGCCGCGAGCTCCGTGAGTAGGATCGCGGATCCTGCAGACTTGATGTCCACGGGGATACCCGCAATTGTCTCACGGAGAGGAAGAACGGGGAGATGCTAATGTAAACATCCATCTCCCCGTTCTGCCTAGTGACACTGTCACTGATCGTAGCTCCCTGTGATTGGGAGCTAGCCACGCCCCCTAACAGTTAGAATCACTCCCTAGGACACACTTAACCTCTTCATAGCCAGCTAGTGGTTAACCCCTTCACCGCCAGTGTAATTTTTACAGTAATCAGTGCAATTTTATAGCACTGATCGCTGTAAAAATGACAATGGTCCCAAAAATGTGTCAAAATTGTCTGATGTGTCCGCCATAATGTCGCAGTCACAATAAAAATCACAGATCGCCGCCATTACTAGTAAAAAAAATATCAATAAAAATGCCATAAAAAAACTATTTTGTAGACACTATAACCTTTGCGCACACCAATCAATAAACGCTTATTATATGTAGAAGAATATGTAGAAGAATATGTATCGACCTAAACTGAGGAATTTTTTTTTTTATATATATATTTTTGGGGGATATTTATTATAGCAAATAGTAAAAAATAATGTGGTTTTTTTTCAAAATTGTCGCTCTATTTTTGTTTATAGCATAAAAAATAAAAACCGCAGATGTGATCAATTACCACCAAGAGAAAGCTCTATTTGTGGGAAAAAAAGGACGTCAATTTTGTTTGGATGCCACTTAAAGCGACGCAGTGCCGAATCGCAAAATGTGCTCTGGTCTTTGGCCAGCCAAATGGTCCGGGGCTTAAGTGATTAAATGTCAATATTTTATGAAATTCTGCCTGAAGCAGGCAGTGAGCTAATAAAGACACAAGAATGTCTGCACACCTGTTCAGTAATTTAGAAAGTCTGGATGCCTCTGGATCACTAAAAGAGACAGATAACTAAAATTTTAGGATTACCCTACCAGTGCTCTTCTGTGTCTGAGACCATAACAAGCCACTTGCTATGGTGGCAGACATTAGGACTTGCTCCTGAGCAGGGCTGTGTGCGTCCATTGACATACACAATGTGGCTCGGTCCCACCTCTAGTCCCTCTTCACTGGATTTGATTGACAACCGCAGGAGGCAATGGCTCCTGTTGCTATCAATCTTCCCTGTGAGACCAGGGAGAAAGAGCAGCGATGTTGTATACAGACACATCACTGGATTAATACTAGACTTAGGTGAGTATTTTAAGGGAAGGGAAGCAAACAGTGAAAGGTTTTTACTTTAATGCAGGTAATGCATAAAGGTTGACAACCTTGTGACTTTAGAAACACTTTAAGTTCTACATGAATTTATGTACAATGTCCAACCTTCTAGCATAAATTATATACGTAGAGAAAACACCCTTGCCACAAGGGACTATTCCGAATTTATGGACAAAAGAAGTTTGGTTAAACCCACACTAACTTTTTATACCACCTTTTCATTTGTACCAGCTTTAAAAAGAAAAAAATCATCAAAATATAGCAGTTACATTAAAACTCTAGTTACAGTTCAACAGTAGCCTTTCCTGAAAAGAAAAAAACAAAAAACAGTAGAACATTTTGTTAGTTGAATTGCCTGGGCATCAGTTCAAAGGAGAAACAACTGAAGAGGAAGCCACCAATAGGCTGTAGCCTCTCAGTGTATTCTGACAGCAGTGGGAGCCACTGACAAAATACAATGTCCTGATGGGGGTTTCCTCTATCCACCTTCTTTTTATGTATGGAGGAATCTTTTCATTTGTTTTGTTGTTCAGCCTGCTGGATGAAAGAAAATGTACGGTCTATGGCCAGCTTAATGGCTGCACACACAATCCGAAAATAGGACAAAAAATACGCTTTCACCGCGATCGTACGATAATTGGATTGATGGTACAGAGCTTTTGAGAGCCGATCACGACAGTTCATCTGTTATTATCAGATCTGACAAACACGAAAATTTTTCTCGTATGATACCAGATCGTACGATTTTCATTTAATCAGTACAGTTGTCGTTCGAAAATACAATGCAAATACACTACAACACATGACATCACTTCCGATTTTTTTAGCACTGTACGAGAATTTTCGTTACTTTAGTAAACTTTTCAGGTTCGATATACGACAAATTTTATGCTTGTAAGTTCTTTTAACCTATAATTTGGAAATACATTTTTATGCCAGTATTACACTATGGGCGGCCCCTTTTTATCTCTGAGCAACTAGTGGGAATCTTCTTGGTGGAGTGGACAGAGTAGAGGGACCGTTCTTTTCCGGATGATCGCTTCTTGCCTGACCAGTTACATCAGCTGATCCCCGTTTAGGAAGCCGCCTATCTTACAGCCTATGTGCCCATATAGCTTGACCATCCGGTAAGCGTGTATTTTATCCGGTGGTCGGGCTCCACAACCATTTATGTCACGATCTAAGTGAAAGATAGTCACTGTGGTGTTTCTTCCTCTATCTATTTTGGATTATTTTATATGGAAGTCATAAATTAGGACCTAACAGGACTATTTTGCACTGGATTCCAATTAGATTGTGGACTTTTTGGATTCATTTTATATTTCTTTCAGGTTGTTATCTATGTGCTCCTCCGTGGCCATAGACTATATTGTGAGAACTGTCAATTCTGGTTATACAATATTTTTATTTTTTATTGTGTATATGTAATTTTTATTATTATTTAAAAAAAAATTACATTTTTTACTGGCGCAGCTTTATACAATTCCCTATACGACTAGCATGCAAAAAAAAAAAAACGGACGATCTGTCGTCTGATTTTTTCCGGGTGCTGTGTATTAAGGTCTGTCAACAGGGACAGTGGAAGGTTCAGTATTGCTTTTTGTATATGTAATTCTACAGTGTCTATTGGCTTAGTTCTTCATTATGTTAGTTCGGTTCACAAATATGTACAGTAATTTGGAATCATATTCAGAGCTGTCTATTACACTGGAATCAGCTACTTTGACACTGCATGAGAATATGATATTGATCTTTGACAACCCATAACTACAGCTTTATTAGCACATGATTGTGTAGCCTATGTTAGCCATGATAACCAATACAATTCTCTTTCTGACCTCCATGTGCAGGGTTTGAAACCCCCTATTGTTGTCAATGTTTAGTACTTCTAAAATATTGTTTGTTTGTTTGTTTTTTATATTTCTGCTCAACCTATTTTCCTATCCAAGAATAGACTGTGTTCGGAAGTAAAACATAACACTCTTATTGGGTAGCATTGTTTGTGTAAAAGTTGTTGAATAAGCATGTATAGACATAATACATGGGCATGCATTCCTGTACAGTCATATGTGGTGCTATTTGTGTCTCAGGACTCGGAGAACCATGTTATTATTCCCTTACATTGCTGTGAAGGACATACTGTATCTGCTGAGGTATAAAGGTGTCAACTAATGCTGAAATTGTCAGGATCACTTGATGTTATCTTTATTATCTCCATGTCCTTTTCATTAATGCAAGCATTGCACCCTGTACCCCTGAGCAGTGGTAGGGGACTCCCAGGTGTCTTAGAGGGCTAGAATATTGTTTCTCAGGGTCAGGTCCTTGCTGTTTGGTGGAGCGAAAAATAAGTTGGGCCCCAATGACCTTAGACTTTTTAGCTTTAGCTTTTTTTTTGCCTCCTCGTTATGGTTGAACTGGATGGACTTGTGTCTTTTTTCAGCCTAGCTAACTATGTAACTAATTGCAGCTACAAAAAATGCTATATGCTCACGGGTGATTTTTGCAAAAGCGATCATTGAACATGTCCAGCCTTAGTCCTAGGGTGATGATCTCTGTACATATAGGGTTACTAGTATATCATTATAACAGCTGTGTATTTCTTGCAGACAGGGACTAAGGGGGTTATTTACTAAAGGCAAATCCCCTTTGCACTACACGTGCACTGAAAGTGACCTTGGAAGTAAAGTCACTGTGGATCCGAGGGGGACATGCAAGGAAAATAAAAAAACAGCATTTTAGCTTGCACATGATTGGATGATAAAATCAGCAGAGCTTCCACTCATTTCAACTCTACCCCTTAGATTTAAAGCGCCTGCACTTCCAAGTGCACTTTCAATGAACTTTCACGTGCACTTGCAGTGCACTTGCAGTGCACTTGTAGTGCAAAGTGGATTTGCCTTTCGTAAATAACCTTCTTAGAAACAAAAAAATAGCACAGAAAGCCCTGACCCCTTCCCATTCTCTGGTGAGAGCACCCACCACCTACTAGACATGTGCGCCGTCAATAAATTTGTTTTGTTTCCTTCCATTACGTTTCGTATTAAAATTAATTTGTATATCGTGTCCGAAATTCAATTTGGATTCGTACGAAATCCGAATTTTCGCTAGGTTCGTAAAATTTTCGTAACAATTATGTTATGATTTCGTTACAATTATTATTCGTTATGATGAATTTATCATTATGAGGGGCTCCCACCAACCCTGTGCTGTGCTGACTTCCTGGGGTTTTTAACTTCATCATAACAAATAATCGTAAATTAACGAACATTCTTATTTTGTCCGTAATTCTGTTGTAACGGAATTTTGGATCCAAAGTTCGTAAACAAAATTTCGTATTTTGTACAAAATCATATGCATAAAAATTTATATTTCGGATCCTCATGAATGTACAAATTTCTGGAAATTCGTACAAATTTCCGATTCGTACGAAACTAATCGCACATGTCTACCACCTACCTCACTGCTGAACAAAACTCTATAGGGAGCAGGAATATATACTGCTAGACTGTGTTTAGTGGCTTGAAAATAACAGTGTATAAATGTCTGCATATGCAGTATACCTCCTCCTACAGACATTCATTTCTTCTAGTTTCAACTTATTCTGTTGGGCAGAGGCAATTTGTAAGAGGGAGCACATGTTTGTTCTCTGCAGAATCTATTTCACAGCTATCCCTGTAGAATGTTGCCGCAATGCCAATGGTTAGAAACAAAAAGAATCTATGGACAGGTTAACAGGACCTTTGATAACAATATTCTACAGAGAATCATTTAGGAACAATTCAGAGTCTGAGGTGCTTACTGCTGGTATTTGGTCTCATACCTTCTCAGAATGGCTGCAGCAGAGTTTACTTTATTTTTTTCTGCCTTGTGAGAAGAAAGAGCATATCACTTTCTCCAGCTTCCAACATCTCCTCCATCATCTCCCTGCCTGCTAAAACTGCACTTGCATATATACAAATACTTGCATGGCTTCCAGCTTCCTCCTCCGTGCATAGTCATGGGAGTTTCTTTATCCCAGGACATAGTTGTGCTGAGACTGTACGTTGAGCTCTACATGCATCTAGGACAGAAGAGTCATATCCCACTTCTTCTGTTATTAAAAAACACTTTTTTACCAAATCAAGTTTAATGTCACTTAAAGTATAAGGGTCTGTTAAGACAAACGATGTGCTGCATTTATAGTCAATCTCCACGGAAACGGGCTTTCCTGCATAAATGTTATCCTTAGTTCATCTCCATGGATGAATTGTGCTGATATTTACCTGCAACACAAATAAGCAAGGCTCAAATATGAAAAGTCAAATCATGCATTGGAGTGTTTTTTGACCACTGATATCCAAACCTGTACAAACGTGTACCTAAATTAGGGCTGGATTTTTTTATAAACCGCATAGGCCATAGCCTAGGAGGGCAGGGCTCAGGAGTGTCAAAAGGCCTGTTTCTGCATGTCAGTATAGCATACTGTTGTATAAAACAGGGTTCCAGACTTCCACCCTACCTGCTAAAGGACATTTTGCTGTTCCTGTACAGTTTGTGTATTTTTGTTGGTAGAAAATTACACTGTGTAGTTACAGTTCGTCCACTCTGGGCATGTACACCTAAAACTCTGCCATGCTCTTCTATTCATGGGTACCTGGTTTACTACTGTAGAGTTGTCAAGTCTTTCAGTGGAAATGCCTTGTTATAGTATAATGTCTAAACTTGTTATTTACACTAAATCTACCAAGTAGATTGGGTTAGACTGTGACAGGGAGATGGTTGGCCTAGAGTGATAAGACGTGTAAATCTGGCCTTGGTCTAAATACCAGCTTCAGTAGAGAAAAACTGAATCTGTCATGTGTACAGGAAAGCTATTCTATTGAACAGAGAGTTCTAAGTATTACATTACACAAACAAGATGCATGACTAAACTCTGGATGAGTAAGAGCCCCTCTGGGCTACTTACATTTATTTTAAGTAGGGTTGAGCAAACCCGAACTGTAAAGTTCGGGTCCGTACCGGACTTTTGGGTGTTCGGGTCCCGGACCCGAACCCGAACAATTGACTGTATGTTCGGGTTCGGGTCCGGTGTTCGGCGATGTAATGGTGCTTTTTAACCGCTTCCCAACCGGCCACTGCATATATACGTCAGCAGAATGGCACGGGCAGGCAGAATCACGTACCTGTACGTGATCGTGCATGTGCCTGCCCGTGGGTCGCGCGCGCGCCGCTAGCGGCGCGCTCGCGACCCGGTCGGGAGCTCCGTGACCCCGGCCGCGGGACCAGCGGACCCGATCGCCGCTGGTATCCCGCGATCGGGTTACGGAGCTGAAGAACTGGGAGAGGTCTATGTAAACAAACCTCTCCCCGCCCCCTAGTGGTTATCCCCCTAACTACAACTGTCATTTACATAGGAATCAGTGCTATTTAAATAGCACTGATTGCTGTATAAATGACAAATGTCCCAAAAATGTGTCAAAAATGTCCGATGTGTCCGCCAAAATGTCGCAGTCACAATAAAAATCGCTGATCGACGCCATTACTAATAAAAAAAAAAATATTAATAAAAATGCTATAAAACTATCCCCTATTTTGTAAACGCTATAACTTTTGCGCAAACTAATCAATAATCGCTAATTGCGATTTTTTTTTACCAAAAATATGTAGAAGAATACGTATCGGCCTAAACTGAGGAAAAAAAAATGTTTTTTTATATATTTTTTGGGGATATTTATTATAGCAAAAAGTAAAAAAATATTGCATTTTTTTCAAAATTGTTGCTCTATTTTTGTTTATAGCGCAAAAAATAAAAACCGCAGGGGCGATCAAATACCACCAAAAGAAAGCTCTATTTGTGGGAAAAAAAGGACGCCAATTTTGTTTTGGAGCCACGTCGCATGACCGCGCAATTGTTAGTTAAAGCGACGCAGTGCCGAATTGCAAAAAGGGGCCTGGTCCTTTGGCTGCCAATTGGTCCGGGGCTGAAGTGGTTAAAATGTCTTTTAAAAGCACTCGCGGCTATATGAATTGTCGGCTCCCGTCCCCCTTAATACAGAGAACAGTCATTGAAGTCATTTATTTTTAAAAAGTTAGTCATAAAAAGTGTTTGGGGACCCGGGTCCTGCCCCAGGGGACATGTATCAATGCAAAAAAAACTTTTAAAAACTGATTTTTTTTCGGTAGCAGTGATTTTAATAATGCTTAAAGTGAAACAATAAAAGTGTAATATTCCTTTAAATTTCGTACCTGGGGGGTGTCTATAGTATGCATGTGAAGGTGCGCATGTTTCCAGTGCTTAGAACTGTCTCTGCAAAAAGTGTAATTTTTGCCGGAAAAAAAGCTATTTAACCACATGCCGACCGCGCTATAGTCGAAAGACGTCTACAGCGCGGTCGGGTTTCCCTGAGTGGACGTCCTACGGACGTCCTCTCAGAAACTTGCTCCCGCGCGCCCCCTGGGGCGCGCATTTGGGAACATCCGTGACCGCCGGGTCCCGAGGACCCGGCGCATCACGGATCACGGTAAACAGCCGCTGATAGCGGCCGTTTACCACGTGATCGCTCCGTCAAATGACGGAGCAATCACATGTACACAAACCGGCGTCACGTCATGACGCCGGTTCCTCCCTCCCCTCTCTGTACCGATCGGTACAGAGAAGGGAGAAGCGGAGAGGGGGGGGGGGAGACGGGACCAGCGCTGTGGGCTGGATGTGTAGTGCCCACAGCGCTGGTCAATACACTGCCACCGCTGTGCAATACTCTGCCTACTCTGCCACCACTGTGCAATGCTCTGCCACCGCTGTGCAATGCTCTGCCACCACTGTGCAATGCTCTGCCTACTCTGCCACCACTGTGCAATGCTGTGCCACCGCTGTGCAATACTCTGCCTACTCTGCCACCACTGTGCAATGCTCTGCCACCGCTGTGCAATACTCTGCCTACTCTGCCACCACTGTGCAATGCTCTGCCACCACTGTGCAACGCTCTGCCACCACTGTGCAACGCTCTGCCACCACTGTGCAACGCTCTGCCACCACTGTGCAACGCTCTGCAACCACTGTGCAACGCTCTGCAACCACTGTGCAATGCTCTGCCCCCACTGTGCAACGCTCTGCAACCACTGTGCAACGCTCCGCCCCCACTGTGCAACGCTCCGCCCCCACTGTGCAACGCTCCGCCACCACTGTGCAACGCTCCGCCACCACTGTGCAACGCTCTGCAACCACTGTGCAATACTCTAACAATACTGTGCAACACTAATACTCTGCCAATACTCGCCAATACTCGCCAACACTCTGCCAACACTCTGCCAACACTCTGCCAATACTCGCCAATACTCTGCAATAATTTTTAATAGAAACAAAGATTTATTTTTTTTTTTAACGAATTTTCTGTATTTTTTGATTTATAGCGCAAAATTAAAAAAAAATAAAAAACCCAGCGGTGATCAAATACCACCAAAAGAAAGCTGTATTTGTGTGAAAAAAAGGACACAAAATTAATTTGGGTACAGTGTTGCATGACGGAGTAATTGTCATTCAAAGTGTGAGAGCACCGAAAGCTGAAAATTGGTCTGGTTAGGAAGGGTGTTTAACTGCCCAGTGGTCAAGTGGTTAAAATCACTCGCGGCTATATGAATTGTCGGCTCCCGTAACACAGAGAACAGTCATTCATTGAAAGCCATTCATAAAAAAAAGTAATAAAAAAAACAACAAATAAAAGCGTGGGGGTCCCCCCAAATTCAATAACCAGGCCCTTCAGGTCTGGGATGGATATTAAGGGGGACCCCAGTCAAAAAAAAAAAAAAAATGTCGTAGGGTCCCCCTCAAAATCCATACCAGACCCTTGAGGGCTGGGATGGATTGTGCGGCCCCACCACCCCCCCTTGTCCCCATGTTGATGAGAGGACAAAAATGCGGGCGGGGGCTTATCGGAATCTGGGACCCGACCCTTATACAGGCCCCCACCTATGTGAATGGAGCATACGATATGTTACCCCTACCCAACCTGGCAACTGCTCCGGGGGTCTTCTTCCGTCTTGGGGGTCTTCTCGCACTCCTCCTATCTCTTCTGCTCTTTTACCTAAAGAGGAGGGCTACCTTCTTCGTCGTCGCCGCCGTCGTTGGGGGGATGAGGCGGTCGGTGTCGTCTTCCGCGCCGCCGGCGCCCCTTCCTCCTTCTTGTTCTTCTTCTTCCGATGTTGACCCGTCGCTGTCTCTGCCCGGAAATCTGCGCTCCGTACCAGGCACATGTCACATGCCCCCTTGTGTTGTCACAGTCCCGGAACACTGTGACATCGCAAGGGGGCGGGGTCACCATGGACATGAAACATGTGACCCTGTCCCCCATGTCCTATATAAGTCCGGAGGCAGATCGGGGCATTCCGGGCAGAGACAGCGACGGGTCAACATTCGAGACCCCCCAGACGACGGCGGCGACGACGCGAAGAAGGTGGACTCCCCTCGGGTCTGTAAATGGCGGGGGAGGATAGAAAGGGAAAGTCCGGCGAGAAGACCCCCCGGAAAGAAGACCCCGAAGGCGGAAAGCACCTTAGCCGGTCCCTCGGTAAAAGAGCTTGGTAAATGTCCGGCGAGAAGACCCCAAGACGGAAGAAGACCCCGAAGGCGGATGAAGGTAGCCGGACTCCCTCGCTCAGCTTGGTAAAGGGTCCGGCGAGAAGACCCCCAAGATGGAAGAAGACCCCCCCATTTTTTCATAAGTGTGGGTGTTTTTTTTTTTTTTTTACTTTACATTTTACCGTGCATAATCTTAGGGTGGGGGGCCGGTTTCTGCTCCCAGTCCGAGATCGCCGAACGGCCAGGGTTGTCGGGAAGAGGCCGTCCTCATCAACATGGGGACAAGGTGCTTTGGGGTGGGGGGGGCCCGAACCCCCATGTTGAGGGCACGAGGCCTGGTCCAGGAGGGGGGGGCGGTTCGTCCCACCCCTTTCGCTCAACTCGGATGAGGGTCTACATGGATTTAAGTGCCAAGGTCACGGAGCTAGCGCGGCAGGGCAACTGCCAGCTAGCTAAAAAGTCACGTGCTAAATTTTCCTGTTCATTTCAAAAGTCCCGCGGACTACTGAACGGGATCGCTGGGACTGCCAAGTCCAGCGGATAATTTGTAGTCCGCCGTACTTTGGCGCCAAAAAGTCCGCGGCCGCCCACACACGAGGGGATTATCGCTGGACTTGTCAATCGGCATAAAAGATTTATCAATTTCTGTATGTTGTGCTAGGGAAGCCATAGAGACATAGCCTATGGTTGTGTGCAGAACCGCTTTAAGAATTCTCATTGGCGGAGAGTGTCTCTATGTTCTCCTTCAGCTACTTAATTTGCTATTCACCCCTGAAGAAACAGAACACGGTCGGAAGTGAAGGTTGTTGAAAAATCAACGTGTGTATCACCATCTACGTTCTTATATTCCTGCTGGAAAGTGCCGTTTCACACCAAATGAGCGTGTGGGGTAGGCATGCTCGGTCAGGTAAAACTACCTTTCCTAATCGACACAGCACATTCGTCACGCTGCAATGTTAAAATGTCTTTAATGCAGCGCATTCTCTTTTTCTTTACAATGCAACAAGAATGACATCTTTTAGCTGCTCCTATTCACCCGCACTTCTCACAAACTTACTTCTTTATTACTTTGCACCATTTATACACTACATGTTTATTTTTACTCTGAACGGAAAAGAATCTTTGTTATTTTTTTACCATGATTTGTCTTTTTATTTTTTTGGGGGGGAATACATATTTGAATGTTTTTTTTTTTTTTTTTTGGAGGGGGGTTGTGTGTCTCAAATTACCAAAAACACATTATTTACATTTGTATTTCTTGCTTAAATTTACTAGGAGGTTGTTTGTTGTTGTTGCCCCTTGTTAATTCTACTTTAGGATTAGTGAAATGTACCAGCCTACTCAAAGAAAAACTGTCATTGTAGCAAAGTAAAACACAATAGTCAATGATTATTTCAAATCCAAAAAACCTTTATTTAGGTCACACCAACAAACCAAAGAGGAACGCAGCCATGGTGAAACTTGGGGAATTTGCAAAGCCTTGGCCCCCCACGGCAACCATCATTGTTCAAGCGTAGAAAATTGGGGGCCTGAGGAGTACGTATATTAAGGGGAGTGCAATCTGGTCGTGAAGTCCAAAGTATCCGGAACTGCAGCAGATGCCATCTAGGTCCCCAGGCTCTGGTACTACAAGAGGCTCCATCTTCTCTCAGACCAGACTGATTGCAGGTCGTCACTCTCAGGTCTTCCTTCCACGCTTCCTTGCACGCTGTGGCTGTCGTGCTGGTGGGGTGGCAGAAGGAGGAGGAGGAGGAGGAGGAGGTGGAGCATGGTAGCTATGGCAAACATGTGTGACTGGGGTCATCTCCCCAGCCCTACCCTTATTTAGGACATGGAGGATGAGCCCCTCACACATGTTGCGTTGCCTCACCTCCATACCCATCATTTTTGTGACAACCACCGAGCCAAAGGTCTCCTCATCGGCGGGTGTGGCATGTAGGGAGTCTGAAGCCTCTCTTATCATCCGGAGCGCTGACTGTGCCGCATAACCCCCCCTTCTCGCCCTTTTGTACGGAGGGCGGAGGGGAGGGGTTTGGGTGTCAGTCAGGCTCCGAGGCCTAGCCCCTCTTGGCTGCCACTACCCAGCTGGTGGCTGCCACTAACCCCTGCCTCCTCCTGACTGCCACCTTCCACAGCCACCTCCTGGCTGAGGTCTTCCTGTGTAGGAAAAAGGGACATAGTTTCAGTTATTTTGTTCATCAAACACACACAATTCTCATCTAGTGACTGTTGCAAAATGTTTACAAATAGAAAACCATACAATTCTCAGCCCAGCAGTTTAGATTCTGGCCCCAAATGTCTCCAACACCACTGTCTGTTGATATGTCAAACACGTTAGGAACTAAGCAATTGGCGATCCTGAATTAAGTGAACATCATTCATTATTCCCCTAAATGGTAGCAAAACTACTATACCTGGAACAAGCTGGGCTCCTCCACCTCTTCCAGACTGGAAGGCCCAGGTTGCTCCTCGGAAGCCTCATCAGGGGTGGGCTGTGCGCAAGGAAGCGTGGAAGGAGGAGTTGAGGTTGGCTCCGTGACATCAGCCTGGTCCTTCAGAAAATGGAGACTCTGATAGTACCAGAGCTTGGGGACATAGACCTCATCTGCTGAAGTTGCAGTTTCCTCAGACTTCACGACCTTCTTCCTCTCCCTGATATACGCACTCCTCAGGCTGCCAATTTTCTTTCTAATATCATCAACAGTTGCCGTGGGGAACCTTGGCTTGACAAATTCCACAAGTTCCTCCAGGGCTGCGTGCCTCTTTGGTTTGTTGGTGTAATGTGGGTGTATACCCTGCCACAATATGGGAAAATCCCTGTATTTGGCAATGAAGAGGGGGAGAAAACTCATGTCGTTGAATCCCTTCATATCAATCTCTGCAAGACACAACAACACACAAAACCCTCAAAATTATGTCAGGCTAAACTCTCCTAATCTTCTCCATAAAGAAGCCTCAAGTTCAAATCAGTCTAGGCTAGTTATGTACCAACGTTAAATTGTACCTTCGTTTGTAGCGATCGTCTCGTGTGAGTTTTCTCTCCCCTCGTCTCCCAGATCGTGGCTACGACACAGGCGTGTGACGTTTTATATACACTGCGCATGCTTCAAACTCCGCCCGCCCCTGACGATCTTTCTCGTCTATTCCCCACCCCTTCTCTTTACGGCGTAGTGGGGAGAGCACATGGCGGGGAAACAGCAGGTGCGCCACAAATATCCCACCAACGAGGAGGAGGACGAGGAAAGTCCGGAGGCAGAAACGTCCCGATCCCGGAACCTGAAATTCAAGGCCTCCAATATGTCATTTGGAGAAATGTTGGAGATGGTGGACATATTAAAGAGGAGCGACTATGATGGGAAGTATGGGCCTTACCTCAACCCCAATGTCCGCAAGGCCAAGATCATGTCTAAAGTTGTGAGAAGGCTGTACAATAATTTTGGGGTACAACGATCCAAGGAGCAACTCAGGAAACGCTGGTCAGACCTGAAACTGAGGGAGGCCGATCAGTACAGAAAGATCAAGAGAATTCTTCAAAAAAGTAAGTAGTTGTGTTTTGTGTTTGATTTCTTGCTTGCATACTGCTCCATTGTGTTTTGATTTTTACCAAGTTGTACATTCCAAAATGGCCACTTTCAGGTTCGTCTGTGCATTCGATCGTACTCAGCCTCGATCTTTCTGCCACTGTCATGGTCGTGTGTGTGTGCATTCGATCGTACGCAACCTCGATCGTTCGGCCACTTATAATACGATGTTTGGTGTTTTTTTGGGGAAAGGAAGTTTGTTCTCACTAGAAATGTCATCAAGAATGTAAAGCCAATTTATTCAATGTAAAGGAGAGGTCACTCAGTAGCTGTTTACCCATCTGGACTCTAGAGCACTAGTGCTGGGACACCCAAACCCCCTTTTTATTATGCTTTTCCACACATGTGCTCCAGTGGATACTAGAGGGGGGTCTCCATCACACAAACTTCTACCAAAAGCTAGTCAGTTTAGCACCTTTACAAAGTGACTTCATTCATGTAGTTGACATTTGTAACTGGCCAAACTAAAATAGTGTCCGTCACTTTCAAGCAATGTTTGTCATTTCCTATTTCTGCCCTCAATAGCTTGTGTTGCTAAATCTTCCTTTTGGACATTCTCATAGGGGAGCGAAAACTTGGGCCGTCGGAGGAAACCCCCAAACCAACACCTACCAAAAAAGGGGAAAGAGCAGAAGCAGAGGAGGAGGAGGAGGAGGAAGGAGAGATCATCGAACTTGGAGAAATTGTCACCACAACAGGTGAGTGTGGGAGAACACAGCTACTGGTAAGCTAATCCATGTATGGCTGCCTCATTTCCAACACCCCATTTTTGTTTGTTTGTGGTTTTTAGGTGACGTGGATGTTGTGGAAGAAAAATCGCACTTTACCACAGAGAGTGCCCACGTACTCATCGGAGAGATAATGGTCTGCAATAGAGATCTAGATTACCTAAAGCAAAACATCAATGATGTTCAACAAAAATTGAAGAACATCATTGATGTTTTAGGAAAAATATGAAAAAGCAACAAGTAATTTACACACATTTGTGCCAGCTTCTGAACACATTTGCAACTTAAAAACTGTCTGAAATTTGGAACATGCACACATTGTGTCCACATGTGCTAGCTCCCATCATGGTGGGTGAATGGCAACGTTTTTTTGGGGGTGCAAACACTTTACGAACTACGAAAGTGGTTGTGGTGAAGGGGTTGCACCCCCAAAAAACGTCCATTCATCCCCATGATGGAAAATGGCACTTTTGAAGCTTCTAGGCATGTGTTTTACCATCTAATGACCATTTTCATAACCAAATTGTGTGCATGTTCCAAATTTCCACTTTTCGGGGGTGACCCCCCCATGTGATGAAGGCAAGATCAAACACACTTTGAACATATAGTCATGTCTGATCTTGTCTTCACTTTACAAAGTTGAACTTTCCTACTTCATAGGTTCTGCTTAGCTCCATGCCTGGTTTTACAAATTGCGTAATCTTTGTAAATAATGTTGTAAATAACCAAGATGTTGTCAGTTTTGGCGTGAAGATTGTAAACGCACTTGTGAATGTTTTCCAAGTAAACTTTTTTATTTTTCCAAATGTGTGGCTTCCTTATTTAAATAAAACAATGCATTATGTATGTAAAATGTAAAGGATATGGGGGGCAATGGGTGTTATTTACTAAAGGCAAATCCACTTTGCACTGCAATTTCGTTTCCCAGGGAACTTTTTCAATGCACTTGTAGAGCATAGCGGATTTGACTTATGTAAATGACACCCACAGTGCTTTGTACGAAAACACGGAGCACAGCATTTTGGAGAATACACACTTGTCAGACCTGGTGCTGAAAAGGAGTATTTTGGGTGTCAGTTATGCAGGAGAAACCTTCTCTAGACCAAAGATTAGGTAGCAAACACACATGAGAATAATCTTTTTGGGAAGAAGAGACTGTTACCTCCTTTTGCCCAGAAAGTGCATTACCACTGTCGAAGGCAAAGGGAAAAAATGACAAAGTAAAATAAGCTAAAAAGAAGACTGAAATGACAAGAAATCAGAGGTTGGTTAAAATATCAGATTTATTAAAAAATGCCTCTCACACATCGTCAGGCAGAGCAATGGCCCCCTACCCACAAAGTATTCCATATATTGGTCCCGGACCACGCGGGCATTGAGAGGGGGCAAGCCTGGACGTGCCACTCGAAGGGCTGTGAGGTCCGCATTTGGAGGGCCCTCCACATCTGGGCCAACGGGCACCACATAGTTCCTGTTATGTCTTTTGAGGAAGTTGTGCAATATGCAACAGGCAAGAACTATGTGGTTCAGTTTGTATTCCGCCAAGTTAAATGCCGTCAGGAACAGGCGGAAGCGGCTGGCCAGGATGCCAAAAGCGTTCTCCACCACTCTTCTGGCTCTGGACAGCCTGTAGTTGAAGACCCTCTGGTCCGGGGTGAGGGTCCTCATCGGGAACGGCCTCATCACATGGGGAGTCAGCGCAAACGCTTCATCTGCGACAAAGACGAAGGGGAGTCCTTCGGCATTCTCCTCTGGAGGTGGCAAGCACAGACTGCCACTTTGGAGACGCCAGTAGAACTCCGTGTGCGTAATGGCCCCACCATCCGATATCCGGCCGTTCATCCCCACGTCCACATACATAAACTCGTATGTTGCCGACACCACCGCCAACATCACTACACTATTAAACCCTTTATAATTATAATAGTAGGACCCCGAGTTGGGCGGTGGGACGATGCGGACGTGTTTCCCATCAATTGCCCCTCCGCAGTTAGGAAAGTCCCAACGGCTGGCAAAGTGGGAGGCCACAGTCTGCCATTCCTGTGGCGTGGAAGGGAACTGTGGAGTGAAACAAGAAAAAAAAATGAGTCACTTTGCACCTAAACATTGCAAGCAGATTAGACAATCAACATCTTGGAACAAGAGCATTGTATAAAATTGGAGGCTGGAAAGTATTTACACAGAAAAGTAGAGGCTCCCCTTCACAGATTACTCACCCCCCCATCAATCCCCCCACTTCTGATGGGACATTGGCAATAACTATGGTTTTGGGGGGGGGGGGGGGGGGTGGTGGACCGGTAACCCTCTGCACTTCATTGATTGGCAAATGGCTCAATAATGTGGCCTAGTTTGGCCAGACCCTCTGTACTTAACACTATTGGCAGGCCACAGGAAAGATCAAATAACATTTCCCCCCCCCCCCTCAAAAAAGGCAGGCACAGTGTGACATTATTAAATTACCAAGCAAGCTAATAGGAGGGAAAGAAGACAAAAAATTAGGAAATGGAATGTATGGAGGCAGCCCCTTGCACTACATGCTTTGCTGAATTCATCCCTAAAGATGCGCACTATAAAGAGGTAGGTATATAGTGTGTATTGACCTTGGGAAAGCCAGCAGATAAAGGATTGGTACCATCTGACAGAGCAGTTAGGGGAGGGGGTTCCTAATGAGTTTGCCCCCCCCCCCCCCCACCAAAAGAACAAAAAAAGGGGGCTCTACATGAAGTAAACCACACAGCAAACATTTGTGCATATTTTAGGGGGTGTTTTGGGGCAAACAATACTATGCAGCAGACAAAAGACATTGCTTAAGTGACTAGGCCATAGGTGTCTATTGGGGCAGAAGAGCATGCTGGTGAGGTAAGTGAAGGGAAAAATGCATGAAGGAGAAAAGGGGCACAGCATATTAGAACATATTGCAATCATGGTAATTAGGGAAGGAGGTCAAAAATACAAGTCATTAGCAAACAGAGCATACATAGAAGGGAATAGTAAAGTATAAATGTTACCTTAATATAGTCCTCCTGCAGGACCTGAATGATGGCAGAACAGGTCTCTGGAATAATGATTCCCAGGGCCTGGGGAGAGATACCTGAAGAGAACTTCAAATCCTGAAGACTTCTCCCTGTCGCCAAGTACCTCAACGTGGCAACAAGCCTCTGCTCCGGAGTAATGGCTTGTCTCATGCAGGTATCCTGCCGGCTGATAAAGGGGGTCAGCAAAGCCAAAAGACGGTGAAAATCGGGGTCCGTCATCCTGAGAAAGTTCCTGAAATCATCAGGATTATTCTCCCGGATCTCACGAAGCAAAGGCATGTGCGAGAACTGGTCACGCTGAAGCAACCAATTCTTGGTCCACATACTCCTCATCACTCTGTTCATGGACGGGTCTTGGGTCAAAGCTAAAAGCCCGACACCAATTCCGCGTACAGCACGAACTCGGCGACGAGTACGCACGGGAAACATCGCTCAGAAGGTCACAAAAGGTCGGCTGGTCAGAACGGACAAACAGAAAGCACCGATAAACAGCAAGGCCTGAAAGAACGAAGTGAATACCAGCAACGAGCAGACAATAAGCAGTGCAAATCAAAGCGTCCTATATCAAGATATAGGCCGCAATGACCAACAAATGCGAACTGACTACACGCACTAATAAACAGATACGCACGACAAGCACAAACTGAAGAGCAGTAACGATCTGAGTCAGAAAACTGAGAAGCGCGAATCTTAAGTCACCAAACTTCCACTAACTCTCGATAAACACGGGATCAGCAGAAGGAGCCCAACGGGTGCCTGACGTGGTGCTGAACTTCCCTTTTGTAATCTCGTGGATGACGACTTACGTCACGACGTTCTTCCGGACCGGATATTCCGACAACGTAGTCCGACCGTGTGTACGCAACGCCAACATCGGACAAAGTACGTCGGACAAAGTCCGACCGACCTGGTCCGCGGATTGTCCGAGCGTGTGTATGGGGCTTTACGGTATTATAGCTGTGATCATGTCCTTAAATGAGTTTACTTTTACCATATACTGTATATTAAGTATGATCATCGAGATAGACATGTTTTATGTATATGCAGCAGTATATACACAACATACTTTATATAAATCAATAGATTTTTTAGGAAATGTTCAGGATTTTACCTATTATTATATGCACGCTAAGATTTTTTTAGTTAATCCTTTAGTTGAGAACAATTAATTATATACAGTATGCCCCATGGTAATAGATTCAATTTAGTTTATTATTTATGTTTACCATTTATCCTTGTAACAATGTTCCAGTAGTTTGGTCAGTGTTACTGTTACAACTAAAGCTCTAAGTCCTAAATAAATGAAATGCAGTACTCTACAAAGATATTATTAGCAGGGGTTCTATTATAACAGACCACCAGTTAAAACAGCTCTGGGTGACATAAAGTGCATAGCACAAGGTCTGTTTACCAGGCTGACAAAGGGGCAAGGAGGAGAAAAGACTTGGCGATGGTTAGGATATGGGGAGGTGGGCCTTGTTCTGCAGGGTAGAGGTGCTATATTCTTACACTCCTGGGCTCCATTTATACCTGCTTGTTGATGTTCACATGCAGCAGGACGAGGATACCAGTGTAAAGTCACTCATTTTGCCTGTTTTCACCTTCATGTGTTTTATGTGAGTGGATTGATACTTGTCTTTTAATGGTTCATTAAACATTTTACACTATGCTAGTGCTCTCTGCATCTTCCATTATGTTTTGTAGCTTATTGTGTGCTCCACACTGATATCAAGCAAAGTTGCAAGGCTTAAGGAAGTAATCCTTCTATTATTGAAAAGGACTATTTCTGCTTTGTTTTTCCTGGCTTGATTTCTCCTTGCCAACAATGTTTCTTTTTTTTTTTTTTTTGTGAGAAAGCTGTTAATTTGTAACCGTGCTGAGAATAGAGAACCAGTGCACTGATTACACTGCAGCCACTTTTTTCTTATTTGTTTTACTACATTAGTTTCTGCATATTCTGAGATATTGTCCGAAAGGGTTAGTCTTTAAGAGTGCTCCCTGTTGGCCACTAAAACTGTATTCCCTGCTGTGTTTTTATGACATAATATCATGTATAATTTCCCTGTTTCATTCTTGCAGACTTTTACTTCCAAAAAGGGAAGTTCATTTGGAGCTACTAAAAATAAATGTGGGGTTATACAACTAAGAGCTTGTACAAACTGTTTCATTAATCTAATGTATCTATTCAAAGGATAAATACATCTATGTACCTGTGCCATGAAAGAACATGGCACAGGCACATAGATAAATCAGCCCTAGACTATACAGCATGTCCTGATCCCACACCCCCAGTTCTAGGCTTGAGTAGGATGCATCACATGTTGTGTCCATCCTAGAACCCTGTACCCAGAAATAGTGGAAGCCATCAAATAGGACATTATGGTTCAACATAAACGTTAACAAAATTAACAAAGAATTGTTGCGCTGCCTTGGGGTAAAGGGTTTTCACATCTAATCCCACTAGTAGTGTTTCTGATGGTACTTTAAAAAATCAAATAAGGAGTATCTTTTACAAAAGACGGGAGGGACTACATGTGATGTTTCAAACAGGAATCTATGTTTATGCTTTTTTGTTCTGTTACTGACCTACAGCCAGATATTATAGGTCTTTTCTGGGTACATTTGCAGACCTTGTGTATTTTTGACACCACATAAAATACCAGAGCCTTAGGATATCTTACTTAAAAAAAAAATCAGCTGTTGACCCATCAATAGTTACAACATTAAGGGACACCCTAATTATTTCTTGCAGGAAATTTTAAGTTACTCCCTCTGATATGTTTCTATACCATTCAACATTTGTAAGAATTTCCATAACTACAGCCCAATATTGTTCATTAGTTATTACAGCCACATCCTCAGCGTGGATCTGCTTTGCCGTCCTCCCCTTTGCAGGCTCACCACACCCCCCTGAAAGGTGCGCGCCGCGCGTGCTGTGATCAATGAGACTTGGGTGATCACAGATCCGAGTAAGGGGCCGATCCCCGCCCCTTACCACATGATCAGCTGTCAGCCAATGACATCTTATCACTTGATATAAACAGAGGATCGTAATTTTTTTTTTTTTTTACTTCTCACGCTGACAGCGTGAGGAGAAAAAAAGCTGATCACCGGCTTCTGTTTGAAGGGACATTGGTCCCAAAGAGCAAGTGCCTCATATGTGCCCACCAGTACCGCCTGCTACTGCCACCTGCCAGTGCCATGAATCAGTGCCCACCAATCAGTGCCCACAGTACATAAGTGGCAGCAATCAGTGCCACCTATCAGTGCCCACAAGTGCCACCTATCAATGCCCACCAGTGGTGCCAATCAGTGCCTCATCAGTGCCACCTAGCAGTGCTGCCTATCAGTGTCATCTACCAGTGCCGATCAGTGCCCATCAATGCCACCCATCAGTGCCACCTATCAGTGCCACCTATTAGTGCCCTTTAGTGCCACCTATCATTGCCCTTCAGTGCCACCTCTCAGTGCCCACCAATGCCACATATCAGTGCCCACCAGTGCCGCCTATTAGTGCCCATCAGTGCCACCTTATCAGTGCCCATCAGTGTCGCCTTATCAATGCCCATCAGTGCAGCTTATTAGTGCCTATCAGTGCAGCCTATCAGTGCACATCAATAAAGGGAAAAACTACCTGTTTGCAAAATGTATTAACAAATATAAATAGGTTTTGTATTTTTTTTTTTTTTATTATTTTGGACTTTTTTAATTTTTTTAACAAAAAATTAAAAACCCAGAGGTGATCAAATAGCACCAAAAGAAAGCTCTATTTGTGAGAAAAAAATGATAAAGATTTAATTTGGGTAGAGGCTTGTATGACCGCGCAATTGTCATTCAAAGAGTGACAGCGCTAAAAGCTGAAAATTGGTCCGGGCAGGAGGGTGGTTTAGGTGCCCAGTAAGCAAGTGGTTAAATTGGCACATGGCTATAGGCACAAAAAAACATGCCTCCCTATTTCTTTGTGAAAAGAGTTTCAATGCTTTAATTATTCATATATAACTTTGCATAAATATATACAAACACACATTAAAATTTGATTAGCAGACTTCTGATCATGATCAAGCTATAGAAAACTTTGAAAATAAACTGGACAGTAGAATAAAAAAACAACTTGATCTGCATAAACATCAGGGTAAAAAGGAATAAGTGACATGTAGGGGTCTCGCAAACTGCTCTAGCATAAGAATGTTGCAAAACCCTAATAACATATTTCCTCATATAAGCAACAGCATCATCAGCTGCTAAAAAAAAATCCCCTCTGCAACCTCTTTGAAAAGGTACTTAACAGAGTCTCTGTGTCCATTTTAGGCAATTTCATTGTACCTCTATTCATGCAATTTCTCCTGTCCATATTTCACCCTACTGTGTCAGTATCTCTGGCATCGTGCTCTATCTTTGATGCCTCTGAATGATATACTTTATGTCTCTGACAATTGGAACCATGATATGAAAAATAAAACCTTACAATAGCACATAACCTTCAGTGAGACTAAAATGGCAGAAGGACCTATTTTATAACTAGAAAACCCCTCAGAATTTTTACAAAGTGATCCAGAAGAACATAAGTCTAAAATTTCAAAAAGTTAACTAACCATTATAAACTATATGATCACAGCAATGGATTTGATTTCCTGCTTTTTGTTGCTCACAAATGAGACTTTTTTTTAGCTGTATATTATATTGTCTGCATTGGAGTTTGGAGGGCTCTTCTCCATTATTCATCTTGTAAAATATGTTACTTTCTCAAAATCCACCTTTAGAATCTACCAAACCTTAGAAGCCATACAAGAAATGATTAATAATGAATGCTTCTTACTCTTAAAAATGTCAGGAATCTTGATTTGTTTTTTTACCTGTGTATTTTATGACTGTAATATTTCCTTTCCATCATAGGGATGCACATATAGTTCAAAATAAATGTACGTTCCAAGGTCAGTTACTAAAATAATTATGTGGCTTTATGCCTAGTCTTTAACTCAGACAGGACACTAGCAGTGGTCCAGTGAAGTGATTGGTTGACGTTTTTTATATGTTCTACTGTAGCTGTTTTACTGATCATATAATACAGTCCTTAGCAACAGCTTGAGCTTTAATATCTGACTTCATAAAGACACAGAGAAAGAAGCTTCTGTTTCTACACTTATAAATGTGAATCCAGGTCACCTCTGCTGATATACCAGCATCACACTTTTAATTTTATTTCTCGTGTTTTTTTCTTTTAATATTGTGGATATCAGCTAGAATAGATAGTATGTCCATATGTCTACAGCAGAGAGGAATATTGTAAAAATAGTCTGTTATCTCTTCCACTCTGCTTTGGCCAAATGCCTTATTCTGTTGATCTCCGGCAATTTATAGTGGTAGCTGCTAGTGTTTGTTACTGCATCTATTAATTCTTATTGCTATTTTACAGTAAATGTAGGTGAGGGTTTCACTAGGACAGGACAGCATAGACAGCAATAATAACAGTAATAATAATAGTAATAATTTCTAGCTTTTTCTCACTCACTGTTGGAGAGGTTTTTCATGACTTCCTGTCCTGATAGGAAGTAAGGGGAAAGCTCCCCTCTAAAGATGAGCTTTAAATTCAGGTTGACCATGTGTTCAACCTGAACTCAAAGCGGTTAGCAGTTTAAGAAAATGCTGAACTATTGCGCTCATTCTCCACCATAGCAAACATTACCAATAATGTACTTTCTGGCCTCTGAACTATGGTCATGTGGCTTAGTAGAGCTAGTCATGAGATTTTGTCAATCTGGCAGCTGGACGTGTTGAGCTGCAACATGCCGAAGACTTGGTAGATCCTCTGTAGCATTCAAGGGGCTACGCTCACGTCCTTAACTTGGTGGTGCAGCAGTTCTTGGGCAGGTACCCAGGCTTACAGGATGTCCTGAGGCAGGCCAGGAAAGTCTGTGTGCATTTCTGCCAGTCATATAATGCCAATGCTCGGCTGGCTGACCTCCAAAAGGAATATAACCTGCCCAAGAACTGCCTAATTTGTGACATGCCCACCAGGTGGAACTCAACATTGGCCATGCTGCAGCGGCTGCACACGCAGCAGAGGGCCATCAATGAGTACCTGTGTGACTACGGCACCAGGACAGGGTCAGGGGAGCTTGTTTTTTTTTCCCCATGCCAGTGGGCCATGATCAGGGATGCATGCACTCTCCTGTCACCATTTGAGGAGGCCACAAGGATGATGAGCAGTGACAGTGCATGCATCAGTGATACTGTCCCTCTTGTCTACCTGTTGGAGCACATGCTGCATGGGATAATGGACAGGGCACTTGAGACAGAACAGGCAGGAAGAGGAGGACTTCCTTACCTCTCAAGGCCCCCTTTATCCAGACAGTGTTCCTGCTGGCCCGCTGATCACACAGGAAGAGGAGGAGGAGGATTGTGTCAGCATGGAGATGGAGCCTGGCACTCAGCATCAGTCTTTTATGGATCATTCACAGTCCCAAGAAACCTGTGGACTTGTACGTGGCTGGCAGGAGGTGGCTGCGGATCATGTTGTCTTTAGTGACCCAGAGGACTCCGGACCGAATGCCTCAGCTAACCTACACTGCATTGTCTCCCTGATCCTGCAAAGCCTGCGGAAGGATCCTCGTATTCTTCGGATCAAGGAGAGAGACCATTACTGGCTGGCCACTCTCCTTGATCCACGGTACAAGGGTAATGTTGCTGACCTTATCTTGCCGTCGCAGAGGGAACAGAGGATGAGACATCTCCGGGAGGCCTTGCAGAAAGGTCTGTGCAACGCGTTCCCAGAGACTGGGAGGTTACAAACTCCTGGTCCTGGACAACAAGTTGCTGAGGCTTCGGTCAGTCACAGAAGGAGCAGTGGAGAAGGTGGCCGTCTGACCGATGCGTTCAGACAATTCTTTACTCCGCAGCCCCAAGGTATGATCGGTTCCAGAAACCATCGCCAGCGTCTGATTTACATGGTCCAGGAATACCTAGGGGCAAGGTCAGACTTGGACACCTTTCCCACCGAAAATCCTCTGGGTTACTGGGTCTTGAGGATGGAACACTGGCCAGAGCTTGCACAGTATGCAATTGAGCTATTGGCCTGTCCTGCACATTCAGTGCTGCTGGAGGCTTTGTAACCGATCACAGGGTGCGCCTGTCCACTGACTCGGTTGATCGACTGACCTTCGTAAAAATGAATCAGTCTTGGATCACCACCAGCTACCAAGCACCTGATGCTGATGTAACAGAATAATTTTTTTTGAAATGTCAGATCCCTTCAAGACTGCCTATACTGATGCTGAGTGACTATCCTGTTATGCTGAGTGACTATCCTCTTCCTCCTCAATGATCATGCCGATAGATTTTTAAGAACATTTTTGGTTCTGGGCGCCGCCACAAGTGGCTAAGGCCCAATTTTTCAGCCCCTGTTTAACGGGTGTGTAATTACAATTTTTGATGCAATATTTTGCAGGAGGGTTTGTTGCTGCACCACCAGGGCCCAATTTTTCAGCCCCTGTGTAACAGGGGCGTGTAATTAAAAATTTTGATGCAATACTTTGCAGCAGGGCTCATTCCTGCGCTCCAACTAGAGTATCTGTGAGGGGTTTGCAGTGTTGTGGCACCAGCACCAGTGCCTAAGGCCCAATTTTTCAGCCCCTGTTTAACAGGGGCGTGTAATTACAATTTTTGATGCAATACTTTGCAGCAGGGATCATTCCTGCACTCCAACTAGAGTATCTGTGAGGGGTTGCAATGTTGTGGCACCAGTGGCTAAGGCCCAATTTTTCAGCCCCTGTTTAAAATGGGCATGTAATTAAAATTTTTGATGCAATACTTTGCAGCAGGGCTCATTCCTGCACTCCAACTAGAGTTTCTGTGCGGTGTTGCAGTGTTGTGGCACCAGTGCCTAAGGCCCAATTTTTCGGCCCCTGTTCAACAGGTGCATGTAATTACAATTCTTGATATAATATTTCACAGCAGGGCCCGTTCCAGCGCCCACCAAGAGTAACTGTGAGGACTTACAGTGTTGTGGCACCACCACCACCACCAAAGGACCAATTTGTCTACCACTGTTCAACAATGGCATGTAATTACAATTCTTGATCTAATATTTCACAGCAGGGCCCATTCCTGCGCCCACCAAGAGTAACTGTGAGGGCTTACAGTTATGCAGCAACACCACCACCACCACCAAAGGCCCAATTTTATGCCCATGTTCAACAGGTGCATGTAATTACAATGCTTGATATAATAGTTCACAGCAGGGCGTACCCATGCCATTTTTCTCAATGATTTTCATCCATATTCCCAGGACCAAACATTACATTAAAACCCCAAACCCTTTTTAGGACAATAACTTGCATATTAGCCTTTAAAATTAGCACTTTTGATTTCAAACGTTCGAGTCCCATAGACTTTTATGGGGTTCTAAAGTTTGTGCGAATTTTCAGTCCGTTCGCAGGTTCTGGTGCGAACCGAACCGGGGGGTGTTTGGCTCATCCCTAATCCATATGTTTTTGAAGGATTGTTCAAGTTGTGAGCCCAGTCCAATTTCATCAACTTCTAAGCCCCTTTTTTTTGGAGCCCAGTCCAATTTCATCAACTTCTAACCTCCTTTTTTTTGCAATGCTTCTGTTAATGCAACATACATATGGGTCAGTAGAAAGAACAGACTCCATTCCTGCCTCCTAATAAGAGGGCCTTTCCTTTTTAAATAATTATGTCATTTAACATAAGGACTTTACTGTTACTTAGTTTGGACCCAATAGGGAATCTATACTGATTATTGAGAATGAAGTAGAATAATGGCTGTGGTGACTATTTTGTGGTCATTTCGCTTTCCTAACTTCTGATGAACATGACACAATGTCTCCCATGTAGCCAGGGAATATAGGAAATGAGTCTGGATGGTGGTCAAGAAACAAAGAAACAAAAAAAAGGATTCATTTATATTGCAGGGAATAATAAAAATGACAACTCTCGGTAAAGCATAGTCACCAGTTCCCAGATAGCAAGCAATTGTGCTGCAAGTTTGAAAATTACTTGCTAAGCTATTGCTAGACTTGCCAGGCTTCACAAGTTTGTTGAACAATTGCAGCAAGTCTGCATTGCATGACTCCAGATCAACTTTCTTTGCAAACATTCTGCAAGTCTGCTGCAAGTTCTGGTTCAGTTATGCTGTGCAATAGTCATCCCACCACAGGGGTCACTGTGGCTGAATTTTCATGCTGTAGACTTGCAGAGCTCGTGCTGTAGACTCAAGACTGCAACTTTGCTCTTGATAGAGACTTGCCATGCAAATTTGCTACAACTTGGAAAAGTGTCAACTAGAACTTGTGCTTCAAGTGCTCTGCAAGTGTACAACTTGCCAATGAAAATGTGCAGCAAGTTAACAAGAATTACCTTGCTATCTGAGTTATAACATGCAATGTGCACAATTTTATTTTTCTGTGCTCTTATAGGTTTAACATTGTACTTTTGTACAGTTCTACCCCTATGGGACAATACCTTTTCACATGTTTCTAAGTGCTTTCTAACTTTAGTTATGAGGTCTGACCTGCCCCTCTCCCCTCTCCCCTAGGAGGGCTATGAAGGTGATGCAACTTTTCTCAAATGTGAGCATTTTTCTGAGACAAGCAAAAACAAAAGGAATGCTGAGGGAGGGGAAATGTGTCTCGGAAAAGTGCTCAAACTGAGACAAGTTGCAGCTATCTCCTTTATTGCTGTTGTTGGAATATAGGACAAAGGGACTTTGTCCTGTAGGGCATATAGGGCATAAGATCTGTAGGGCATAAGATCGTACTTTCGTTCATGTTTTATAATATACATAGTAACATAGTAGGTAAGGCTGAATAAAGACAACAGTCTATTCAGTTCAACCTGTGTAGGTGTGTGTGTGTAGAAAAATCATTTCCCATATCCCCTTAAATTGTTTACGTTAAGATACACGGCCAAGAGTCTTTTAAAACTATCCATTTTTCCTGCTGATTCCACCGATTATGGAAGCGAGTTTCCCATCCTTACCGCCCTGTGAAAAAAAACCCTACGCAGCTTAAGGTTAAACCGCTTCTCTTCCAGTCTCATTGTGTGGCCCCGTGTCCTCTTACACTCCCTTGAACTGAAAAGTGTTATACTTACGCTGGGATCACCATTGAGATATTTTTACATTGCAATCATATCCCCTCTCAAGCGTCTCTTCTCCAGGGATAATAGATTTATCACTTGTTACTCATAAGTGATGTCCTCCAGTCCCCATATTAATTTAGTTGACCTTCTCTGGACTTTTTCCAGCTCCAGCACATCCCTTCTGAGGATTGGTGACCAGAACTGGATAGAATACTCCATACAGTTGCAAAAAAAAGTATGTGAACCCTTTTGAAATGATATTGATTTCTGCACAAATTGGTCATAAAATGTGATCTGATCTTCATCTAAGTAACAACAATAGACAATCACAGTCTGCTTAAACTAATAACACACAAAGAATTAAATGTTACCATGTTTTTATTGAACACACCTTGTAAACATTCACAGTGCAGGTGGAAAAAGTATGTGAACCCCTAGACTAATGAGATCTCCAAGAGCTAATTGGAGTGAGGTGTCAGCCAACTGGAGTCCAATCAATGAGATGAGATTGGAGGTGTTGGTTATAGCTGCCCTATAAAAAACACACACCAGTTCTGGGTTTGCTTTTCACAATAAGCGTTGCCTGATGTGAATGATGCCTCGCACAAAAGAGCTCTCAGAAGAGAAGAATTAAGAATTGTTGACTTGCATAAAGCTGGAAAGGGTTATAAAAGTATCTCCAAAAGCCTTGCTGTTAATCAGTCCACGGTAAGAGAAATTGTCTATAAATGGAGAAAGTTCAGCACTGCTGCTACTCTCCCTAGGAGTGGGCGTCCTGTAAAGACTGCTAGAGCACAGCAAGAAAATACGCCTTCTGGAGTGGCCCAGTCAGAGTCCTGACCTCAACCTGATTGAGATGCTATGGCATGACCTCAAGATAGCGATTCACACCAGACATCCCAAGAATATTGCTGAACTGAAACAGTTCTGTAAAGAGGAATGGTCAAGAATTACTCCTGACCGTTGTGCATGTCTGATCTGCAACTACAGGAAACGTTTGGTTGAAGTTATTGCTGCCAAAGAAGGTTCAACCAGTTATTAAATCCAAGGGTTCACATACTTTTTCCACCTGCACTGTGAATGTTTACATGGTGTGTTCAATAAAAACATGGTAACATTTAATTCTTTGTGTGTTATTAGTTTAAGCACACTGTGATTGTCTATTGTTGTGACTTCAGATCACATTTTATGACCAATTTGTGCAGAAATCCATATCATTCCAAAAGGGTTCACATACTTTTTTTGCAACTGTATATATATATATATATATATATATATAATATATATATATATATATATATATATGTAGCAAAACCCCCGAAGGAGCTGCTTGGTGATTTTGGGTTCTGTGTTCTACGCCTCAACTCCAAGAATTGCCTCAGCCCCTCTGGCACACCTTGTTAGTTGTAAAACTACTGCAACCACTTTCAAGAATGCAAGTGACAAAATTACCAATATTCTGGCTGTGGATTGATATCAGAAACACCAGACACTGAACTGGTAGTGATAAATGAGCTGAATATATTATCACGGTTTAAAGCATATGGAAACTTACAACATGTTTAAGCCTTGCTGCAAAGAATTTATATTTTAGAAAAGACAACCTTCAATGCTTAGCATCTGTAAGTATAGAAAAGGCAGTAATCTATATGCCCTTAACACAGGCGCTGAGAGGGAGAAGAAAAGACTGGTCAACTTCTCAGCTCCTTCTGGGCTGCAAACACCCTTGAGAGGAAAACATACAAAGAAAAGTATGGGTTACACAAGTACAGTAAACACAGTTCTGTAATGTTACAGGTTCTGAGGTGAAGAATAGTAGTGTCTTCTGCTAGCAAACGGTGGGGCCCTTGTTTTAAGAGTAGGTTTGAACAAACTCACGTGGAGCAGTAGAATGTTCAGTTGGGTAGAAATGTAAAAGGACAAACTACTAGAGATGGCAACTCCAAACAAGCATCCAATTACACTAAAAAGAGAAATTGGTGTCTGCATGCAGTGCCAGTATTGTGTCAAGAGGGATGTTGGGTTTACACCCGCTCACCAGTCCTCTGTGCGATGACACAACAATAGTCCCAGGTGCTGGTTCAGGTTCCTGATGCTCCTAGTGATGTTGTAAGGCATTGGATCTCTTGCTGATGGCTGATCGAGATGACTGGTAGTGAAACTCGCAAGGTAAACAGGCAGCAGCCTACCCGATACCCGGATGGGTATCACGATCTCTGAAAGGCGTGAGTCGTCTCTGCTGAGCTGAGTGGTGCTGGGCTGCTGAGTAGGGTCCCTGGACTGAACAGTAGTGGACCACGTGGCTGTCTCTGCTTCTGGCTCCCCTCAGACATACTCACTCCTCAGTCTCCAGGCAACACCCTCCTGGCAGTCTCTGGAAAAGCTTGGCTTTTTCCCCCTCTGATGCTGCCAGAGTCTGTGTCTCTCTCTCTTCTCAGCGGTTTTCCTCACACCTATCCCCTCACCACTCTCTCTCTCTCTTCCTCTCTCTCTCTTCAGACCGCTCTCCTTACTCTCCTCACGGTCTCTTTTTCCTGGGCTTCAGGATATCCCTCCTCCTCTTCTTTTGGGCATGCTGGGGACTGTAGTTTATCCCCCATTCAATCCAATGGGCTGCATTATCTCTGGGACATCATATCCCATGATGTTCCCCTCTTGGAGGCTGATTGGTCCCTCACCACAGCCAATGGAGAGGCAGGAGAAACAGAGCGGGCAGCAAACCCTGCGAGCACAACTCTATCCTCTTCCCACTAGCTGTTTGACAGAAGAAGGGGGGCGACAGACTGAGCAGCAGGTGGGAGAGGGACACACACGTCCGCAGCTTCCCCTCCTCCATTCTCCTCACAACAGCTCCAGTCTTCTGCTGTGTTGGCGATCTGAGCGGGGAGGGAACCTTAGCACAGCCACTCCAGTGTCCCTCTGTGAGTCTCCCTACTGTCAGTGTGGGGGGGCATTAAAGCCCACAGCTCCTTAAAAATGTGGGCTTTACTTTACTTTACTAAACATATATATATATATATATATATATATATATATATATATATATATATATATATATATATAGTATATTGCAGAGGCATAACTAGAACCTTCATGGCGCTAGTGCAATAAACCATGAAGGGCACTCCTAATCCCTGGCTAGGGCTCTTCCCTCCGAGCCTGGGGGGGGGGGGGGGGGGGGGCGAATGCCAGGGCCTGGTTGCAGGTGTGACCTTTCAACCCTGGTAGTTCTGCCACTGGTGTCAGTAGTTTTTTTATCTTTTGTTATTTTACTTTTCTTTTTTTTTTTCTTTGCAATTTTTTTTTTTTTTAATCTTTTTTACATTTTTTTAGGAGCCCAGTTGAGGGGCTTTGGTGAAATATCAGAGGTCTAAACAGACCTCTGATGTTTTAACTTTGAGACAGAGAAAGGATCACACAGCCTCAGCTGCACAGAATGAATGGACAGGTAAACTTTCCTACAGAGCTAATCATTCATTCACAAACTTAATCTGTACCAATCTGACTCTGTCCATACAGAAAAGGAAAGGGCCAGTAAATTGCATATTTACCAGCCCCTTCCCCACCTCCTGACACTTCCCCCCGCAGCAGATGGCCGGGTTGGGAAGGGGGGAAGCTGGCAGAGCTGCTGGGGGAGGGGGGGGGGTGAGCGGGGGCCAGGGTAGCACACAAGGGTCTGGGGGTTGCAGAAGGAAGAGAATGCAGGGGAGGGGGTGGCATATAGAAGAAACGATCCCTTCTATTTTCCTCCTGCACCCATTGAATTCCTGCAGGAAGGAGGAAAGTAGAAGCAGGCTTTCAGCATCTGCAGGAGGCAAATGGAGGGGATTGGTTTCTCTATATGCCGCCCCTCCTATTTAGGTGTACTGGGGGGGCACATGGTCCCCCTGGAGCATGGAGCTGGGTCGCAGTTGCCCCATAGAATGCATTAAGTTAAAAAAAAAAACTTCTGTCTTTAGAACCACTATTAGTGTGAATGGTCTCATTGAGTATAAAAAGAGTGCTCCACTTCTGGGACAGAAAGTTCAGGGGAGAATGGAGGGTGCGAATGGGGATAAGAAGTAGACATAAAAATGGAAGCTCTATCTCAATAAGTTCTTCAAAGCCTCCAGACTACAGGATGCAGAAAAGAACTTGTTAAAATTCCAAGAATAAAAATGCTTGTCAGCTGTAAACCCTGGAGCTCCTGACCATGTATTTCTGCCAGTCAATGCTTCACTGTGAGTCAGTAGTTACAACTCAATATTACTTCAATAAAGCATAGCCAGCCAACCATATACAGTATATTATTGTATTATGCTATCTTATCTAAAAAATATTCTAGTAAAGCATAGGCTTAAATGAAGACAGGTGCAGTTAATATATGTAAGTATTGTAAGATGTTAATATGTATGATCCACAAGCCCATACAGTTCCTATGTCTATAGAAGCTGCTCCAGTATACAAATTGTAATACACAACAACAAAGGTATTTTATAATGACACTGATGTGATATTTTTGTTCTGAGGAAAACCTAAAATTTCATAAAGGGCTCCCAACTAATAGAGGGAAGCTGGAGTATAAATAGTACTGTAGAGTATCACTGCAAACACAAATAATACAGCTCCTGTGGAAATGCGGGCTGTGCAATTGATTATGCAGCAGAACCAGAAACAGCTGTGAAGAAACAAAGAGCCAAGAAATATAATATCAAATGAGAGGAGGCCCCAGTCCAGAAAACAGGAAGTCCCTTTGTATCCTAATTTGTGAAGCCCTCCCAAGGTAGATTGTAAAGCAAAAACATAAGCAACTGTAAATAACCAAACAGTAGCAGAAAATTGAATCCTGTTCAGAAAGCAGGCAGCCACACCATGGTATGATTGATCATAAATACTTTCCTTTGTATGCTATATTTTCTGAGATTACATAATTTGCACAACAATATATCAATGGACTAATCAAATAATTATATCTCTGCACAACAAACCATCCTTATGCAGTTATCCAAGTAAAAAGTGTGAATCCATGGTAATAAAACTTTTTAGAAGACTAAGCTGAATACTTAACCCATTCATGCCTAAGCCTTTTTCTGGCACTTGTTGCTTACAAGTTAAAATCATATATATATATATATATATATATATATATATATATATATATATATATATATATATAATATTTAGCAGAGACCCTAGAGAATAAAATGACGATCAGTGCAATATTTTATATCACACTGTATTGGCGCAGCGGTCTTTCAAACGCAATTTGTTTTTTTTTTGGAAGAAATATACTTTCATGAATAATAAAAAAAAAACAGTAAAGTTACCCCATTTTTTTTTGCATAATGTGAAAGATGACGCCAAGTGAACAGATTCCTAACATGTTATGCGCACATATATATATATGTGTATAAACCTTGTGAGCTGCCGAAACGAAAACATCAACAACCTAAAATAAATAAATAAAACTATACTAGTAAATAGCTGCCAGCACTCACCACTTCCTCAAAATGTGACAATGCAAATGACAATGCAAACATATAAAACCAATGTGCGGCGCTAAAATTAACATTGGTTTTATATGTCATGTCATGTGCACACTCGTGGAATGGCGACAAACTACAGTACTTAAACATCTCCATAGGCGACATTTTTAAAATTTCCACAGGTTACCTGTTTAGAGTTACAGAGGAGGTCTTGTGCTGGAATTATTGCTCCCGCTCTAATGATCGTGGCCTCTCATGTGTGATTTCAACACTGTTTACATTTGTGGCTGCGACTTATGTATGCGTTCACTTCTGCTCATGAGTACGAAGGGATGGGGCACTTAAAAAAAAAATCTTATTTATTTCTTTATCTATAAGACTCGTTTCACACTGGGGCTGCGGCCGCATCGTTTTAGTGGCACTTTAGCAGTGTTTAAGCGTCACTTTTGCACCGCTTTCGGCCGCTAGTGGGTTCCTTTTATTCCAAAAAGGGGGTTAAAAACTTCCGTCTTGCGGCGCTTTCAAATCACTTTTAAGGTGCTTTGCCCATGCATTCCAATGGGCAGGGCACCGCCCCAAAGATGCTGCTTGCAGGACTTTTCCTAATTTCCCGCAAGCGCACCACCCCAGTAGCTAAAGGACACTGGAATGAATGAGAGGCGGTTTTCAGGTGCTTAGCAGAGGCTATTTCCAGAGCTAAAGTGCCTGAAAACTGCCCCAGCGTGAAAGGCTCCAAATCACTCCTTTGCACTTAAAATCATTCAAAATGCCAAGTTTGGCCGTTTTGAATACTGTAATTTTTGTAAATCCGGCACCTTTAAGTCTTTAGAAAACCAGAAGTGATGTCAGAACATCAATTCCGGATTACCGATTCCGGCTTTGTTCGGGTCTCCGGGTGAAACAAGAGAGCCCAAGCGAGCTGCGTAAGGCGGTGGGAGGGGGGGTCGCACCCCTAACACTGCTTGTAATAGCCACATTGGTTGTTATTACAAGAAAGCTGACTGTCTGCTCTAAAAAAACAGTACCAGGGTTATGTGTGCAGCTGCAGGCATCACCCCGATACAACCCCTTGAAGCCGAAAGCCACATATTTGCGTTACGTCGGTGTCAAGGAGTGAACTTTAGCAGCTTCTAGAGAAGACTCCAGGACCTGCACAAAATAGTGAAGATGTCCAAAAAACATACGAGTGTGGATTCACCTGGTGTCTTTCAACTTAGCTTCCAGGCTCTTACTGAGCAGCCAGCCTTTTGCATGGCCCTCATCTGAAGATTCCCCCCATGGTTGCGTTCTCAGTTGCTGGTCCTCTCCAAAGACGAGACGGCACCAGACAACCTTGGAATCCTCCTTCCAGTTACTGTGCCTCGGGCTAGCCTGCCCCGAGACTCGGAAACGGATGGATCCGCACCCCAGGCCATGAGGGCCCCTGAGGGCTGGTCAGGAGGACCAGGACCAAACAGTCAGAAAGATCTTCTGGACCGGAAACCCGTAGCACGTGATCTCAGCACCTTAAGTACCCTCTCCCAGAACGCACAGCAAGAACAACACCCTCACTGGTTGGTTCCAAGAGAGACTGGCACCCAATGCGTCCAACCGGACTGCGTTCTTGTGCTTGCCAGAGGTGACACCGACACCTATGGTCAAGCAGAACACAGTGCAATCCAGCCAAACTGGTACTGAGACCATAATTTAGAACAATCAACCCCAAAACCCAACTGCGGTTTTAGGAACATTAAATTTGAAAAACATATAGCGCATGCTCATCAGGAGCCCGGCGCTACATACACATTATAGAGAATAGCATTAATATAAATTATTCTGCAGGTCCTTAACTGAACTTTGGTTAATGCACCATATTGAGGCTTGGAGGTGAGTAACAGCTATTACTGACCAGAATGCATATATATTCAAGTTGTTAGGATATAATAATCGAGAATCGGAGAGTTGACAGAGGTGACTGAGAGTATATCATTGTACTTGAGTATTCTTAGTATTTTCTCATGAGAACTGCCCTAGCAGCATGGAGAATCTGCATACATACAGGTCTGGAGTCGTTCGGGATGGTGTGGATATTAATGTTTAAACGCCCATAACACTTGATATTAGCTTAAACGTGAGGGCATGACCAGGTCAAGTGAAGCACTGCTGAAATTGCTGTGCTGTTTCCCAATAGTTAGAACACTGTAAGTATTGGTAGTTGTGTCTGATTGATTTCAACCATTGTGAGTCAGTAAATGAGCATTTGAGGTCTCTCTCCCATTGAAGCATTTGTGGAGATTTTACAAATTTGTATTTGGCTTGCAATATATCATAAAACAATGTGATATCTTTACATATAGGTTGTAAAGAGTTCCAATATTTCCAGGCCTGTGATGGGACCTGTAATGTAGATAGGGGTTTGGAAGTTAGCAAATGTGTAAGTCTGATGTATGTGAATATTTCCACTCTCGGCAATGTGTGTTGTTGGACCAAAGTTTTAAAGGGTTTTAGTCTCTCTGCTCTCAATGTGAATAAGACCTTTCTCTTTCCATTTTGGGAATGAGAGGTCAGGAGATATAAGTTTCAAGGAATCGAGAGGTATGTGTACCTCTTGGGTTGTGGTAGAAGTGTCAAAGTGAGACAGCAATTCTCTCCAGGCTGTTAGTGTTGCAGATATTGTTGGATGACCTTTGAGATATTTTCCCTCTAAGTTGGGGCTAATCAGTAAAAGGTTTCATAGGTTGATTGGCAAATTTGCCTCACCCTCCAGGTTGGCTCAATGTTTCATGTGAGGAGGGAGAAACCGATATTTAAAATGGTCTAAGAGGGATGCTATATAGTAATTTTTCAGTATGGGTAGGCCCACCCACCCTACTGCTTTCTGCTTCATCAAAGTTGTTTGAGATCATCTGGGTTTACTATCCGCCCATATGAAGTCAGTTAGAAGGGATTGCATTTTGGAGAAAAAAGAGTTTGGAATATGAATGGGTAGGGTTCTGAAGTAGTATAGAATCTTGGGTAACAGTAACATTTTATAAGCAGCCAATCTTCCAGACCAAGAAAGATAGAATTTTTTTTAAACATGATAGTTCATATTGTACATTGATGATAAGAGGAAAGAAATTTGAATTGTATAGGTCATCTGTACTGGAAGTTAGTTTTATGCCCAAGTATTGAAGGGTGTTGGAAGACCATTAGAAAGGAAATTTAGACTCCAAAGTAGTTTTTCTTGCCTCATCAATGCCCAGCCCTAGAACTTGGGATTTGGATGTGTTAATTTTGTAATATTTTGCTCTAATTCATAATAAGCTAACTGGAGGGAGTGGAGTGGGTCTGTGAGGGATAGTATCACAACATCAGCAAATAACATGATTGTATGCTGTTCCCCTTGGGATAAAATCCGTTTAATTGCTGAATGTGCCCTTATTTTTTCTGCCAATGGCTCCGTGAGGAGATTGAATATCAATGGAGACAAGGGGCACCCCTGCCTGGTCCCATTAGTGATTTCAAAAGGTGACGAGTATAAACCATCAGAAAGTACATGTGCCAAGGGCCTAGAGTAAAGTGCAGAAATGTCTGAGTGTATAGGGCCAATAATGCCAAATTTATCTTACATCCTAGATAGGTACCCCCAGTGTATCCCATCAAAAGCCTTCTCTGCATCTAAAGCAAGAAGCAGAGAAGGCTCTTTTGTTTTTTTCTGACATGTGGATGAGGTTTAGCATTCTTCTGGTTGCCACAAATCCTACTTGGTCCTGTTTCACCAAACGGGGTAGAAAGTTGGACAGTCTATTGGCTATTAATTTAGCATATAGCTTGAAATCTACATTTAATAGTGATATAGGCCTAAAATTCTGTGGTGCATTGGGTGGTTTTCCAGGTTTAGTTAATGTAATTTTGGTAGCCTACAACGTTTCAGTTGGAAAAGAGGCATTAGTGACGGCTGCATTGAAGAGTGGAATCATGAATGATCTCTGGGGACGGTTGGGCTGTGTTATCATGCAATTTTAAATTGTACAACGAGCTACAATTTTTGCTGAATGCGTCAGGAATTTATTTTATGGTTGTATACCTTTTCTTTAGAATTGGGGTCTATTATATATGCAATCTTCTGTTTGGCTGTTTTTTCCTTAAGTTGTTGCGCTAGTAGTTTGCCCGCTTTATTGCCATAGCTGTAGTTGTTAGTACGCAGTGATCTTAAATGACGATTATGCTGGTATAGTAGTAACAATCTTAATTCTTGTCTAGCATAGAATAATCTCTCTCAGAGTTGTGAGGATGATGATAATTTGTTATCTGCCTCTAGGGTCTGGATTTCCCCAATTAAATCATTAAGTTGTTGGGAATGTTTTTTTTTTTACTTTGTCTGCTACTTATAGGAATTAGAAAACCTCTAATTACCACTTTGTGTGAATTCCATAGTGTGAAAGGATCTGACACCAACGGGGCATTAATTGTGAAGAATTCATTTAGAGCTTTAGTAATTTCCGATTTGTACGGTGGGACAGGATAAACACATCATTGCGCCACCTGTTTCTTCTCCCACAGTAATGGAAATCGGGGCATGGTCAGACCATGTAATAGTGTGTATGTCAGATTTACTGACGTTTTGCAGTAAGAATTTATCTATCAGGAACAATACAATTCTCAAATACATTTGGAGGACATGTGAGAAATACGTAAAATCCTTTTCAGAGCAATGCTGGCATCCCCATACATCAAACATGTTTGACATTGTCATAAATTTGGTAAGCGTAGCTCTAGATCTGCAGGCCTTAGGTGATGTGTTGCAGTCTAGACCTTTGTTTGAGATGGCATTGAAATTGCCACATAAGAATACATGACCTTGAAGCATGGAGATAACCTTACTCCACAATTTGTTAAGAAATCTAAGTTGCTGCGCAATAGGAAGATATACATTGACTAAAGTATATACGGTGTTATTGATCTCACAAACTAGCACTATATAGCTACCAAATTCATCGGATAGTACTGCATGTTGTTTAAAGGAGACAGAGGGGGGTATTTACTAAAGGCAAATCCACTTTTTACTACAAGTGCACTACAAGTGCACTGCAAGATTTGCCTTTACTAAATCAACTCCAGAGTCCCTTACTGCTATAACCACTCCCTTTTGTTTTTTGGGAGCATTTGAAAAATGTATGTTAGAAAAATTATCTTGTGCAAAAGATGGCGGTTTACGGGATGAAAAATATGTCTCCTTTAAACAGAGAATATTACATTTCAATTGTTTAGCTTCAAACCATGTCATGCTATGCTTCGCTGGGCTGTTTAGGCCCATCACATTAAAAGAAGAGATTTTGAAAGCCATGTTGGTCGTAGTCCCTGGTTGAGTCAGAAAGAATGGTGTGAATTATCTCCCAAACAGAACAATTTCTATCTTTCTCACTCCAGAGTAATTGTCTCAAAGTAAGTAGGTTATAAAAGGTAAAGTTCTACTTGTTAGGCACTTACAGACAGTCCAAGGTACTCTGAATAGTCACAAGAAAAAAGAAAATAGTATTGGAAAACAGATTGGAAAACAGTGCTAGCCTGAACCAGTCACAGGTTTTGTGCAGGGCTACCTAGTGTAAAAATTGTTGATCCACAATGGAATCTGAGTGGATTATTAACCACTATAGAAACTGGGGTTAACTAGCAGTAATCAAACATATTTTCACAGGCTCACCAGAACTGAAAGAAATATATAGGCGATTATACACACAGGGTCAGCCTGCATCCACATCCAATCCTGCAAGAGAGGCCCTGAAGGAGCTTGATGAAATGGCGGGTTTTGGAACTTTCCCTCAAGAGACTGATTCCTTCCTTCACTGATGTGAGAGTATATTTTGCATCCCCCTTTGTTACCAGCAATTTTGCAGGGTAGATCCATCGAAACGGTATGCAGTGGTTGTAAAGAGGCTTGGTGATGGTGGCTAAATGCCTTATTTGTTGCATGGTATATGCAGATACATCTGCAAAAAAGGAGAGATCTTCAATACTTTGTGGTAGAATTTCTTATTTCTGGCCACTGCCAGCAGTTTCTCTTTTCTATGGAAAAAATTGATTCTCGCTATGGTATCTCGGGGTACGTGAATATGTTTGGGTTTTGTCAATCTGTGTATCTGATTGATTAACAGATCTTCCAAAGGTGCATCAGGGAGAGCTTCTTTTAGTATATTAGTGATGAAAGATTTTAGATCTGGCGGTTTTTAATGTTGTTTCACCTGGATCTATCTTCCAGGTCTGCAAGTTTGGACTTGATCCAGTGCATTTCCTCATCCCGTTCGTTGTGGGAGTCAACCAACTCGTTAAAAGTTGTGGCAAATTCACCCATCTTCTAAGGAGGTATCTGTGACACTCACCTCCTGTGTCCTGTCATCCTTCTGCAGCTTCTGCTTCGTCTTGGCTGGGCTGGAGGAGGAGGAAGATCCAGATCTTGTCCCCTTGTTGCTGCTCTGACCGAGCATTGCTTGTGGTGGATGGCTGCGGGAAGAGCCTCTGTCCGGCAAGCGGCCATGTGTGTGTCTCTGGCTCCATCTTGGCAACTGAAGCGCCATGGCTGCGGGAAGAAATCTGTCATCTTCCCCAGCTTGTAAGAGCCTTTTCTCTTTCTGCCAGAAATGCCTGCTGGTGCCGGAATTGGAGGGTTGTAAAGGGGTGTTCGATCAGGTCCCCGTGCTGCTGTGGAACTGTCTGGTGAGCCGATCTGTGTGAGAGCCGAGCTACAGTGCGGCCATCTGCATCGGCGGTCAGCCACGCCCCCCCTTCAGGTTGCTATTCTAAACCTGTAAAACTGAATGTGAAAAAATTATTAGTAATTTTTAATTGTACTTTTACTATTAATTGTGTGCTCAGGCTTTTGCATATGTCAGAACTGCTTTTTCCGCCCAAGCAGTTTGAATCAGCTTATAAGGAAGTCAGCTGCAGGTTAGCAGCACATGAAGAAACTCAAAATGATCCCAGAAACTTTTCACATTCACCTTAAAGGCAAGCTAAATGACATGAAAGCACAGTGCATTTGCCCATCTACACAAACTTTAAAAATATTACAGTCAGTAATACCCTAGTCACATTTGAGGCATATCCTTTTTTATTCACAACAGCGTACATCATATCTTGCTGCTTTTTGACTTAGATAACCAGTAATAAAGCCAATTTGAGTCAAAGATAAATATGTGCAAAATTCAGTTGCATGCAGATAATTCTAGGTAAGAGGAATAATGTTCTTTCTTTTCTTTTGATCTGATGTTTTAGGCACGTTTTGAGTGCTTAGACTGTAGTTTCAATAGTAAAGTCTTAAGAATTTGTTACCTTAAATGTATACTGTATTTTGTTGAGTGCAAACGTAAAGAGGGCAAAGAAATTCAGCTTGAAGGAAAGCCTTATTTCACATACATTAAACTGTAATTAATCTCAAGTGCTTTTTCCTTAGCTTACTGTATATTGTAAAGGTATGCAATCAATAGCAGGTTCATTTATATGTAAAAGCATTTCCTTTGTTGTACAATTCTAGTCTTTTTTCTTTAAAGTTACATTTCATTCAGAGGACCTTGAGAGGAAACTGAGAACACATGTAAGGTCTATACAGTTGTTCAACAGTGATTCATAAACAGGTGCATTATATCTGGTCCAGTTACATGATCTACAGCTCCAGCACCCCTGTTTCAGTTAGTAGCTGCAGCAGGGGAGAGGAGGAATTGCCAACAGTGGCTGGGACATGGGAGTTAATGAGTGATGTCACAGCTCCAGGAATTCTCTGGCTTTGTCAAGTGCTCCCTACTCTCCCCTGCATCTGCTACAGACTGATATGGCAATCACCTAATGGGACCAGAGAAGACAAAAAAATATACATATCTTTTTTTTATGCAGGTTAGGCAGTACAGGTAGCAGGAGAGGAGAAGTAACAGTTTTAAGACTAGTGTTAGGCAGAAATTACACTTCAAAAGTATAAGCAGTTATTTTACGGTGAGGTTGGTTAAAAAAGAAACACAAATGTTTGACCAAACAATTGTGCAAGGCAGAAGTTTCATTGTAAATAAAGAGTTACAGTGCCTTGAAAAAGCATTCATACCCCTTGAAATTTTCCCAATTTTGTCTTGTTACAACCAAAAACTTAAATGTATTTTAATAGTATTTTTTATGTGATAGACCAACACAAAGTGGCACATAGTTGTGAAGTGGAAGGAAAATGATAAATGGTTTTCAATTTTGTTTACAAATACATATGTGAAAAGTGTGGCGTGCATTTGTATTCAGCCCCAGTCAATAATTTGTAGAAACACCTTTCGCTGCAATTACAGCTGCAAGAGTCTTTTTGGGTATGTCTCTACCAGCTTTGCACATCTAGTGACTTTTTTGCCCATTCTTCTTTGGCAAAATAGCTCAAGCTCTATCAGATTGGACAGAGAGCATCTGTGAACAGCAATTTTCAAGCCTTGCCACAGATTCTCCATTGGATTTAGGTCTGGATTTTGACTGGGCCATTCTAACACATGCATATGCTTTGAGCTAAACCATTCCATTGTAGCTCTGGCTGTTTAGGATCGTTGTCCTGCTGGAAGATGAACCTCTGCCCCAGTTTTAAATCTTTTGCAGACTCTAACAGGTTTTCTTCTAAGATTGCCCTGTATTTAGCTCCATCCTTCTTCCCATCAACTCTGACCAGCTTCCCTGTCCCTGGTGAAGAAATGCATCCCCACAACATGATGCTGCCACCACCATGTTTCTTGGTGGGAATGGTGTGTTCAGGGTGATGTGCAGTGTTAGTTTTCCACCACACGTAGCGTTTGGCTTTTAAGCCAAAAAGTAACATTTTGGTCTTATCTGACCAGAGCACCTTCTTCTGCATGTTTGCTGTGTCCCCCATATGGTTTCTCGCAAACTGCAAATGGGACTTCATATCGCTATCTTTCAAGAATTTTTTTTTAAATATACATTTTTATTGATTTTCCAAAAACCACAGACAAAAAAAAAAAAAAAAAAAAAACAGACATTTTTACAATTACAGAAATATTAAGCATACAAAACCAAGGACAAGACAACCAAAAAAAAAAAAAAAAGGGAAAAGAGCCCACATACATATACATACATTGGCCTTACATGGTATTTGTGCCTGCTTGATTTAAGCATAATACAATCCTATGGTATATCTATCGACTTAGAATATTCAAATAGTCATAGACATTTGCCCAGTAACTAACAGGGAATGGGCCAAGAGTTATATAGCTCTAAGAGGCTTCTAAAGCTGTGGAGGGATCCATCATCCATTTAGACCAAACCTTTTCATATTTAAGAAGACAACCTCTCTTAATATAAGGTTCCTTATATAATGGTAGGCTACTGTTAATAAGTTGTTTCCACATAGCAAGTGATGGGGGGGATGTTCTTTTTCCAGCTGAGAGCTATAGCTTTTTGAGCATAGAACAAAAGCAGCCCCACCAAAGTACGCCCTGCTGTTGTTGGAATATATTGCTCTATTGCGCTATCTTTCAATAATGGCGTTCTACTTGCCACTCTTCCATAAAGGCCAGATTTGTCGAGCGCACGACTAATAGTTGTCCTGTGGACATATTCTCCCACTTGAACTTAGATCTCTGCAGCTCCTCCAGAGTTATCATGGGCCTCTTGGCTGCTTCTCTGATTAATGCTCTCCTTGCCCAGCCTGTCAGTTTAGGTGGACGGCCATGTCTTGGTAGGTTTGCAGTTGTGCCATACTCTTTCCATTTTAGGATGATGGATTGAACAGTGTTCCATAAGATGTTCAAAGCTTGGGATATGTTTGTTATAACATAACCCCGCTTTAAACTTCTCCACAATTTTTTTCCTGATCTGTCTGGTTTGTTCATTGGCCTTCATGATGCTGTTTGTTCACTAAGGTTCTCTAACAAACCTCTGAGGGCTTCATAGAACAGCTGTATTTATACTGAGATTAAATTACACACAGGTGTACTTTATTTACTAATTAGGTGAATTCTGAAGGCAATGGGTTCCAGTAGATTTTAGTTAGGGGTATCAGAGTAAAGGGAGCTGAATACAAATGCATGCCACACCTTTCAGATATTTATTTGTAAAAAAATTGGAAAACCATTTTTTATTTTCCTTCCACTTCACAATTATGTGCCACTTTGTGTTGGTCCATCACATAAAATTCCAATAAAATACATTTACATTTTTGGTTGTAACATGACAAAATGTGGAACATTTCAAGGGGTATGAATACTTTTTCAAGGTACTGTATCTCCAGTTCGATAAGAATATCTTACAAACATTTTTTACTATCTATTTAAGTATAGTCAATAGGAAAAATTCCATTATACGATCACAGCTTCATAGCTTTAAAGGGTAACTCCACTTTCGTGGGGGGAAAAAAATATCAAATAAAGAAAAAATAATATAGCGTATACAATTGCGACACAAGCCATATTGTAATTGAATGTTATTAAAAATTACCTTTCCTTTTCAATCGTCTTTACTTTTCTGTAAGTTCAATGCAATACGTCTACCTGGAGTTGTTCTGTACACAGAATGTGTTCTGACCACTCCCTAGAAACATAATTTCCTGTTTGTGAGACACTTCCAATAGGAACATGTCTAAAGGGATGCATGCCCAGCAGCTTTCCTCATTAGTGGTCTGCAGCTGCCACAGCTGACTGATAATCATGAAACCACCCCATTAGACCCACATAGCACAGGGGCACAGAGGAACAAACAGGGATTTTTTCAGAATAACAAAAGGTAGGAATCTGCAACAAAGATTGTTATGATCCTTGTAATGTACATAGATCACACAGAGGGGAATATTTTTTTTCTCAACAAAAGGGGAGTTACGCTTTAAAGTGTACCTAATGAAACGTCACATTTAAAGTCCTACCTGTAACATTGTTTATGTTATTACCTGTTGATCTTTTCTGTAGATCCGTTACTTCTCTACCTTTTTTAACCAGTTCCCAACTGTCTCATGTGTATATACTGCATGAATAGCACCGCTGTGTGAAACCACATACGGGTACGTCTTCCCCTTTAAGATCCACCAGTAGGGCGCATGCGCCGATGCACCGCGGGGGACTGATGCGCATGGCCGGTGGGCACGATCATCGCCGGCCATGCGTAATCGCGTGCATGAGAGCCAGCACGGGGATTTGTGTGTGTAAACACACAAATCCCTGTTCTGTCAGGGGAGAGGAGACATATTGTTTGTTCCTACTAAGTAGGAACAAGGATATGTTTCCTCCCCCAGTGAGTCTTAGCCCCATACAGTTAGAACACATCTAGGGAACACACATTTAACTCCTTGATCGACCCCTAGTGTTAACCCCTTCCCTGCAGTGACATTTACACAGTAATTAGTGCATATTTATAGCACTGATCGCTGTATACATGTCAATGGTCCCAAAAATGTGTCAAAAGTGTCCGATTTGTCCGTCGCAAGGTCGCAGTACTGCTAAAAATCGCAGATCATCAGCATTACTAGTAAAAAAATAATAATAATAAAAATGCCATAAATCTTTCCCATAGTTTGTAGACGCTATAAATGTTATGCAAACCAATCAATATATGCTTATTGCAATTTTTTTTTTACCAATACTATGTAGAAGAATATATATTGGCCTAAACTGATGAAAAAATTATAATTTTTTTTTTTTTTTAAACTGGGGATATTGTTTATGGCAAAAAGTAAGAAATATAGATTTTTTTTTTTTTTTTTCAAAATTGTTGCTCTTGCTCTGTTGCTTTTTTGTTTATAGCGCAAGAAATAAAAACCGCAGAGGTGATTAAAGAACACCAAAAGAAAGCTCTATTTATGGAGAAAAAAGGACGCAAATTTGGTTTGGGTACAGCATTGTCAGGAAAATCGATGCAGTGCGAAATTGTAAAAAAGTGCTCTGGTCAAAAAGGGGGTAAAATCCCCCGCCCTGCGTTCCCTCTGGTGGCCGAAAAAGGGAAGAGCGTACCCATTCGGGATTTCACCCAGGGGAGCCATTCTGTCACAGTAAATCTGCGTGAGCCAGTTGGGAACCGGTTAAAAGGGAATGAGGCAAAGCTCTGTTGATTTCCTTCATCCAATCGTGTAATGAGCTGTATTTATACTGAGATTAAATTACACACAGGTGTACTTTATTTACTAATTAGGTGAATTCTGAAGGCAATGGGTTCCAGTAGATTTTAGTTAGGGGTATCAGAGTAAAGGGAGCTGAATACAAATGCATGCCACACCTTTCAGATATTTATTTGTAAAAAAATTGGAAAACCATTTTTTATTTTCCTTCCACTTCACAATTATGTGCCACTTTGTGTTGGTCCATCACATAAAATTCCAATAAAATACATTTACATTTTTGGTTGTAACATGACAAAATGTGGAACATTTCAAGGGGTATGAATACTTTTTCAAGGTACTGTATCTCCAGTTCGATAAGAATATCTTACAAACATTTTTTACTATCTATTTAAGTATAGTCAATAGGAAAAATTCCATTATACGATCACAGCTTCATAGCTTTAAAGGGTAACTCCACTTTCGTGGGGGGAAAAAAATATCAAATAAAGAAAAAATAATATAGCGTATACAATTGCGACACAAGCCATATTGTAATTGAATGTTATTAAAAATTACCTTTCCTTTTCAATCGTCTTTACTTTTCTGTAAGTTCAATGCAATACGTCTACCTGGAGTTGTTCTGTACACAGAATGTGTTCTGACCACTCCCTAGAAACATAATTTCCTGTTTGTGAGACACTTCCAATAGGAACATGTCTAAAGGGATGCATGCCCAGCAGCTTTCCTCATTAGTGGTCTGCAGCTGCCACAGCTGACTGATAATCATGAAACCACCCCATTAGACCCACATAGCACAGGGGCACAGAGGAACAAACAGGGATTTTTTCAGAATAACAAAAGGTAGGAATCTGCAACAAAGATTGTTATGATCCTTGTAATGTACATAGATCACACAGAGGGGAATATTTTTTTTCTCAACAAAAGGGGAGTTACGCTTTAAAGTGTACCTAATGAAACGTCACATTTAAAGTCCTACCTGTAACATTGTTTATGTTATTACCTGTTGATCTTTTCTGTAGATCCGTTACTTCTCTACCTTTTTTAACCAGTTCCCAACTGTCTCATGTGTATATACTGCATGAATAGCACCGCTGTGTGAAACCACATACGGGTACGTCTTCCCCTTTAAGATCCACCAGTAGGGCGCATGCGCCGATGCACCGCGGGGGACTGATGCGCATGGCCGGTGGGCACGATCATCGCCGGCCATGCGTAATCGCGTGCATGAGAGCCAGCACGGGGATTTGTGTGTGTAAACACACAAATCCCTGTTCTGTCAGGGGAGAGGAGACATATTGTTTGTTCCTACTAAGTAGGAACAAGGATATGTTTCCTCCCCCAGTGAGTCTTAGCCCCATACAGTTAGAACACATCTAGGGAACACACATTTAACTCCTTGATCGACCCCTAGTGTTAACCCCTTCCCTGCAGTGACATTTACACAGTAATTAGTGCATATTTATAGCACTGATCGCTGTATACATGTCAATGGTCCCAAAAATGTGTCAAAAGTGTCCGATTTGTCCGTCGCAAGGTCGCAGTACTGCTAAAAATCGCAGATCATCAGCATTACTAGTAAAAAAAAAATAATAATAATAAAAATGCCATAAATCTTTCCCATAGTTTGTAGACGCTATAAATGTTATGCAAACCAATCAATATATGCTTATTGCAATTTTTTTTTTTTACCAATACTATGTAGAAGAATATATATTGGCCTAAACTGATGAAAAAATTATAATTTTTTTTTTTAAACTGGGGATATTGTTTATGGCAAAAAGTAAGAAATATAGTTTTTTTTTTTTCAAAATTGTTGCTCTTGCTCTGTTGCTTTTTTGTTTATAGCGCAAGAAATAAAAACCGCAGAGGTGATTAAAGAACACCAAAAGAAAGCTCTATTTATGGAGAAAAAAGGACGCAAATTTGGTTTGGGTACAGCATTGTCAGGAAAATCGATGCAGTGCGAAATTGTAAAAAAGTGCTCTGGTCAAAAAGGGGGTAAAATCCCCCGCCCTGCGTTCCCTCTGGTGGCCGAAAAAGGGAAGAGCGTACCCATTCGGGATTTCACCCAGGGGAGCCATTCTGTCACAGTAAATCTGCGTGAGCCAGTTGGGAACCGGTTAAAAGGGAATGAGGCAAAGCTCTGTTGATTTCCTTCATCCAATCGTGTAATGAAAAATACATTTTCATTTTTATTTTCTTTGGGTTGGGTTGGATATCCTTTGCAAAGAGAATGCCCCCCATCCAGTATACAGCCCCCAATCCAGTATACAGCCGCCTCCCCCTGCACAGTAAACAACCCCCTGCACTCCAGGAGACCCCCAGTCTCCTGGGACAGTGCTGCCAGCATTCTCTACAGTTAAGAACAATTCACTGCCAGCTCCTTCTACACTGCTCCACCTGTGTCACTCCTATTGTAAAATGAAGCTTCCATATACCTCAATAGCTCCATTTTTTTCACTGACCTGGTTACATGACTGCTCTCCTCTGATGGTACATAGATGGTCATGTGACCGCTCTCCTCCTCCAATCTAAAGCAACACTCAGATGAGGAGGAGCGGGAGGAGGAGAGCAGCCAGGAAAAAAGGAGCTATTGAGATATTTACAAGCTTTATTTTACAAAGACACTGACACAGGAGGAGCAGTGTATGAGATGGGGCTGGCAAGTTTTTATCAACTTTAGACTATGCAGGCAGCGCTGTCCCAGGGTCAGGAGAGGTGGGGCGGCCAGCCTGACACCCCCAATGGGTGGCTCCTGGATCCCCCGCCCCCTGTTGGTAAAACATATTATCAGTGTATAACACGCAGGCGCTGTTTATCCTCAGTTTTCAGGGCAAAAAAGTGTGTGTTATACACCAATAAATACCGTAACTGGTGCAGTAGTGTACCACAGTGTAACTTGAGCCACAGTGCTCAATAAATACTAGGGATGTGCTCCTGGTTTGGTCTAACCACAGGTTGCTTGTTCAGGCATTCATGGGATTGCTGTACTTTCATCTCATTTGGCAGGAGCTGAACATCATATATAGCAGCAGGTTTTACTTCCGCTATTGGTTATGACAGCTTCCTTTTTCAGTTGTTAAGGGTGTGGCAGTTTTCAGCACCCACCATGCAATTTGCAACCAATGACGTCATCCTACCCCATTCATTTACTGGCTAGGAATCCTCAGCCATGTAAACCTTACAGCACAGAGTTCTCCACATACCTCATACCATACCACTTGTATGAGAGAGATAACCACCGATCCAGGACTATCCTTCTAAGCGAATGCTCCTGCTCCTGTATGGGAGCCCCAGGTGCTGGCTAATAGCACAGCAAATTGGTAAATCAGGAAGAACTCCGGACAGCCGGAGTAATGAGTAAGCTATGAGTAAGCACTCCGGACAGCCGGAGTAATGAGTAAGCTATGAGTAAGCATTAGACATGCGAAACGCGTCAGCTCTGTACCCCCTTTTTCTGCCGTGTTTTGGATTGATGTGATTCCTGCTTTTAAATAAACCTTTTTGAATTTTATTTCTCCCGATGTGCGGCTGTCCGGAGTTCTTCCTGATTTACCAATTTGCCATACCACTTGTATAAGTTTAAAGAGTGATCCCAAGCAAAAAAACTAAAATTAAGGAAAAAAATGTGGGCTCCCCAAAAAACCCACAAGGCCAGGATAGGGGAAGGACATGTGTGCACCCCTTGCTGAGCCAAACTGAGCCACATGCTCTCAACATGAGGGGAAGGTACTTTGCTAGGGGGAACCCCCTGGCAAAGCAACTTGCCCCCCTATTGATTAAGGCAAGGGCTTCCTCCCCACAATCCTGAACAACAACACAACAAAACAACCATGCAGTGATCCTTTACCAATAAGGGGCACCCAGCTCCTCTATGTGAATAAGTAAGACCTCTTTCACACTGGGGTGGTTTTCAGGCGTTTTAGCATTAGAAATAGCCTGAAAACTGACTCCCATTTATTTCAGGGTGACTTTTCACACTGGGGCGGTGTGCTTGCAGGATGTTAAGAAAAGTTCTGCAAGCAGTATCTTTGGAGCGGTTTTGGAACGCTGTATACATTTCGCTCCCAAAATGCCCTACCCATTGAAATGTATGGCCAACACTTCCAAAGTGCCTGAAAAGCACTTTGAAAGCGCCACAACATGGGAGATTTTAACCCCTTATTCTGCTGCTAAAGTGCCCCACTAGCGGCTGAAAAGTGACGCTTAAACAGTGGTAAAGCACCGCTAAAACGAGTGGAGCTTTCCCGCTAATGCTCGATGGCCACAGTGTGAAAGGGGTCTAAAGGGTACTTCTCATTCACACTCCTACTCAATAACAAAAAAAGAGTGAACAGTTAAAAAATAAATAAACATGCATACACACACATGCACACAGTTTGCACAAGTTCTTTCATTTAAAACAAAAAAAGTTCCACAATGTAAATCCACCTTGACTCAAATCATCCAGCGATGCAGATCACGTCAATCACAATGAATGACATCTGTAGTCTCCCCAAAAGGAAAGAACGTATCAACCACCAACATGTTCAATTCTAATGATTGCATGCTGTTAAATGACAGCTGAGCATAAACAAATGGGCAGGGTTTCCCAGGCAACATCATTAATCGAATATGGACATGACCATATTTGGTCAATGACTTCACAGGGATTCTCATAATATCATTCATCAAATATGGTAATTATGGTAATGATGTCACCTGGGAGAACCCTCCCCTTTGATTATACTTAGCAATCATCTGCCAGAGCTGTCATTCGCAGGTGAGTAGTTGTCAAGGTCAGATCGTGCTTGCAGTTGGAGCTTATTTTTTTTCCGGCTGGTCAAAGGGCGATGTTTATAGTGGTTGACGTGGATCTGCATCGCAGACTGATGATGGAAGTACATTATTGGACTTTTTTGCTTTATCTATAATTAAAGGACTTGTCACTTGTGGTTGTTTTTATGCACAATTTCCTTTTTTATTGCATGAGTAAGAGTGCTATGTACCCCTTACTCATTCATATGGGGGAGCAGTATCCGGGGGCTCCAGATTCTGATAAGCCCCCAATCCACAGAACCCCACAACCACCAGGCTAGGGTTGTTGGTAAGAAGTCCTTGTTCACATTAACTTTGGGACAAGGTCCTTTGCTGGGGCAGGGGATACCCCCTGGCACAGTGTCCACCCTCTTGTTGTTGTTGTTCTTGAGGGCATGTGACCTGGTATGGTTAAAAAGGGAAGTCCATGCTCGAATTCCCCTTCCCTTGCCTGCCAGACTTCATGCCAGGGCTTTGTGTGAATTGTTGGAGGTGACCAAATTTTATTTTGATATTTGCATGGGGCTCCCTCTTATAATTCATACCAGACTGGAATGGAATCAATGCTCCCTTTTGTTTGCTTTTTTTCCTATGCCCCTTTAACCGCTTCAGCCCCGGAAGATTTTACCCACTTCCTGACCAGAGCACTTTTTGCAATTCGGCACTGCGTCGCTTTAACTGACAATTGCGCAGTCCTGCGATGTTGCACCCAAACAAAATTGACGTCCTTTTTTTCCCACAAATAGAGCTTTCTTTTGGTATTTGATCGCCTCTGCGTTTTTTTATTTTTTGCGCTATAAGCAAAAAAAGAGCAACAATTTTTTAAAAAACGCAATATTTTTTACTTTTTGCTATAATAAATATCCCCCAAAAATATATATTAAAAAAAATGTTTTTCCTCAGTTTAGGCTGATATGTATTCTTCTACATATTATTGGTAAAAAAAAAATTGCAATAAGCATATATTGATTGGTTTGCACAAAATTTATAGCGTCTACAAAATAGGGGATAGTTTTATAGCATTTTGATTTTTCTTTTTTTTTATTAGTAATGGCGGCAATCTGCGATTTTTAGTGGGACTGCGACATTATGGCGGACAGATCGGACACTTTTGACACTATTTTGGGACCATTGTCATTTATACAGCGATCAGTGCTATAAAAATGAATTGATTACTGTGTAAATGACACTGGCAGTGAAGGGGTTAACCACTAGGGGCAGTGAATGGGTTAAGTGTGTCCTAGGGCGTGATTCTAACTGTGAGGGTGCTGGGCTTCAACACACAGGACAGTGATCACTGCTCCGGATGACAGAGAACAGTGATCTCTGTCCTGTCACTAGGCAGAATGCGTCTCCGTGACACAATCGTGGGCACACGACGGACATCGAGTCCGCAGGACCCGCGGTAATGGTCACGGAGACTGCGGCGGGCGCATGCCGCCGGCTACGCACGCCCGCGACACTGCCTCTTAAAGGGGACGTACCTGTATGCCCTTTTGCCTACCAGTGCCAATCTGCCGACGTAAATTGGCGTGCACTGGTCCGCAAGTGGTTAAAGTCCACAATAGTCCTGAAGGGCCTGGAAAGAATTGTGAAGAAACCCCAGGCCATTCCCAGGTAACATCTATACCAGACCCTTTTCCAGGATACCAGACCCTTGTCTAGGATAGATTAAGGGAACCCCCAGCTGTTTGTTTACAAACAAAAGCAAAATATCCAAGCTGTCATTTATTGGCAATTTAAACACCATTTTTTCTTTGTAAATGTAGTTTTTGCTGCTGTAGGTTGTATACATCATACTGGTGTGCCACTTTACAGGCAGGTTCAGGACATTCCCCAGGCATGTTATTTAAATGAATTTCACCTTTTTAGCTTTTAACTTTAAAGTGGATGTAAACCCACTCTCATCCTTTTTAAACTACTGCCATGCTGCTGATCTATAAGGATATACATACCTCCTGCATGTATCCTTATTTCTCAAATGTCTTCCCACTGTCTGTTATGAGACCCAAAAAACTGAAGATTCTGTGGGTGGGTCTGTTGTTCGTAGCTCGTGGGTGGAGTCGTGATATCAGTAGACTCCCTGCTCACCTCTACACTCCCCTTGTCAACATGCATTTTCTCCTGTGTGTTTCTAACACTGAACTTCTGCTATGGTCACTAACATCCAGTCACCAAATGACTTCAGCATGCCCAATCATGCTGAGGTGTGGAGCAGCCAATCCTGGGAGAGCTGGAGAAGAAAGGAGGGGGATGGAAAGTACACAGAATGCCTGTCTCAGGGGGGAGAACTGACTACTATTTCTCTGTGTGTCAGTTTTTATCTTACTGAAAAAAGATAAGAGGACTGCTCAGAGCTGAATTAACTCTTCGTGGCAAGACTGGGCACAGATGACATGAAATCCTATACTGTACTAGGTGCAAGCCTTAATTTTTTTAAAAAATGGGTTTACATCCACTTTAAGCATTATAAAAAATTGCTTCTCCCTGTCATACATAATTTTTTTTACTTTTTCTTTTTTTCCCTTTGCTACATGTTTCTCAAGGTGCTACCTATCCCCCTTGTCATGAATTTAACAATTATTTGACATTTGGTTCCCATTTACTTCAATTGGGTTTGGATTCAGCAACCAAACCTCTGTAATGTTCACAGAACCTGCATCTAACCAAACCCTGGTATGCTCTGCTAATCCCTAGTAACTACCAGATAACTACAATAGGGTGAAGGCCCAAGGCTGATAGTTACAATGATAATTATTTGCACCACAACTATGTACTTCTATACCAAGCATAAAGAAATCCCTATAAACATTATCATGAAAATACCCACTACTGTTTTAGTGATCAAAGCAGTTATTACATTACATTCCTACTGTATGTAGTAAAAATTAAGTAAATTGTCATTTAATGTATGTATGTATTTATTATAAGTTAATTATAAGTTGATTGCCATTCTTAATATTGGAAGCAACTATGTTTATCACAATGCACCAGCCACATTTTATCATATGTTCCATAAAGAATTGCAATACATTTTAGCGGTCTTAACAGACACTGTGGTCCACACTTATCTTTTAGCACGTATGCCTCCCTCAAAATATAAGCTTATTTTTAAGTGAACCTGGTGCTTTAGTAATGCCTTTGGTAAACTCTTTACTGGAATGTAATATTGCAAACTAGATTCTTTTGAAAGCAAAAGGAAGGGGGGAGAAAATGCTGATAATTAACTGTTTATGCTTATTGATAAAGGAAGTGACATTAACAAAACAAGAGGGGACCTATCTGCAGAAATAACCAAGGAGCTCAGTGCTTATTGTAAATGGTACCATTACTAAGTGACCCCAAAAGCTAAGCCCATTTTTGTAATCTATAAACTCCATAACAGAGTGCTGGGTGGAAGTAAACCATTTGAGCAGTTTGTGAAAGACCTGAAACTATCATCCAGACATTGCACATTCACTGATATTGTTTAAGGAATCCCTAACAGATCTATGTCTGTAAGACTCTCTTTGCTGGTTTCCTGAATGGCAGGTCAGTATTCTGGAAAATTTATCTTGATAAAGATAATTCTATGTTTACAATATTTAACAAATTACTGAGAAAATGCTGCTGTGCCCACCAATCATTTTGATCTGCTTTGATTGTATTATAAAGGACAGTAGGTTAAATGTATACAGGATATAAAGGGGCAGTATGTTTTATATACTGTATATTCTCTTAGTATTTTGCAAAAGCATTCAGGAAAGTTATTCCAATTTGTAAGCCATGCCTAAAGGATTCAAAAGAAAAATATGGTTAAATTCATAACAGAAAAAATGGGTGAAGGAAGTTGAATACTTTGTTCATTTTATAAGAAATCATATCCAAATAAACGTTCTACAAATAAATATTTGAATAACTAATTACCTGGCAAAATTCCTTCTACATCATGTTAATGTTTAATCATCTCTAGCAGAACTTTTTTTACATCCAAAATAGTTTTTATTAGTATTGAAATGGGAATAAAGTAACTTTTTCTAACAAGATTTTTAAGGAAAATGTTACCTCAAGGAGATTTAAAAAGAATATTTAATTTGATAAAATAAAATAGCTCATTGTTAATGTGGGGATATACTATGATATGTTGGAAGAAGTAATTCAAGCCAATGCCTCCAGACAAAGACTTGGGAGGTCTGTTTATCAATGTTTTCCCCAAAAATTCCCACAAATTTCAGCTAAGATTTATTGATTTCTTACATAAAATTACATTAGAAAAATAAGCAAATCTTGGGCAAAGGTTTTTGAAACTTGGATGGAACATTGAGAAATAGACCCTCTGCGTTGGTTAACCCAAATCCATCTTCTCCACCTAGGATGGAAATTATGATGCTATGCCTATTAAATTTGATATAGTAGAGACAAGCCTGGCAACATGATTCTAGAAATCATAAACAAGTTGCTATTAAAAATAAAACCTGTTTGAGCCTAAGGCCTTGTTCACATATTACCCATGTTGGCCTATGTTTACTGACACAGGCATGCAGAGTTGTTCCGTGGATCCCTGTGCAGGCAGTTAAACAAATGTCGATTAGGACACAGCAGCTACCCAGGCACAGCCGCTGTGTCCCAATGTGACATTAGTGTGAACAAGGCCTAAAGTGCATTCATGTCTTCAAACAGTAACTTTGATGAACAATTGTTTTGGAGTATTATTTACACAGCACCGTCAATTTACACAGTGCTTTACATATATATTGTACATTCACATCAGGCCCTACCCTCAAGGAGCTTACAATCTAAGGTCCCTAATTAACATTCATACATACAGGGGCCAATTTAGACAGGATCCAACTAACCTAACAGCATGTCTTTTGAGTGTTGGAGGAAACTGGAGTACTCAGAGGAAACCCACACAGGCATAGGGAGAAAGCTCTAGGCAGGTAGTGTCGTGGTCAGGATTTGAACCAACAACCTATTCACTGCTAGGTGAAAGTGCTAACCACTACACCACTGTGCCACCCATATATTATTTGCAAAGCTCACAAGTTTATTGTTACCTATTTCATGAGAAGTGAATTGATAAAAGGATTAGAGCATAGAAGCTGAAATAAGTATCTATGTGTGCATCCTGTATATATATATATATATATATATATATATATATATATATATATATATATATATATATATATATATAGTGTATTAGTGGGAGTCCCTGTCCCTATGGAAATGGAGCAAAAATGGGCACAGAATTTGCATGTCGGTGGACTGCAGAGCTACAGAGTGTAGATTTTAAAAGGAGAGGACTGCTCTAGCAGCTTTCTTCAGATCTTGCTATTTCCGGATGGGGCTCTGTAGTTTGGAGATCACTAAGAGACTTGAGTGGGATGGATCTACAACCCTGTGTCTGGGTCTTGTGGATAGCCAGGAGGTTGTGTGCCCAGGTGCACACAGCCCATATAACGAGGGACTGGTGAGAGCAGTGGGGGGAAGGAAGGTGGAGTGTGAGCAGCTTGTTACTGCTGTATGAAGACAGATCTGTGTCTGGAAAGCTGTCTGCCCTGTGGGAGACTGTAGCTTGTGTTAGGGGGATTTTTTGCCCAGGGACTAGGAAAAGCTGTCCAGCCTTGACAGTCAGGAAGACTACGGAAGCCCATAATGCACTGCGAGTTCGCAGTGCATTGATGTCTGATGATTGGCCAAAGCATGCACCTGACCTGCATGCTTTGGCCAATCACAGCTCTCTCTGCTGTGAGAGCCATGATTGGCCAAAGGCAGGGTGCTTCTAGCCAATTATGGCTCAGGGGGCTAAGTCCATGCCCCACACTATATAAGGCTGCTTACTCTTACATTGTACCCCTACCCATTCACCAAAAAAAAAAATGTCAAAAAGTAAAAACCTAAATAGACAATTTTTTAGACATGTGCAATTCATTTCGTTTTTTTTCGTTAGTTTCCTTCGTACGAATGAACAAATCACTCGAATCGTACGAATCCGATTAACGAATCATTTGAATCGAACAAATCCGAAAAACAACGAAAGTCCAAAAAAAAAAACAAATTAGAAACAACGAATGTACTAATGAAGAAAATCCGAAAAACGAAAACGAACGAAAAAATTCGTACATTCGTAACTTTTTTTTTTGTTGAATTGGTAATTTTCCGTGTCCCTTACAATGGTGCTGCTAAACGTGCTTCGAATGGATTGAACAAAAAAATTTGTACATTCGTAACTTTTTTTTCGATTCGTAACTTTTTTTTTTTTTTTTTTTTTTCGATTTGTAATTTTCCGTGTCTCTATTGAACCAAAAAATTCGTACATTCGTAACTTTTTTTTCGATTCGTAACTTTTTTTTTTTCGATTCGTAACTTTTTTTTCGATTCGTAAATTATTAAAATGTAATAATAGCATACACATTACATCAAATTATGAATTATGCTCCGATTACGAATCTACGAATGTTACGAATGTTACGAATGTATAATAAATACGAATGCATCCGAAAAAACGAATCAACAAAAAAATAACTCTTACGAATGTACGAATCGTTACGAATACGAACACCGACGACTTACGAATGTACGAATCGTTACGAATCCGAACAACGACGACTTACGAATGTACGAATCGTTACGAATCGATGGAAACGAAAAAAACGAAACGAAAAAAAATGATTTTTTTTCGGAAACGAGAAAAACGAAACGAAAATAAACGAATTTTTTTGTTGTGCACATGTCTACAATTTTTAACAATTCCTTTATTTAAAAAAGAAAAAAAAAGTGTCCCATGATGTCCATCCATCTTTAATCACAACGGCTGATGGACCCGAAAAATATTAAAAAAAAAGCTCCGCCTCAATGGGAGGCATCCCGCTGCCTGCTGTCTCTTGGCTGTGACAGCTGTTATATAGGCAAGGGCAGGGCCACCCGGTGACATAACCGAGTGACCCCCACCCCTTCTGATGTCATGTGCCATCAGAGGGGGGGTGGGGTCATCCGGTTACGTCAGAGGTTGGCCCTGCCCTTGCCTATATAACACCTGTCACAGCCAAGAGACAGCAGGCAGCGGGATGCCTCCCATTGAGGCGGAGCTTTTTTTTAAATATTTTTCGGGTCCATCAGCCGGTGTGATTGAAGATGGATGGACATCATGGGACACTTTTTTTTATAACAGCTGTCACAGTGAAAAGAAAGCAGTCGGCGGGATGCCTCCCATGGAAGCAGAGTATTTTCGTTTTCTGTTTTTATTTTCGGGTCCATTGGGCGGTGGGACACTATTTTTATTTATTTATTATTTATTTTTTTAAACCCGAAAATACTCTGCCTCCATGGGGGGCGTCCTGCCGACTGCTGTCTTTTCGCTGTGACAGCTGTTATATACGCGAGGGGAGAATTTTGGAGGGGACCCCATGCTGTTTTTTTTTTTAATTTTGGCGTGGAGTTCCCCTTAATATCCATATTAGGTATGGACTAGGGGGAACCCACCCCAATTTTTTCCTTGATTTGGATCTATATTGCCGGGGTCCAGCAATACATTACATCCGCAAGCAAATTCAATTTTGCTGCAGCACAGTAAAACACATCAGGCAGATGCGCCACTTTGCAGGCAGACTAAGGGGACCCCCGGCACGATATTTAAAGGAAAATTAAACTTTTATTGTGTTTCACTTTAAGCATTATTAAAATCACTTCTCCTGAAAAATCGGTCGTTTTAAAAACTTTTTTTTGCATTGATACATGTCCCCTGGGGCAGTACCTGGGTCCCTATACACTTTTTCTGGCAATAACTTGCATATAAGCCTTTAAGATTAGCACTTTTGATTTTTCATGTTCATGTCCCATACAGTTTAATAGGGTTTGCATGTTTGCACAAATTTTTTGTCTGTTCGCATGTTCTGGTGTGAACCAAACCGGAGGGTGGTCAGCCCATCCCTACTGAAAAGGTTGAAGGGGTGGGGGGTCAGCCTGTCAGTGATCAGACCATACACCGCACACGGCATGGCTGTTGTTCCAGAAAGAAGCCTCTTTCCCCTAGTTTGCTGAAGACAAGCAGATTAAAGGGGGATTCCACCCTAAAGTGGAACTCCCGCTTTTCGGAACCCTCCCCCCCTCCGGTGTCACATTTGGCACCTTTCAGGGAGGAGGGGGGTGCAGATACCTGTCTAAGACAGGTATCTGCACCCACTTCCGGGCATAAACTCCCACGGGAGTTTACGTCACCTCCTGTCCCGGCGCGCTGTCTGCCGGGACACACACGTGACCCGGCAGACGGCGCTGAGGATTCTCATTGCGCCGCGCGACTCGCGCATGCGCAGTAGGGAATCGGGAAGTGAAGCCACTTCCTGATTCCCTCACCGAGAATGGCGCCGGCTACAGCAGGGAGCCGAGCGATCGATCGGCCTCTGCTGCCGACACCGCTGGACCCTGGAACAGGTAAGTGTCCATTTTTTAAAAGTCAGCAGCTGCAGTATTTGTAGCTGCTGGCTTTTAATTTTTTTTTTTTCAGTACAATCCCGCTTTAAGGACATTACTGGAACCATGTCCTGTGGTCTGATGAGACCAAGATAAACTTATTTGGTTCAGATGGTGTGGCGACAACCAGGTGAGGAGTACAAAGACAAGTGTGTCTTGTCTACAGTCAAGCATATTGGTGGGATTGTCATGATCTGGGGCTGCATGAGTGCTTCCGGCACTGGGGAGCTACAGTTCATTGAGGGAACCATAAATGCCAACATGTACTCTGACATACTGAAGCAGAGCAGGATCCTCTCCCTTTGGAGACTGGGCCACAGGGCAGTATTCCAACATGATAAAGACCCCAAACACACCTCCAAGACGACCACTGCCTTGCTACAGAAGCTGAGGGTAAAGGTGATGGACTGGCCAAGCATGTCTCCAGACCTAAACCCTATTGAGCATCTGTGAGGCATCCTCAAATGGAAGGTGGAGGAGCACAAGGTCTCTAACATCCACGAGCCCCGTGATGGAGGAGTAGAAGAGGGCTCCAAATGGAAACCAGTGAAGCTATGGTGAACTCCATGCCCAAGAGAGTTAAGGCAGTGCTGAAAAATAATGGTGGCCACACAAAATATTGACACTTTGGGCCCAATATGGACATTTTCACTTGTACTTGTTGTTGCCAGCGGTTTAGACATTAATGGCTGTGTGTTGAGTTTTTTTGAGGGGACAGCAAATTTATACTGTTATACAAGCTGTACACATACTATTTTACATTGTAGCAAAGTGTAATTTCTTCAGTGTTGGCACATGAAAAGATATAATAAAATATTTACAAAAATTATACTAAAAAAGTAGAGAAGGTAGTATTCACTTAAATTATACAGTAAAATACAGTTATACATTTAAAACTGTGTTCATACTGAATACCAGTCAGTAAAATAAAAATAAAAATAGTACTTTGACTTGTATGCAATTAGATAATTAAAATGAACACAGCTTCACTTTATTTACTTGGCTAAGGAGCCATTCCTTTTGCAAAGTGAACATTCTTTACTCCTTTAATCAATCCTTGACCTGGAACAAGCATGCCGCCAGAGGATAGGATACCTGAGATTCAATCCATGCTCCATGTCAGTGACTAACCAAGTAGCAAAAAAATGGGAAAGAATGACAGCTCAAAAGCTTTTATCTTGAAAAAAGTAAGCAATGATTGCAACCATATTTATACCCTGACAGATTCGTTTTAACATACTAATGTTCAAGTGTCAAAAAGGTTATTGGTTTGTATCGCTTCTTTGCTATTTATATTTTTTAATTACTTGTACTTCAACCACTTTAATTGTCATGTCTGTATACCCTTTACGTACCAGAATATATATATTTTTTTTTCCATAAAGAATTTTATTATGAAAAATCACATGTATAGAAAAGCCTATATACAGACAATAACATACGTTTGCAACAAGTCATACATAAATATCAAGCATAAGTAGGCAGGTTACGCAAGGTATAGAAACCAATCTATGAAGTAAGCCTCAGTATCCACCAATATCATTACCCAAGTGTCAATGTCCCAAGGTGGACACAGTTTCGTGCAAGCAACCATATTTCACTTACCGTATATAAAAAAGAAAACTGCGCTGAAAACAAACCTAACAATTGTAGCTGCAACTCAAAATGAAATACACACAAAACAACAATGGATAAAAAGTAAGCTGTGCTCTTAAAGTGACATATTAACCAAATAAGTGAACACAAAACAAAAAAAATGAAAAATAAAAAGTGATTGAAAATGTTAAGGAAGTCCCAAACAGTGAAACATGTGACTTATGTATAGTCCTCCAATACCAATAACTATTGAAGATTCTGATGGTTCCTTCGATGAAGGACGAACCAGCAACCACAGGTTCAGTGAAAATCTTGTGACTTTATAATGTGAACACAGTGAATCCACCACCACGCAAAGTGCACGCTTACCAGCTGCACAAGATTAAGCACTTGTGGCTAATACACAGCCAAAGACTGCAGATGTATCTCCAAAGACTGCAGATGTTTGGTCTGGTCAGATGACATAGTAAGCCGTTTTGGTCAGGAACGTAATTGGTGGTACAGCTTATGGACCCATACACGGTTCAAGTAGCGATGAGGCAATGGCAGCTTATCACAGCATCTCTGTGATGCAATCCTAACTCTATATTTCACTCATGCATCGCAGCAGGCTAGCTCCATAGAGTTCAAAGTGACCTGCGCAACATGATGGTATAGCACTTATAAAAAGGGAAAAGAGAAAGGCAGAGCAACACCAGAAAAGAAAAATAGTAGGAGAGAGGGGAAGGCATAATGAAGGGAGAAAGAAAGAAGAAAAAAATAGCCGGGAGAGGGTAAAAGGGAAGGGACAGGGAGAAGGCAGTGCCCAGCACTTGGGAGAGTGCCAACCAGATCTCAATCACGAAACACACTCAGACCAGAGGGAGCCACTGGAGAGAGGCTGACAATGAAAGCCTTGACCCAGACAAAAGTCCCTGCACTGAAGCTAGCAAGCCCATATTTTATAGTATTGGGCGTTCTTATCCTGGGATATAAAAATCAACTCCTCCATTTCCAATATCTTGTTATTGCGGGCGAACCATTTGCCTATCTTTCCTATCCCAGTGGACTGGGATGCAAAGTCTGACTGCATTGACCATCTGCATAGCTAAGGATTTCAGATATGATCGTTTGGGCAGCTTCACATGATGCAGAAGATATTGCCCTGGGGTAAATTCTAAGGCAAGGCCAGAAACTTAGACTGCAGCATCATGGACCATATTACAGAAACACTGTAGAACTGGACAATGCCAAAAAATGTGCAGCAATGTCCCCAATTCTGGCTGGCATCTCCAGCAAGTTGCTGGAACCGACAGGAAGAACCTGTGTACCACAGGTAGTTTAAAACTATTTTCTTGGGTACTCACGTTCAGGGAGCTTTTATGATTAGCCTCGAAGATGGTTTCCCATTCTTCATCTGAGAATGTACATCCAAGGTCACGTTCCCATTTCTGACAGTGAAGTGACAGTTGAAAACCAGAATAATTTTTACATGTCTGCAATGGGCCTATCGATTTGGCAATAACATCGTCATTACTTAAGACAACTATGTAATACGTACTTTTTTCTTTTTTTTTACGAAAAAGAATTTCTCTTGGCACTGAAATAAAAGAGGTGCATTGCAAGCATAGTTCGCCCATGTATGGTATGCAGACAATGTAATTTGCAAGCAAAGAGATTGTCACAGGAGATCCAACTTTTCTTCCATCAGTAGTTGCATTCCAGAGAAGAGATAATATTTGATTCTACTCTTGCCATTCATCTCTCTGTAAAGCATGACTTCAAAGGCTAAAAACATTTAGAAACATCCAGACAATATAACATCACCTCCATGATATTCCCAAATATCATTAATGTCAGGTACCCAAGTCGTTTTTTATATCTGGCGTCATATGTAAACAGCAATTACCTGCATGTGAGGTATCACCGCGAAGGTCAGATCGAGGGCAGTAAATGTCCCTAACCCTCAATTCGCCCCAGGTTAGTGCCAGTACCGCAAACACCCCACGCGCAAAGCATACACCTCCCTTAGTGGTACAGTATCTGAACAGATCAATATCTGATCTGATCAGATCTATACTAGCGTCCCAGCAGTTTAGGGTTCAAAAAAAAAAAAACGCATTGTTAGCGGGATCAGCCCAGATACCTGCTAGCACCTGCGTTTTCCCCCTCCGCCCAGCCAGCCCACCCAAGTGCAGTATCGATCGATCACTGTCACTTACAAAACACTAAGCACACATAACTGCAGCGTTCGCAGAGTCAGGCCTGATCCCTGCGATCGCTAACATTTTTTTTGTGGTAGCGTTTTGATTCAGTCGCTTCAGTCAGGAGCTTTTTTACCTGTGAATCTCAAAAAAAAAAAAAAAAAATAGTTGTCGTTTTATTGTTCTCTCTCTCACTCTATTCTCTCTCTATTGCTCTTTTTTTACTCCATTCTATTCTGCAATGTTTTATTATGTTTTTTCACATTTTTTTGTTTTCAGGTGCGCATTCAGTTGCAACGCGGATTTATTTATCTTGCCGAAGCATGGGGGCAGCCGGGGGGGGGGAGGAGCGATTGGCTCCTAATGCCACGTACATACGGTCGAAATTTCCGACCGTGTGTACACGGCATAACTTTTGCGGGAGGATGCCCCCATGCATCGGCATATATAAATGGTGCATGTATGCCCATCATTAGAAGTGGGTGGATGAAGGGAGGTATTCTAATGGTGGGCATACCCACCAATCAATCTCTTTTTTTCGTTCAGCCAAGAGGCTGCATGAAAAAAAAAAGATTACAATATATGTCCAGTATGTTGCTGGACTTTGAATGGTTATACCAGAATGATGCCTGCAGGTTTAGGTATCATCTTGGTATCATTCTTTTCAGCCAGTGATCGGCTTTCATGTAAAAGCAATTCTAGCGGGTAATTAGCCTCTAGACTGCTTTTACAAGCAGTGGGAGGGAATGTCCCCCCTCCCGGATATAAAACCGCGCCATTGGGAAATTGGGAAAGCATTTTATCACACCAATCTTGGTGTGGTCAGATGCTTTGAGGGCAGAGGAAAGATCTAGGGTCTAATAGACCCCAATTTTTTCAAAAAAAGAGTACCTGTCACTGCCTATTGCTATCATAGGGGATATTTACATTCCCTGAGATAACAATAAAAATCATAACAAAGAAAAAAAATGGAAGGAACAGTTTAAAAATAAAATAAAAAAGCTAAATAAATAAAAAAAAAAACAAAAAAAAAAAAAAAGCACCCCTGCCCCCCCTTCTCTTGCGCAAAGGCGTACACAAGCGTTGGTCTGGCGTCATATGTAAACAGCAATTGCACCATGCATGTGAGGTATCACCGCGAAGGTCAGATCGAGGGCAGTAATTTAGCAGTAGACCTCCTCCGTGAATCTAATGTGGTATCATGTAAAGGCTTTTAAAGGCTTTTAAAAATGTATGTAGTTTTGTCGCCACTGCGTGTTTGTGCGCAATTTTAAAGCATGTCGTGTTTGGTATCCATGTACTCGGCCTAAGATCATATTTTTTATTTCATCAAAAATTTGAGCAATATAGTGTGTTTTAGTGCATTAAAATAAAAAAAAGTGTATTTTTTCCACAAAAAATGCGTTTGAAAAATCGCTGCGCAAATACTGTGTGGAAAAAAAAAATGCAACACCCACCATTTTAATCTGTAGGGCCTTTGCTTTAACATTTATATATAGTGTTTGGGGGTTCAACGTAATTTTCTTGCAAAAAAAAAATATGTTTTCATGTAAACAAAAAGTGTCAGAAAGGGCTTTGTCTACAAGTGGTTAGAAGAGTGGGTGACGTGTGACATAGGCTTCTAAATGTTGTGCATAAAATGCCAGGACAGTTCAAACCCCCCCAAATGACCCCATTTTGGAAAGTAGACACCCCAAGCTATTTGATGAGAGCAATGTTGAGCCCATTAAATATTTTTTTTTTTTGTCCCAAGAGATTGAATAATGAAAAAAAAAAAAAATATATTTTTTTTACAAAAAGTTGTCACTAAATGATATATTGCTCAAACATGTCATGGGCATATGTGGAAATACACCCCAAAATACATTCTGTTGCTTCTCCTGAGTACGGGGATACCACATGTGTGGGACTTTTTGGGAGCCTAGCTGCGTACGGAACCCCAAAAACCAATCACCGCCTTCAGGCTTTCTAAGGGTGTAATTTTTTTATTTCACTTCTCACTGCCAATCACAGTTTCGGAGGCCATGGAATGCCCAGATGGCATAAAACCCCCCACAATGACCCCATTTTGGAAAGTAGACACCCCAAGCTATTTTCTGAGAGGTATGGTGAGTATTTTGCAGATCTCGCTTTTTGTCACAAAGTTTTGAAAATTGAAAAAAAGAAAAAAAAAAATGTTTTTTCTTTACTTTCTTCATTTTCAAAAACAAATGAGAGCTGTAAAATACTCACCATGCCTCTCAACAAATAGCTTGGGTGTCTACTTTCCAAAATGGGGTCATTTGGGGGGGTTTTGTGCTATTTTGGCATTTTATGGCCTTCGAAACGGTGATAGGTAGTGAGGAGTGAAATCAAAAATTTGCACCCTAGAAATCCTGAAGGCGGTGCTTGGGTTTCGGGGCCCCGTACGCGGCTAGGCTCCCAAAAAGTCCCACACATGTGGTATCCCCATACTCAGGAGAAGCAGCAAAATGTATTTTGGGGTGCAATTCCACATATAACTATGGCATGTGTGAGCAATATATCATTTAGTGACAACTTTTTGAAAAAATAAAAATCTTTTTTATTTTTGTCTTTATTCAATCACTTGGGACTAAAAAAAAAATATTCAATGGGCTCAACATGCCTCTCAGCAAATAGCTTGGGGTGTCTACTTTCCAAAATGGGTCATTTGGGGGGGTTTTGTACTTCTCTGCCATTTTAGCACCTCAAGAAATGAAATAGGCAGTCATAAATTAAAAGCGGTGTAAATTCCAGAAAATGTACTCTAGTTTGTAGACGCTATAACTTTTGCGCAAACCAATAAATATACGCTTATTGGCATTTTTTTTACTAAAGACATGTGGCTGAATACATTTTGGCCCAAATGTTTGACTAAAATTGAGTTTATTAGATTTTTTTTATAACAAAAAGTAGAAAATCTCTTTTTTTTTCAAAATTTTCGCTCTTTTTCCGTTTATATCGCAAAAAATAAAAATCACAGAGGCAATCAAATACCATCAAAAGAAAGCTCTATTTGTGGGAAGAAAAGGACGCAAATTTCGTTTGGTTACAAAATTGCATGACCGCGCAATTACCAGTTAAAGTAGTGCAGTGCGAAATTGAAAAAAGACCTCTGGTCCTTTGGCTGCCAAATGGTCCGGGGCTGAAGTGGTTAAGACAACTATGTAATACGTACTTTTTTCTTTTTTTTTACGAAAAAGAATTTCTCTTGGCACTGAAATAAAAGAGGTGCATTGCAAGCATAGTTCGCCCATGTATGGTATGCAGACAATGTAATTTGCAAGCAAAGAGATTGTCACAGGAGATCCAACTTTTCTTCCATCAGTAGTTGCATTCCAGAGAAGAGATAATATTTGATTCTACTCTTGCCATTCATCTCTCTGTAAAGAATGACTTCAAAGGCTAAAAACATTTAGAAACATCCAGACAATATAACATCACCTCCATGATATTCCCAAACATCATTCATGTCAGAATGTCCCTAACCCTCAATTCTCAATTGACCTGAAATGCTTTTTGAATTGATTTTAACGTATCCTAATAGTTTTTTAATATAATAAAACCCAAGGGGCATTTAATGCTGTAAACCACATAATTAGTCCCTCAATGTGATTAGCTTAATAACAGTGAATGCAGCTACTGTAAGGGAGATAAGCTCAACAGGTATTGGCAGAAAGGTAAACAATACAACAGACAAGGAGCTCACGAACAGTACAAGCAGGTTTGTCCTGCAATTTTATTCAGCAAGTCAGTAAACATACACAGTTTAGGGGGTGGAGGGCTTTGTACAGCAATTCCGGTGTTGGCAGTAATTTGGAGCAAATTCAAGGAGGACTTTTCACACCTCTTTGATATGGGGGGAGGGGGGATCTAATGCAAAGTTCCAAGAGGGAGCCCAAAATGCTCCACTCTGAAAAAGGAAAGTGCAATGTGCCCCACTCTAAGGCTGCATGGCAAAGGAACTACTTTTTTCTAATGGTGGCTGGATCCACCACACTGTAGGTATAGCCGAAGGGGAAAACCTAATGGAAAAAGGCTGGCTGCCCTCTCCCGATGTTGTTTTGGTTTTACCCTTATTGCTGATACAACCCCTTGCTCCTTGTGTGGTGTACATCACTTCACACTTGTGTAAAACCATGATGTGCTTCAAAGCACCCCATATGTTTCCCTTCATTTGCCATACAGTGGCTGCCATTACATTTAATAAATCCCCTTTATTTAAAAAAAAAAAAACAAAGTCAATGTTTAGATATTACATTTTGTTACCTTTTTTAATTTTCAGAATTGTTTGACTTTTTTCATTTTAGGCTGTTCTTGCCATGGAAAAACATGGGAAGGGACAGCAATGAAACCTGGGCATTACCTTGCAAAAAATCTTAGTTCCTTTTAATATAAGCCTGCCAGCTCAGACACTAGCCTCATAGATGTGATTAGAGGTGATGATAACAATAAGATCTTCTCTTGGTGTTATCTGCTCATGGTTCTCTAATGTGTGGAGGAAGAGTATTGATCACATAATGGAAAAGGTGGATACTGACGTTTCAAAGGTGTGTGAAGTCTCATTCAAAAAATCCATTGAAAGAAAACAGAAAATAAGAATTTACACATACAGATTAATGAAACGTTTTTCTTATTAAAGTCATTAAATAAAATAGTATTTTATGGCTCGAATGAGTACTGAAAAGGCTGTTCAGTCTATGCACAACATCTAAGCAGCTCTTAAACTGGCAATTTAAAAGTGTGAAACAAAGAAAACACAAATCCCACCTCTCTCAAGGGAGAGGAGACAGATCGTGTGTTCGTGTGTTCATACTAAGTATGAACACCGATCTCTCTCCCCCCTAGTCAGTCCCATCTCCCTACAGTTAGAACACACCCAGGGAACACAGTTACCCCCTTGATCGCCCCCTAGTGTTAACACCTTCCCTGCCAGTGTCATTTATACAGTAATCAATGGCTATTTTTAGCTCTGATCGCTGTATAAATGTCAATGGTCCCAAAATAGTGTCAAAAGTGTCTGATCTGTCCACCGAAATGTCGCAGTCCTGATAAAAAAATCGCAGATCGCCACCATTACTAGTAAAAAAAAAAATAATAATAAAAATGACATAAATCTTCTTTCAAATCTTTCTTTAAAAGGATTCTTGCTTTTTCTTGGTATTCTCTCTACTCTGATCTTTGGCAATTCACTATTATTATCATCAATAATCTCACATCGTGGAGCTACCTCATTTGCCTACTTTGTTACTTTCACGCATTGACTACTCTAGTATTTTTTCTTTGAATAGCACTTGGTGGGAGGCTTCTGTATATAGGGATTAAGATCCTGCTTTATTTGACTCTTTTTTTTCATAGGTGGGATTTCGGATTTTCTTATTCCATCTTTATACCTCCCTGTGCCGCTCTTTGGTTATCCTAGTGGAGTGTACCATGCCCTTTCCACAACTCCCAGGCCAGACACTATTTGGAGGTGCCACAACAATGATCTTGTTATCAAGCTGGTTTGTACGTATTTTCTTTCATCGATCAATGACACTAGTTGAACAATATTATAAATCTCTCTTTTTATGAGGGAGTGCTTGAATATACTCTGAAGCCTTATTTTCTAGCCTACAGATTTTGTACAGGAGGCATCTACTGCTGAATAAGTGAATATTCACGAAATGCATCAAGTTTTTATGATTCTTTACTTTTTACTAATTTGACTATGTGGCAATATATGTATGGATTAATTCTATCAATATAATGTGTACCCTAGGCTGCTATATGTGGGATATAACTAACCAGCTCTTTTTTATTTATAATCTATTTAATGTTATTCCTCATTTAAAGTCCCATAGACATTTGATTTGGTTTATATACACTAGAGAAAGAATGCACTACTTTAGAGCTAATAAACTTTTGTTTATCTCAGCCCCTTCAAGTTGCGTTTGCTGGTTTGTGCACCATATGTCCCTATTGTTACCAGTCAAATCAATTAGAGAAAACTTACCACAGAGCTTTTCCTTCCTTAATAAGATTATCTGGAACATTGTCTGACTTTGAGAAGAGTGTGCAGTGGCTGAAGTTTTTCCAACCTATTCAGTAGCTGTTGCTGATCTTGATCAGCTTCAAAACATCTTCCACACATTTCACTTCCTGTTGCTGCTGCTGCCCAATGACCTGCACTTGCTGCTTGCTATCCTCTAAAACTCAGAATTTGGGTTTTTAGATTTAGCAGATCAAAGACCTTACCACTGTAGATTATTAATCCTGGTAGTTCCATGGGCCAGGTGGCGGAGGAGAAGGTTTCAATGCAATTTCCTGCTCCAATGGGATCACCACTCCTTGATCCAGAAGATCTATATTCTGGTTCCTATAGTTTGGTCTCTGGCCTGGTGGACAATCTCTCGCAATCTTGCCCGAGGAGTGTCACTGGGTCTCCAGCACCAGTGGTAGTGATGATGGATGCCAGCCTGCAAGGTTGGGGGGCACACTGCTTGGGGCATCAAGTTCAAGGTCGTTGGGAGCCTCACGTGTTGCAGAGTACGAAATTTCCCTTGAGTTGGAAGCCGTGAGGTGCACTCTGTTAGCGTTCCAGCCTGTCTTACAAGGTCATGCTGTCTAAGTGTTCTCGGCACTGTCTCTTATATATCTCATCAGGGGGCACGAGGAGTCGATCACTTCTTAAGGTCACAAGCAAGATCTTTCTCTAGGCAGAGAGGAATCTCGATTCCCTTACAGCATCCTATCTCCCAAGGCCTGAAAATGTCCTGGAGGACCATTTTAGTTAAAGCTTTGTGGATCACAACGAATGGGGCCTCAACCCGAAATAAATGCAAGACATCTTCAAGGCTGGGGGGAGGCCAGCAAAAGACCTCATGGCGTTGGAGAATAATTTCCAACTTCCTAGTTGGAAATTATCCAACGTTTCTGTCTTGATTTCTGAAGTGGAGCTCAGTTGCAACATTTCCTTAATACTCTCCCACCTCCAGTCGGACAGATTTCAACGAACATTGATACCCTTAGAACAGCTATGTGAGGGGACGGGGCCTTGCTTCCACTTAATCTCGCAAATGTATGCATTACTGGTTGCCCCCCAAGAGGATTATGTCCCTCCATATATAAGGAAGTGGGAAATGACATTAGACAGGATGTTCACCCAGGCACAATATAGGCAGATAGTAAGTCTTGCGTTGAAATCTTCAATATCCACAAGAATCCAAGAAACTAATTTTAAAATAATGACAAGATGGTACTGTACACTCTCATTACTTAATATTCTTTCCGGAGATCCTGGACAAATGTTGGAGGTGTCAGAAGGAAAGAGGGACTCTACTTCATGTTCTTTGGTCCTGCCCAAAACCGGCGTACTTCTGGAGGGAGATACGGCAGATAGCACAGAAATGTACTGAGTATAACCTCCCAAAAGATCCAGCCCTATTTTTGTTACATGTCTCAAACATAACGGGGAAAACATATAGTAAATACATTTTGCGACATCTTATTAACGCTGCTAGATCATGTGTCGTACGGCAGTGGAGAGATACAAACCCTCCTACAATTTTTACATGGGTCACACGAATTGAAGGGGTTAATAGGATGGAGGATTTGTTATTATCGGCTCAAAATCGAAAGGAGACATATTTAGAAACTTGGGGCCAATGGAATACATTTAAATTCTCAGAGGAAGGGAGTTCCTTCTTTGCTCCTGAGAGTATTTTAAAAAGAGAGGAGTGGGGGGCCTTGGGGGTGCCCTCACTTCCCTGGATGATGGTATAGTAGACTCGTCTTTTCCTCTGTACATTTCCCCTCCAACTTTTTTTTTTTTTTTCTTTCTTTTCTTTCTCTCATGGGGCTTCTTACTTTCTCCTTTTGCCTCTTCAGATATGTAGAGGTTTTTCTTCTTGGTAAAGTATGTTGTCAGGGCATATAAGAGAAGCGGGTCTAACGGAAGATAGAATGGGGTCTATCTCAAATAACTAGTTATTGTTTTTTATGTTGATGTATTTAAGATAGGACTAATGCTGTTAATTGGAGTTTGAATGGATTTGTTGGAGCTTATATGATTGATGGATTAATTAAATTGTTTATTTCTCTGTATGTATGACAACTAAAATAAAGAAATAAAAAAAAAAGAGTGAGAGCGCCACCAGGATGGGGGTTATGGGGAGAGACAGACATGTGTGGAATGTGGAGAGGAGACTATAGAATAAAACCAGAGCCTCCAAGCTGGAGCCATCTGACTGAGCTGTGCACGTTTCACCTGAGAGGAGATCAGTGAAAGCGCCGCCAGGCCAGTCTGAGGGGGGGGTCACTAATGTAAGGGGGAGTGAATACAATAAAGTAAGGGGGCACTGATATAAAGGTTTCCCCCTATATTAGTAATCCCCCTTACCTTAGTGAATTCACTCTGCGGAAGGTGGTCTCTGGTCACCATCCTGCAGACTCTGATGTAAGGGAGAACTCTGCGCTGGCTAGGTTATAGTATCCTGACCTTTATGTAAATTGAGAAATATGTTTTTTGACTTTTGTTTAACTTAAACACATAGCTAGTAGCACTAGCTATGTGTTTATAGTTCACATATTTGCACTGTTTAGCACTAAAAACTGTTATTTTAGGTACTTTTTTGCAGTGCCAGTAAAGAATGTGGATCAGTCAGTAAATGTAATGATTTCTGCCCAGAAAAAAATTGGTGCCGTTTGTAAATTTTGGCACTCTGCAAGTAAATTTCACTTCGGGGGGTTGGCAACACTACTGCCAAGTGCCCCCAGAGCAAACAGCTTGCTGTGGGGACACCCGAGCAGGCTCGCTCCCGAGCCACTGCTCTGCGTGTCTATTCAGACACAGAGCTGCAGCTCTGCTCCATCCCTTCTCTTCTCATTGCCTCATTGGCTTCTGCTGCTGTCTCAGCCAATGAGGAGGGAGAGTCCCTGGACAGCCAAGACTCTCGTGCACATCGCTGGATTGAGATAGGGCTTAGGTAATTATTGGGGGGCTGCTGTACACAGAAGGTTTTTTACCTTCATACATAGAGTGCACAAAGGTAAAGAACCTTGAGCCTTTTGAACCACTTTAAGTGCAATTATACTGTCCAAGTCAATCTCTTTTCCTTTTGTGTCAGGCAGGAAGCGGTTGTGGAGGAGGTGGGGAGAGACAAACAAGCACCCTTGCCAGTCATTCACAGCAAAAAATGACACCTTAAACACCACACTCAACCACTGTATTTGTGTGTGTTTTTTTAACCCAAAGAGAAAAAAAAAAATATATATATATATATATATATAATATATAAAATGTGAAATTAAAAAACTTAATAAAACAACAAAAGAGCAAATATGGCACAGCAATGGGTATAGCACTTTCAGCAGTATTGTATGTTGTATGGTATAGCAACAACTCACACTCACCCTGCAGACACTCCATCAGCTCACCCTAGCCACTCCAGGTCTTTCCAATGCCCTCTAACTGTGTTGACCACCACTTGATTATACCAGTTTTCCACCAGCATGTAAAATAACGGCAACTATCTATCTTTGTACACAATGTCAGCTTTCCCAATCTGCTCCAGGTCTTTCTAACACCTACTGATTGTATACAGCACCATATGGTTTTAGCAGTTTGGAGCAGAATTGTATATTATAACAGCAACTATTTCTCCCTGCAAATACTCTGTCAAATTGCCCAATATATTCTAGACTTCTCCAACATGCTCAGACTGTGTATAGCACCACTTTATTATAGCAATTTTCAGCAACACTGTATCTCTCTGCAAAAACTCTGCCAGCTCTCCCTTTTCACTCCAGGTCTTTACAACACCCACTGACTGTGCTAATTGGTCTGGTGCTCCTTTCTGTATCTTTATAGTTTAAGCTACTGGAGCTGACTTGCTAGAGTTATTGAGCTTGTTTGAGGTTTTTCTTCATCTGAGTGTACAAACAAATTTGAACAGCGGTTAAGCACTTAATCTCTTGCTGGTAAATAGTTGCCAATATGAGCAGCATCTAAGCATCAGGTTGCAAGCGGGACAAACTCAAATGATACTAGCAATGGTAAACCATGACAGAGGCACATAGGAAAAGTCCAAACAAGTTTTCCCTACAGTTTTTTCAGCAAGACAGTGTAAAACACAGTTCAATGTAGGAGTTCTTTATACAGCAAGATCATAGCAATAAATAAAACTGCTCATCCAATCAGCTAACTAAACTTATATCAGTTCCTGACTAAAAGTGTGCCCCTAATGTGTTCCGCACACATGCAACATGTACAGTATCTCACAAAAGTGAGTACACCCCTCACATTTTTGTAAATATTTTCTTCTAACTTTTCATGTGACAACACAAAGAAATTACACTTTTCTACAATGTAAAGTAGTGAGTGTTCAGCTTGTATAACAGTGTAAATTTGCTATCCCCTCAAAATAACTCAACACACAGCCATTAATGTCTAAACCACTGGAAACAATAGTGAGTACACCCTTAAGTGAATATAGACTTACATCTATGCCTGTTTGATTCACCGCCGCTGGCGTGTGGATCCACTACATGGGGTAAGAGTACCCAATCCCCTCCTCCCCAGAAGGTGGAGGCACAATCCTGGGTGTTACTGTAATGGCTGATTATCTATGAATATTTAGAGATTGTCAGACATCTGTTTGCAGCACAAAAATTACTTTCTTAATTACTCTGAATATCTGTTGTGGCATCATAATCACTTGGACTTTTTGTAGTAGTTTTGTTTTTTGTCTGTGGAGTATTGGCACTTTTATTTTCATATGCATCAGCATGTTTGGAATGTGACAACTATAGTTTAGATGCATGCCTGTGTGAGTTATATTCATTATATATGAATCCTACATCATTGGTTCTTGTCATTATATTGTATCATATTATTGCATATAGTGTGAATACATATTATGTCAGTACATTACGATTTTTTATCCACTACCACTACACACTTTCTCTTCACTTATGCACGTTTAGTGTTTATATATCTTTGACTCAATCTGCAACACTTGTAACACATATGGTTTCATTACCCGTATTCACATATTCACCACATCCAGGTATATATATTTTATGTTTTACATATTGGTGATACTTCACTGTATCTTTAGATCACATTGTCCCCAGATTAGCTATGTAATAGCAAGATATCATTTGGATCAAGTCACTATCTGGCAAGGTACTGAGACTGTAAGTTAAGATATCTCACCACAATTGGATCAATTATAGCGATCACACTTTCAGTGCTTAGATAGTGTAAGAAGAACAGGTATATACACAGGTATATACAGGTATATGAGGTTAATTTTAACTCTCTGCATGGAAACTGTAAAGCCTGTGTAGAGAGGTGAGCCCATGCCACTATTTATGTTGGCATTATGGGCCAGGTTTTGCATAAAGCAGGCACACTAATGAGCCAGGTGTGCGCTGGGCTTATGTTAGTGGCAGTCTGTGAAAGGGAGCTGTTAGGAGCACATTGCTCCGTACTGCCCATGCTGGAACAGTGAAAGGCCAAGCCTGTGAGGATGTAATAGCAGGGAGTTGCAGGAGAAACAGCCAGAGCTGAGGAAGGTTCAGCATTTAGTGCACAAGCATGGAGACTGTGTGTTTGATGGTCTGGAGGACCAAAGCAGGAGGTCTAAGCAGAGATACTGCAGAGTAGAGCCATGATGTGGAGTACTGTTTGTTTGTCACATTAATGATGATTACCCCTGCGAGGGAAACTATTTTGATGTGAACTTTTACTTTCTTTTTATTAAAAGTGGGCAGAAAAAGCCCTAAAACTGACTTTGTGGAGTGGAGTGGATTCACTGTTTGGCGCTACTAAATGAGCTAAAATACTCCAAATCATCACACCTGGTACAAACAGGTAGTTTTTTTTTTCATTCAACCCAGTGGCTGAACAAAAAATAACTAAGGAGCTTGCTGCAATAACTATGCAATGTTAGTATAGCGATCTCCCTGCTGAGCTATTGTGTTCTTAAAGGGGGCTACCCCCTCCCCATTGGCTGCGAGCACTGATCAAATGCCAGTCAAATGCTGGATTTCCAGCATGCCCATTCGACAGAAGCTGGAAGTTAGGCCTCGTACACACGATCCGAAAATCAGAAGGGAAAATTTGTAAGACAAGCTGTCTGCAGATTTTCAGATCGTTAGTACGGTGCTTTTGACAGCTGATACAACAATCAAACCGTGTGTACGAGGCCTTAGGCCGACTTCAGTCAGACAGACTGTTCTACACACTGGCCGAATGCTGCCTGGTTTCTGTTGAACCAGCCAATATTTGGCCCATCCGTATCAGCCTTAAGGCTAAGGAAATGGGACCATTCAGAGGTTAAATAGGTGTTTCACTGGCCAAGGATTTTCCAAGTGCCCTGAGAATGTGTACAACCTGCAAGAGATGTTTTTACATTTCTTAAAAATCTGTAATAAGGAGTATTTTAGATGTTATCTCTTCTTTTGACTACTTTCTCTAAAAAATATTGTCTTAAAAAAAATATATATATATATTATTTATACAATATAAAGGCAAAAGGTGTAAATAAATATAAAACATTGTGTTCTTTTTATAGTTTGATTATTGTTAAATTTTTTTGTGTAAATTTGCCTTCAGGAAGATTTTCAGAAAAATCCCCTTATGCAATTTTATATCCAATGAATAGGACATACCAGAGTTCCTCCTGTTGTAAACGGTGAAGTATCTGCCTTTACAGATGCATTTAGGGAGTCATCTCTAGAAAAACTGTTGTTCCCTTGTTCCCTTCCATCCTGCTGTTTGCAGGATACGCTGAACAACAATGAAGCTCTGTCATGTATTATTAATTAGATATTGTATTGTATAGGGGGATTTTCTGAAAATCTTAATGAAGTTAAAAATATACTTTAAGGACTCTATTCAGCTGTTTGCAGGAAATCATGGTTGCCTGATAAGCAAGTGTGAATGAGTCCTTAAAGTATTGTTGGCAGGGGATTGTCTATTTACAGACTGTTGTCCTAAAACCTTACCGTTAGTACGCTCCTTTTGACAATTGTTGTCTAACTTTCGGGGCAACAAATGTTGGGTGATAGTCTACAAAATTTTCAGCGGACAACGGTTTGACGTCAGATTTTCGTATGGCCAGTACACAAATCCGTCACACAAAAGTCGAATGTACAAACACGAATGCTCGGAATCAATGCTCACCAAACACAAAATTAGCAGAAGGGGCCCAAAGTGTGGTGCTCAAGAGCGGAAATTCCTTGTAGTACATCACTATGTTCGTGTTTGTGACAAGACAATTGTGTACCGTTAGTATGCAAGACAAGATTCTGGCACGCGCCCTTTTGACAAAAATCAGACGCCCGGATGGCCAACAATCATACCGAGTGAGGCTTTAGGCTACTTTCACACTGAGGTGGATTTCATTGCATTGTGTCTTTTCACACTTTTCACGCAGGGCGTTATGAAAAGTCCTGCAAGCAGCATCTTTGGGGCGGTTTGGGAACGCTGTATTTAGTGCTCCCAAAATGCCCTGTCCATTGCAATTAATGAACAGCACTTCCAAAGCGCCTGAAAAGCACTTCTAAAGTGCCGTAAAATATGAGCTTTTACCTTTTTATGGGGGTAAAAAACTGCCCTGCTAGCGGCTGAAAAGCGCAGAAAAAGTGCCACTAAAACAACAATAAAGCACAGCAAAAGTGAGTGGCACTTTAGCGCTGGCGGTGTTCGTTGCCAGTGTGAAAGTAGTCGAAAAATACATTTCTTTTACAAAGCGTAAGCAAATAAAGGAAAAAAATGAATAATACAAAAAAGTTTAAATATTAATGAAGAAGTAGTGACAGTTTATTTCAATTTTTAATTTGCAAAACTACTTTAACTGACATCATATGCAGAAAAAAAGCCATCCCTTTAATACATTGTGAACGAGCTAGAGTAATTACATTGTTTTAATCTCCTAGGCGGTAATCCCGAGTCTGGCTCGGGTTCAGTTTTTTATGCTAGGAGCGGTAACCCAGAGCCAGACTCGGGCTTGCGTTGCAGGATACAGGGGGGAGTTACTTACCTTGTCCCCTGGATCCTGCGATGTCTCCCCGCTGTGTGAGCGAGCCGTCCGCTCGCTCGATTCACACAGTGCCGAGTGCCGCTGATCTCCGTTCCCTGTGACGTTACGACGCACGGGAGCGGAGATCGGCGCCAAATTTAAAAAAGTTTAAAAAACACACAACACATACAGTACTGTAATCTTACAGATTACAGTACTGTATACAAAAAATACACATCCCCTTTGTCCCCAGTGGTCTGCCCAGTGCCCTGCATGTCATTTTATATAATAAAAATATTTATTTTCTGCCTGGAAACTGGAGATTGTCCATAGCAACCAAAAAGTGTCCCTTTATGTCAATAGTGGTTTTAGACTAGCTAGAAAACACTGATAAAAAATTTGAATCACAATTTATCATCAAACAATAAATTTAATGACAGCGACTATTCTGCAACTGAGCAAATTTCAGTGTTTTTGATTTGATTACATTATTGAATCATTTTTATATATATTTTTATTATATTATAATTTATGATTTTGTGTTTCAAACTTTATCATACCCGGGATGTATACTAGACTCTGGTTCGGACAGATTTAAGTGAGTTATTCATAAGAATTGCATGCCTATAATATAAAAACGCCAAATTTCTATGCAAAATAATTGTACCGCTTTCAGCACTAAATTCCGGACAGAATCATACCGCCAGGGAGGTTAAACTAATTGTTGCTACATCAGAACCCTTATGGACACTGCAGACAATGGGGGTTGTTTACGAAAGGCAAATCCACTTTGCACTGCAAGTGCACTGAAAGTGCAATTGGAAGTGCAGTCGCTCTAAATCTAAGGGGTAGATCTGAAATGAGGGGAAGCTCTGCTGATTTTATCATCCAATCATGTGCCAGCTAAAATGCAGTTTTTTTATTTTCCTTGCATGTCCCCCTCGGATCTACAGCGACTGCACTTCCAAGTGCACTTTCAGTACAAAGTGGATTTTTCTTTAGTAAATAACTCCCAATGTTCTGTGAGTGTCAGTTTACACAAGACAAGCAAAGGCTGCTCTTGGGATATGGAACATATCCCAGCTCTCTGAAATGCACAGCCCAATGTCTAGGTCAGGATCTATACCTGTGGTCAGGTGGACTTTTTGTCCCTCAATGGCCACCCAGATCCCTAAATGTGCTAAGTAAAGCTACTTCATTGTCCATTGTTCCCTCCTTTCTTACCAACTCCTCACCGCAACATAAATGTGTTCATTATCTAGTGATATAATTGTTATTTCATTTGATGTTGTAGTATTTGTTAAATGTTAATTGTTATTAGTGTCTTTCCTGCCCAAGCCATTGCAAACCATCTTGACCAATGTCATAAATGGAATAAACAAAGGATATACCTTTCAAAAAATCCTTTGACTCATATATTCCTATGAGAACTTTCTAGACTACTGACGAATGGTCAAAATGGGCACAACACTTCAATTGTAATCAATCCTTCTTTCAACATCTGTTGATGCTAGCCAATTATAGCATAAGAAGGCATCCCAGACACCTTCCCAGCATACGTCAGGAAGAAGCAACCGCAATTACGCCCTTTGCGAAATGCGTCACGTCACGCACCACGTGACGGGCAGCGGACCTGCATTACACAGAGCGGAGGCTCTGAGTACGGAGCACAGCACAGTACGGTCCTGATTGACCTCATGAAGCCGTGCACGGTCCATACTGAGGAACACTGGATGGCCACTTGGTCTCCTTCCTATCACCCGGCATTAATTCATTCAATGACTAACAAACGGATATCCCCACCCTGGATCACAGCACTTGCCAAAAGCCTCGGACACAGGACATCCCGGCTGCTGGTTCAAAACTCACAGACAGCCCCTCCACAGGGATGACGGCAAGGCGGTAATGTTATCTACCTGTCCATATACCTGATTGTCTGTTTAACAGCATACCGCTGTCAATTAGTGTCTCCTTACCAGCTGAATGTAGTGGATTGATACCTGCCTTGTGAACTTTATTTGGATCGTGTGGGATAGCATTTGACATTGACAAGGCTGACGAGGCTTACGGAACAGTTGATTCCTAGGTGGAGAGTTGTAAGCCGTTATCACAGCCGGGCTATATATCAAAGACTTGTCTTTTCATTTGGTGTTCCTTTATAGGTGCTGTTACGGTGTCCATACCAGTGAGAACAGCTGTGAACATTTACACAGCCTTTATGTGTTGCTTTTTGGATCCTATTCAGTAAAGAGCCATAAAAGTTACAAAATAGAAAAACAGCACTTTTTCCCAATCAGAATATTTCTTCTGGATGTTTATTAACAATGTGTCATTTAACCAGGTCAATAGCAACTACAAACAAGGTTGTGTCCTCATAAGCTCATCAGTAAATACAAACTCTACCTCATAATAATGCTCAGTAATGCAATGACCGATTCTTAACTCAGAACTTACTCCAATGATTTACATGAATTCCTATTATAGTTCCAATATTATTTGTACTTAAATTCATGCACTTTTTATATTTATATTAGTCATAGTCCGTTGTCGCAGTTATACGTGGTGCATCTGTTGTTGTTAAATGGTGTTTGTTCACGTTTTGTCCTGTGTTGTCAATATTTGTTAGTCAGTGATATCCAGTTTTCTGGAATCTATATGAAAACATTTTTTATGGGAAGTACACAAGTGTATTCAATAAAATACCTCTGATTCAACTGAACAAATATGATTCGATCAGTATATGTCTCCATATAGTAGCTGCTTTTTTCTCTGGAACTGTGTCTTTTGGTTCCAGAACTTTCTCTCAGTATTGCAGGATCTATAGCAGGCTGGTGTTTCTTCTCTTATCTGCGGTAAGCGGCCATCTTTCTCTTGGTGGTGGTGTTTGTGAATTGTCACGAAAATTTATTGAAGTAAATAGATCCGTTCCGTTCATCGGAGGAGGAGCACTGTTTGAGAAAATTTCTCTCCTTTTATGGAATATTACCATTTGTTCTCACAATATAATTTTTTTTTTACATTTACTTTTTTTGCTCACGTATGAACTTATTTGATAAATTTTTTCATATAATTCATTATTATTATTATAGGTCCATTATCACTGGGTGTTATGTTTTTACACTAATTTGAGTGATTGTGCCATGTCATATTTTCAGATTTGATTTATTCATTTGAAGTCTATTCTGTCAATATCTTTAGGTTTTTTGGTATGCGCAGCTTTTTTCTTTTCTCACCTTGTCTTTACTATTCACGTATATGGTATAAGTTGCTGCAGCCTCATTTGGTTTTAATTTAACCGGTTTAGGATTCATATTTGCACATCCGACCTGTAGCGCAGTTTCTCACCATTTTTTTCTGGTGTCTCTTCTGCCTTTAGAAACTCCAGTTACCTTTAGGCAAGCAGGGCTACTGACACCACGTCTTAGAACACAATGCTATTTTTCCTGGCCAGAAGGCACCTGGACTGCGCTAATGAGACAAAGAAGGGTACCTGTAGTACTGAGGCTTGTCAGGCAGTAGACAGTGGCTCTTAATGCGAGTATAGTCTGAAAAAAGTTCCAAAAATCAGAACAGGTAGCAAACAAGTATAAACCAATACACAGTTCTGGGGTCAGGACAAGCAGTGAGCACGCATAGACAATCTGAGGTCAAGTGAAGATGGCCTTCCAAGGAGAGTCAGGGGTCAGTAATGTGAAAACCAACAACAGGTGACACAGTAGGGCACAACCAGATGGGATCCAGGAAGCTCAAACTATCATAAGCCCAGAACCCTGAACTTGTGATGCTTAAAGTAACATTAAAGGGTCATTAAAAAAAATAAAAAATAAAATAACAAACATGTTATACTTACCTGCTCTGTTCAGTGGTTTTGCACAGAGCAGCCTTGATCCTCCTCTTTTCAGGTCCCCTGCTGGCACTCCTGGCTCCTCCTCTTTAGCCAGTGCCCCTAATATCAAGATGCTTGTTCTGGGGGTACTGGCGCATGCTCGCTCCCGAGCCCTGGTCTGTGCGTCCATCAGACACATAGAGCAGTGGCTCTATCCCGAGCCCCGCTTTCTCCTCATTGGCTCGCTGGCTGTGATTGACAGTAGCTCTCGCTGCTGTTTCAGACAATAAGGAATGAGAGACCCGGGAGAAGCTCAGCTCTCGTGCACATCACTGTATAGAGAGGGAGCTCAGGTAAGTATTAGGTGGGGCTGGGGGCCCACAACATACAGAAGATTTTTTTACCTTGATGAATGGAATGCATCAAGGTAAAAAATCTTGAACCTTTAAATAAAGTTTTGGGAAAGCACACGGCTGTTGACCAATCAGTGCTAAGGTTGGTTAGGCAGATGAAGTCAACTCACTGCCCAGCAATAAGGATGACTTGAGTGTGCTGGTCAATCAGCACAGAGGGGATGCTGTTCCAGTTGCCTGTCAGTGGGAATGTGGGTAGGATGGAGAGCGGGCAAGTGGTGAGGACAGCTGGGATTTGCTGACAAATGCAGCATTGTGGGAAAAGCAGGAGCTGGCTGTACCACATGAACTATGCAGTATTTAGTTAAAAATGTTCCCTGGTGTCTGTGGTACATCTAAGGTCCACAAATTTGAATTTATTTAACTAGAACCATCATAGTAACTACCTTTGAATACATGGTTCTCTTTCGGCCCTACATCCAATCTATTTCCAAATCATGCCGTCTTCACCTCTGTAGCATTTCCCAAATTTTCCTCTTCCTCTCCCTTAATCAATGATACAGCCAAGCTACTATTCATCGCCCAAGAAACTACATTCCAAATACTAACTATAATGTACAAGGCCATTCACAATTCTGCCCCATACTCCATCAGCAAGCTCAAACTATCACCCAAATCATCCTCTTTGCTTCTCTCAAGGCTTCCTCCTGTCTAGCTCCTTCATCACTTCCTCCCATGCTCACCTCCAGGACTTCTCCGGAACCTCTTCTGCCTATCCCAATATCTCCAGCTATTTCCTATTCGTTATGCCTTTAGGTGATCTCTGAAAACTCTTTCCCCCCTCCCTTTCTTAGATTGTAAACCCTCACAAGTGCTTGCTAATTTAGTAGATAATTATCAGCTTAAAACATTTTGATTTATTTTAGCAAAATATTTTATTTTCTTCCAACAGGTAAACATAAGGAAAGCTATGAAAGTACCTAACCTGAATCTGTCAATGTACTTCTATATACCATTGGTTCACTGTATAAATTTGATTGGACTGGTCCCTATTTATAGACAGAATACATTCTGATAGTTCTGCAGTGTTTTGAAATAATATGAACTAATATGAGTTCCATTCACATGTAAAAAAATATTTTAGGTAAATTATTGTAGTTTATTTCCAAATTTGACCTACTTATTTTTGTTTACAAATGTTTTATTGAGGTATAACAGAAAATACAAGGTGTGTAGGCACCAAGAGGACTAAAAGAACATTCGTAAGGCAGGGTACAAAGGCTTATAAGTACATCTCTCATGTTGCCTTTATACAAAGTAATGGAATAGGCAGTGAACCAAATAATTAGAAAGGAAAGAGAAAACAAAATCCAGAATCGGAAATATATAAGCAAAACAAATGTAAGGTTTATAACACAATTAAACCAGATTTCAGATTACACCAGTGGGATGCGCCAGTGGAGGCGGGTAATGTACATGTCAGGTAGTTTATATCTCATTTTTTTGTTTTTTCATATTTGTGTAGAATCTATACTAGTATCGTGTACATTGTTTCAAAAGACCTCAGGAAGAGGTACCAAGGGGTCCTCGAGTCCAGTGCTAAGCAGGTGGCATGTCCAGCTTCCCCACTTGCGGTCAAAGATGTGCATGGAGTCCAGGAGAGTGTGATGCACACTTTCCATCAGTCTAATGGACTTCAAACGCAGGAGCATGACCATGACACCGAAGGACGTCACCAATTTAAAGCGACAGCCCATTAAATAGCACTGAAGAGTGTATGTGCTAGCTTCTGTTGAAGGGGGGACCCCTGGGAGTTCAGCAAACAGTATACACATTTGGTAGGTTAGGGTAACAGGTGCTCAAGTCAGCTGGAGTATCAGGGAGGTGTTTTTTTGCCATAAGGGTCCTAGGACTTTGCAGCTCCAGAATGTGTGTAAGAGCGTACCCCTGTCCAGACATCCTCCAAAACATGTGCCAGGAACATGTGGGTAAATTCTGTGTAGTCGGTCTGGAGTATAGTACCAGCGGGTATGTAGTTTGAGGACCATTTCCTTGATGGATACAGAGTGTGTACATTTCTGCATGTTATTAACCATGTCTTGCCAGTCCTCCTCTGAAAACACCTGAGCTGTTTCAGAGTCCCATCCCACCATAGCTACTGATTTCGTAGTGGTATTGTAGTCATTAAGGTACCGGTATAGGGTTGAGATAGTCCCCCTATCCCTAGAGGCCTCTCCACATAGGATCTCAAATGGCGATTTAGCCAATTCAACCCAATTCCAGGGCGGTGGAGAAAAAGTGTCTTATCTGCAAATATTGGTAAAAATCTGATCTACTAAGGGCAAAAGTCTGCTGTAAGTGTACAAATGAGCAAAAGGATGTGCCCTGTAGCAGGGAATCCAATGTTACCAGCCCGTGCAACGTCCAGTTGTGGAACAATGAGCCTGTGTTAAAGGCTGGAGTGAATAAGGGATCATATATGAAAGAAGTCAAACAAGGCGGGTTGGATTGTAATTTAAATTTCTTCCTGTAGAGAAACCAGAGATAGAGAGACTGACCCACAATATTATTAAGTGGAGTAATGTCTTTGGGGGATACTGAGCGTGACAAGAGGAGGCCTGGGAGATAGTATTGGACCACCGAGATCCGCTTAAATTGTAGCCAAGGTATGGATGTAGGAGAAGTGTGCCATTGCGCCAATTGGACAAGGCGGGATGCCAGGAAGTATTTCCATAAATCCGGGAGTCCCAGGCCGCCACCAGATCGAGCCCTATACATCAGCGAGCTGCACAAACGGGGCTTCTTATTTTGCCATATAAATTTGAGCATATCCGACTGGATTGTCAGTAACGTGGAGTAAGAGACATATACAGGTAGTGATCTAAAAAAGAATAATAGCTTAGGGAGGATAGACATTTTGACTGCTTGGATGCGGCCTAAAAACGAGATTTGGTATGAGGACCATTGCTTAAGAAGGTGTTTGATATTAGAAAAGGCTTGTAGGTAATTAAGTGAGTACATAAGCTTAAGCTAGGGGGCTAGTTTTATTCCTAGGTATTGCAGTGTGCTATGTCTCCAGGAAAATTTTAACTTATCTTTAAAAGTAGTTAATATAGGTTGAGGGATATGGATGGACAATGCTGCACATATAGACAGGTTTACTCCCAGGCCTGTAAGATGATGGAAGGAGTGTAGGGAGGTTAGAAGGTTGGGAAGGGAGATTAGGGAGTCAGAAATAAACAAGAGGACATCATCTGCATAGAGACTGATTTTGAATTCTTGATCACCCTTCGTGTACCCCTTAATATTAGGGTCAGTGGAGATGGATCAGGCGAGGGGTTCGATTGAAAGGGAAAACAAAAGGGGGGAAAAGGGGCAGCCCTGTCTGGTTCCGCGGCTCAGAGCAAAGTATTCAGAGTTGCACCAGGGAACGTTTGATACGTGTATGGGGGTGGTGGTACAGGACCTTAAATCCGTTAATAAATTCATCATTGAATCCGAACTTGAACAAAATGGTGTCCAAATATGGCCAGAGAACGCTGTTGAAGGCCTTGTTAATGTCCGAACACAGGAGTAATACTTTATTGGAATCAATGTCAGCATCTTGGATAATGTTTGTTGCTACGTGTATATTTTCAGTGATCTGTCTGGATAGTATAGAGCCTGTTTGGTCAGGGGATATTAAGGTTGTAATGACAGAGGCCAGACGGTCTTCTAGGATGCGTCCAAAGATCTTTAAGTCATTGTTAATGACAGAGATGGGGCAAAAGTTTTGGGGGAGGGTGTGGTCTTTTCCTGGTTTTTGTATTAGGGAGATATTTGCCAGTAGAATTTCCTCTGGGAAATGTTTGCCCTTCAAGATGTGGTTATAGAGTTTAGTAATTTTAGGGATTAGGGATTCTGTGAATTTTTTGTAATAGGTGGCAGAGAATCCGTCGGGCCTTGGGTTTTGGAGGGTTTTAGGGATGAGATGTTGGAGGCGATTTCCTCTCCTGTACAGGGAGCGTTAAGAGTTAAGTTTGTAGTTGCTTCTCTGAGAGCTGAGGGAGTGAAAGGACATCTAACCAGGCTTGGGGGGAGGGAGAGGGTGGGGAGTTAGGGCCAGATAAAAGTTTTTGGTAATATGAGGAGTAGAGGTTCAGGACATCTTTAGGGTGGGTGGTGAGATTACCATTCCTATCTCGTACCTTATACAAGTGTGTCGGCTGAGTGGTCTGCTTTAGTTTCCTTGCAAACATATTTGAGGTGGAATTGCTATGAAGGAGGAAGCTGGCCTTAGCCCAGCAAAGGGATTTTTCACAATTAAGGTGAGGGTGCAGAAAATGTAATCTAGGCGAAAATAGCTGTCGGGAGTAAAATGTGTATTCCCGAGAGCCTACGTTGTGTGCCCTCCAGGTATCTATCAGTTGGTGGGACTTGAGAGAGTGTTGAAGGGATTTCAGGAAGGTGTTAGAGGAGGACCCTGTGCAGGTTCTATACATAACAGAGTGGGCTACTAGGTTAAAAACTCCTCCGACCAGGATATGGGGAGAGTGGAATCTATCCAGGACTTTTTAAAGAATGTAGCCTGTGACACATTAAGGGCGTACACTGAGGCCAGGGTTATCATTTTGTCCTGAATAGAGCCCCTGACTATTACATAGAGACTATTCGGATCTTTGTAGGTCTGATGAACCTGAAACATAACCGAGTTCTTGATGAGGACAGCCACCCCTCTAGACCTGTACTCATAGGTGGAGAAGTAGCACTGTTTAAATTATTTATCTAAGTATGATGGGTGTTTTTTTTGTGGAGAAATGCGTCTCCTGCAATAGGAGGATGTCAGCTTCTAGTGATTTGTATGGCTTAAATGCTTTTCTCCTTTTATTAGGGGAGTTAAATGCCTTAATATTATGGGAAATTACTTTAAGACCCATGACAGATTAAAAGTGGGCGATTGGAGGTCAGGGAAGAGTCCAGGCAGAGAGGGGCACCTACAGGACAGTTCACAACACCCCTGAACGCAAACACATAAGGTGCATGAGATATGTGTAGGGGTACCACACCATCTGGTGGACATATCTGGTATAATGTCTAGAGTTATTAAACATTTGTGGTGCAAAACAGAAATTGCTAACCAAAAAGAAAAAAAGGAAGAAAAACCATAGACAGCAAAACTAGGCCAAAAAATGGCAATACAAAATCTTGGGGGGGGGGGGGGGGGGGGGGGTCAGGGGAGAAGCCTTCCCTCTGACCCAAAGAACAGTATCAGTTCGGACCATGGGGTTCATTACTCTAAAGCTGTGGGTCCTTTGAATCAATGTGAACTGCGAACCGCTATGTTTAAGTACCTGTGGGGGGCCCATCAAACCGGAGACCACTGAGTAGATGGGAGGCCAGCAGGTACCAACCAGTGTAGAGTAGGGGGACAGTCAAGCGGACGCAACCGGAATTTAGCTGGGAGAATCCATTTGCTGTGAAGCATGGCGGGAGTGTTCCATTTGCTGTAAACTTGAATAAAACAGAGATCAAACAAGGGGAAAAAGAGAGGTTAGTCATTAATGTGGAGTTTGACGATCTGGGAGGTGGGGTGGCCCAAATGGCGGATGAATGAAGAGTAGATGGCATCCTGGGTAAGGCCACTATGTCTAGGAGGCCTAGCTTCACCAGTAGTTCTTTGCCCTATGAGATCGTAGTGACAGTGTAAGCTTGAATGGGAACCCCCAGCTATAGCGGATATTGGCTGACTGTAGGACCGACGTGACTTTTTTCATTTTCCTGCATTTGTCCAGGGTGGTGGGAGAGATATCTAGGTATATTTGTATGGGGATACCCTCCATTCGAATATTAGGGGTATTCCGTGAGGCCCGAAGAATGTCCTCCTTAATCAGGAAGTCCTTGAGATATAGCACAATATCCCTATGGGGTTTTTTAGGAGGGGGAGGGGGAGGTGGGCGCAGGGCCACGTGGATCCTGTCACAGGAAAAGGCTGAGAGAGGGGAGTCAGGCAGGAGAGACTGAAACAGCTTTTGGATCGCACCCGGAGATTATTTCGCCTGTTCCTGTTCTCCAGGTCCTTAATGTGGGCTTGGAGTTGTAGGACGGTCTCAGAAAGGGATTTTTGCTGCTCTCTGAGATCTGAACAGACCAGGGAAAGTTCATCGTGATTAGACTCTAATAGGTCTGTTCTGTTGCCCAGTGCTGCAATCTCTAAGGACAAAGTGTTGGTAGATTTATGCAGCTCAGATTGGAATTTCTGGGCAATTTTGTCATACATCAGGGTAAGGCTCTAATCCAAATCTGATTTAGTGAGTTGCATAGAATATTCACAGTCTCCCAGGGAGTATGCTGGTGAGGAGTCTGCAGCCTGGGAATGTGCCTGTGTTTGCTTCGTCTGGGCGCCATCTTGGGACATCATGCTTTGCTCCCTTACTCTCAGCAGGTATGTCATAAGGGACATTTGGGCCAGTTTACTGCAGCGATTTTTTTTGGTCCCGGCATGTTCTGAGTGTTCCGCCAGGGGTGTTGAGAAGAATCTGAGGTAAAATGTGCATAGATAGGAAGTGCCATTATTCTCAGCGGCTCGCGGAGCTCTCAGCCGCTGCTTCCTTACTGCTCCGTGCTGTGCATGCGCCCCCATTGACCTACTTATTTTGAAATATCTTGGAACTAATTAATCATTACTGTTAATGCTTTCTTGCATGTTAAAAGCCATCACCCATGTTGTAGTTTTATTTTTAGTGTATAAAGTAATGATTTAGGGGCATTACTGTTCACTTAAAAATATATTTTAGGCTAATCAAATGCTATAACTCGTTTCACTTTCCCTTTTTTTAAATGTGGGCTTACCAAATAATAATATACAAAGCACCCAATTTCAAACATCACTTGAGATTACTGAGCCATTTCTACCCTCAGATAACAAGCACCATAGGACATTAAATTTACTCAATATAGTACAGGGAGATTCGCAAATCCTTCAATCTCCTATGGAATAGAGTGAAAGAACATTGTGCCACCATCAGGCTAAATTATGATGGTGGATACCAGTACTACCTGTTATTTATTTCATATGTTTATGTCCATTACCATTCCTTCTAAATTAGCAGTAAGATGCTGTGCATTCTCCCAGCTCATTAAATGGCGAATGTAATTTACTGTGCACAAATGATGCAAAAACTACCATGTGTAGTAAAATGTAATATATGTTAATCCACTGGATTGGAAACATCCCTGTAGAGAGGCTGTATATGGTACAGCAAATAAATAAAAGTTTGTTCTTAGTTTGAGCATACTGTAGTCTTGGTTAGCTTCATTCCTAAAAGGTTTTCAAGATAGGATATCTGTCAATAAATAGTGAGCGTACCTACAGTCACATAACTGAGTCTATTTCCTACCTTCAGCTGTACCGTTTTACATTGAATAGATTTATATTCTAATAATGTTTATACTGCTTTGTGTATTAATACAAAAATTACACTGATTTTATTTAGATTTTGATTCAGAGACAGATTTGGTTTTATTATGGTAGACCGTGTTAAAAAATACTACTTTAAATTATGTTGACTTCTCAGGAGAATGCGCACGTTAGCGCTGTTTGTCTGCCTGCAGCTTTGTACATGAGATCCCTGTTATCTGCCTATTGATTGTGATTACTGACCCGGCTTTCGTCTGACCTTACTGACCTCTCCAACCCTGATCCCGGCCTGCCTGACTCTGCTTATGAACTTGCTTATTACTGCTGCTGAACCTCTGCCTGCATGTGACCTTGCCTTTGCCTGCTGTATCTGCCTGATTGCCTTATCCGTTGTGACCCGGCCTGTCTGACCATCCCTCTGCTTGCTTCGAGTGTACTGTGCTCCATCCAGGTCCTGCTGCTGCTGATCCACCACCTGCTCTGCCTTCTCCTGCAGTTCCAGCTTTCCGGAGGATCATCTCTTCACTCAGCACCAGCCGCTGCTACCTACTCAGGCACTCCTACCCCGCTGTGCTCACGGGACCACTGTCTCTATTCCAGTGGGCCCTGAACCAGAGCAGTAAGAGAGGTCTTCTCCCACCAAGCCAGGCTCACCACCAGGTACCTAACAAGCGCCTTTGAAAGTTCTTATACAACTGAGGGCAGGGCCACCCGGTGATGTACCCGGGTGACCCCGCCCCCTCTGATGGGGGGCGGGGGTCACCCGTTTATGTAACCGGGTAGTAGTTTTTATGAAGTGAATAGCAGCAGTAATTGCCAGGAAAATAATTAACCTATTCATATCCAAATGTCTTGTACCACTTTGGGAATGATAGGTGTTCCGAATGTGTTACCACATACGTGGGGAAAGGTCGGAACATCTTTATACCTTATACTGTTTATACTTTTTTTTTTATTCTGTACTGGAATGAGAAAAAGCGAGTGACAAAACCAGTGTGGGGATTGTTTAGGCAGCATGGGTTTGGAAGCCTGGTGTCCACTCTGTCCCTACAAGGGATAAAGTAAGGGTTGAAAATTACACTTGTAGCCTATACCTGGGTTAATGTTACGGCGATACCATAAAAACGTGTAGAGGGAATCAGTGGAAGCCAGCCTATAGAGTCCGGAGGTCATCCTGGGGTAAGGAACTTACCTCCTGAGATTGTTTAATGCCCGAAGGTAAAACAAATCTTAATGCCACAGTTTTGCAAGTCTGGCATGTGTCAGTAAAACTGTACATATCATTGCAACTACTTAGTGTAATATTACATATGCGTACGTTAGTTGTTGTTTGTACCCGTAGTAGGGCCAAGAAACAATAGCGCACATTTTGTTTTTTTATCCTACTTCCTAACAGATACTGATCAGAACCTAACCTCTGTGTGGAGGTTTGTATGTATGTGCCAAGGGAATGTCAGGTGCTTCATGCAGCCAGCCTGTCAAAAGCAATCATATGCTGAGAGATGCAACAGCTGCATGGATCCTAATCCACATGCCAGTGTTTACTTCTGTACAGGGATAATCTGCATCCAGAGATGTGTATCAGTCCTTGTACAAGTTTAAACACTGGCATGTGGATTAAGATCCATACAGCCACTGGGGGGGAATTCAATAAAACTGTTGCACCGCTTCTCTAGCGTTAATCCCTCTTGTTAATGTATTGTGTCAAATCCATGGAGCAGTTGGCAAACATTTGGTTCTGACAGCACACTCGTGCACCAAGTTCTTTTAATATGCAACACTTTTACATTGTGTCTCATTGAATGTGCCAAATGTAAAAGTAGAGCTAATGAAGACCAACTCTCTTTTGGTGTTTAGAGAAAAACTGTCTCAGACAGATTTTGCAAAAGTGCCTCTCGTGCATTCTATAAGTGGCACAGCATGAAGCAAAGTCAAGTACAAGTTTTCGACAAGTACATGAATTTTCCACATTCTTCACCACTTTTAGAATGCATGAGAGACGTTTTCACAAACTCTGCCTGTCTGTATGAATTTCAGGGACTGTGTCTCTCACTGTGTCATTGACTTGTCATCTGCATGTCGCTGCATGGAACACCTGCGAGTCCTTGGGTGTGTAAACGCAAACCTCTGCATTAAGGTGTTAGTGACAAATGGTATTTTTTCCTGTATAAATGTTTATATTATTAAAAGAGCTGCTCTTTGTTGACAAGAATTTCATTTTTTTTTTGCATTCTTACATATCCTCCCTGGCAGTGCCCAGCTCCCCATGCCCTTTGTTTGACAATCACTTGCCTATTAGTCTTGAAAATTAAGAGAAAATATTTTCAAGATTTGCTCCTATTGACGTCTCTGCAAAACAAACCCAAGCAGATTTGTCGCTGTTGACCACCAATTTAATTATTAATCTTTGTTGACCACCAATATTATTAATCCCTACTGACCTTTAGGCTGGGTTCATACTAGTGCTAATTGCATGTGGGTTTCCCTGCATCAAATTTGCATGACAGGACATTGTGACCGGCTCTATATGGAGAGCTGACTGTTGACGCTTTGCATAATTATTTATATTCACTGGCCACCATAGCAGTTATTAAATGTCACTGACCACTGATCACTAATGAGATTATTAAAATGCACTCTCTTGATAAGCAGCATAATTGTTTATGTCTGCTGACCACCAATGCAATTATTAAATGTCGATTGCCATTGATCACCAATTTAATTAACTGTATTGACAATTGACCATCGGTAAAACAATTTGTTTGTACTGACCACCAATGTAATTATTAAATCCCACTGATCACCACTGTAAATAATTACCCGTACTGAATTTTTGTGTCATTATTTATGTCTGTTGACTGACAATGTAATTATTCACTTGTACCACTTACCAATAAATCTGCCACTAGTGTAATACTCAATTTTAAGTGATAAGTGCTGAAACGGCTCAAGATATCCCCTCAGATGTTAAACTCTTCCCGCACACAGCACAGAGTTTTCTCTCTCAAAGTTGACCGAAAAGATAAAATAATGACAGCTTCAGCTGTGAGATATTTGTTTGTCAGTATAATAGGTGAAACAATGGGAGGTTTTCATTTTGTGATTGAATCTTCCCAGCTAAAATGAGCGACGAATCTCCAAAATAAAGATTAATTTAATGCATGCATTATTTGACTTTTTTTTTTTACATTTGTGAACTAAACATTTATTTATTTCTCCATGATGAAAAAAAATATTGTTTTGAAAAGCAACAAATACATTAGAGTATTTTGAATTGAGCCCTAGAAATTGATTTTTCTTTTAAATAAATTCAGTAATGGCTGGTGAAATTACTGTTTTTGGAAGTCTTTAGCAAAGGGCTCGATACCAGCAGTAGAGGAGGGTAGAGTACATAGGTGAATTGTATTTAATCATTCACAGCATGTCATCTGAACCAACAAAAATATTTTTCATTTTTCTTCTTTTTTTTTTTATACAGTCGCTTTTATCACAAAATTAAGTCATAACTTATTTATTAAAGGAGTTAGGGCATTCTTCCTTTAAAGTAAATTTGCACTTTGCAAAGGGAAGTTTCAATTTGCTTCACCTGATTCACTAAGATAAGTGGAAATTCTCTTTGAAAGTAAAACAGATTTTCTTAATTAGGGTCAGTGTGTTAATTTATTAGACAAATATTTACTTATACCAGTGAAGATGGAACCACGTCAAATATTTTAGCTATGGTTAACCACTTTCAGACCGGACCAATTTGCAGCCAAAGGACCAGGCCCCTTTTTGCGATTCGGCACTGCGTCGCTTTAACTGACAATTGCGCGGTCGTGCGACGTGGCTCCCAAACAAAATTGACGTCCTTTTTTTCCCACAAATAGAGCTTTCTTTTGGTGGTATTTGATCGCCCCTGCGGTTTTTATTTTTTGCGCTATAAACAAAAATAGAGCGACAATTTTGAAAAAAATGCATTATTTTTTATTTTTTGCTATAAAATATCCCCCAAAAAATATATAAAAAAACATTTTTTTTCCTCAGTTTAGGCCGATACGTATTCTTCTACATATTTTTGGTAAAAAAAAATCGCAATAAGCGATTATTGATCGGTTTGCGCAGAAGTTATAGCGTTTACAAGATAGGGGATAGTTTTATAGCATTTTTATTAATAATTTTTTTTTTTATTATTAATGGCGGAGATCTGCGATTTTTTTTGTGACTGCGACATTATGGCGGACACATCGGACATTTTTGACACATTTTTGGGACCATTGTCATTTTTACAGCAATTAATGCATTTAAATGCATTGATTTCTGTATAAATGACACTGGCAGTTTAGGAGTTAACCACAAGGTGGCAGTGTAGGGGTTAAGTAGGCCTAGGGGTGTTTTTTTTACTGTGGGGGGGCGTGGCTGTCAGCTAGTGAATGCTGATCTCTGCTCCAATCACAGGGAGCAGAGATCGGCGTCACTAGTTGCTAGGCAGAACGGGGAGATGCTGTTATCTCGGCATCTCCCCGTTTAGCCGCTCCGTGAGACGATCGCGGGAGTCCCCGCGGCGATCGAGTCCGCGGGGACCGCGGCCGGACTCACGGGGGGGTCCCGACCGGCGCGGGAGCGCGCCGCTCCCGGCGCGCTCCCGATGGCACGGACAGGCTAAAGGAGGGACGTATATATACGCCCTCCTGCCTGTACGTGCCATTCTGTCGACGTATATCGTCGTGCGCCGGTCGGCAAGTGGTTAAGTAAGCAAATGCACATTTGCCTTAAAGTTGTTAACATGTCTGTAAAAAAAAAATCTAATCCTGTAGCTGCTGACTTTTAATAAATGGACACTTACCTGTCCAACAATCCAGGCACTAACCTCCGGGTTCTTGGCGCTTGCATCCCAACTGTGGGCAGCCGGCTATGCGACTTTTGGCTTCACAACCAGCTGCTCACTGCGCAGTCGTGCTGCACTTTATGAATGATCTCCTAGTCTTCTAAGACCTGTGACGTGTCCCAGAAGACTGCGGGAAGGGAGGGGGAAAGAAGAACTTCTGCTTGGATTGCCTAGACCACAGGTGTCAAACACAAGGCCCGTGGGCCGGATATGGCCCTCCAGGCCATTTCATGTGGCCCTCGCACCTTTCCTGCAGCTGCAGGAGAGCTACAGCCCTCCTCTGGACCTCCTCCAGACCCCTACTTTCTGCTATCAAGCAATGCATCCAGCTTCTTCCCAGCAGCAGCATAAGGAAAGGGGGTGCACTGTGATGTAAGGGAGAATGATAGACTCAACTTCTGATGGTGGGGTGGCTCTTGACATCTAATATAAGGGGAGGGGATGCGCTGGACATCTAATCTTACAGATGCAACCAGCCCTTTTGAGGGCAATCATAATGCTTATGCGGCCCACGAAGAAAGTGAGTTTGACACCCCTGGCCTAGAGGATCCAAGTGGAAGTGGGAGCGTGTACATGTCAAAACTAGGTACTTGCTCCTCCCTCCAAAATGACATGTTAAGTTAGGCAGAAGAAGGGGGTGTCTTAAAGTGGAACTTCCCCTTTTGGGTGGAGCTCCGCTTTAAGTCCAGGCAATCAGCTATATAGAAGAAAAGAAGCTCCCACGCTAAATATTATATCCTCTGAGTTGTGAGAGACACAAGACTCTGGTCTGGGACAATGGATGTTTATTTCAGTACTCACTGTACACTGCAACATGCATCTCAGGACAGTACATCTCATTATGCTTCCTTACATGTGCTCTAAGATGGCTACTATGCCCCTTGACCCTTGTCATCACTCCTGGGTGGAGCCAGCCTTAAAGTGACAGTACATGTGGAACCCTTCAGGTATAACACCTTCCATCCATCCCTAAAAAAAAACAAATTACAACAAAACAAGAAAAGGCACAAAACATTAACTAATAACTGTCCAATAACAGTCCTCCAAACACAGGAGATTCCTGCATCCAGATGTGAAACCAAGCTTCCAGGGACAGTTCCGGGGATACAATGTCATCAGATCACTTTCGGCGACCCCGTCGAAAGTCTCGTAATGGGTCTTGAAGCTGAAACCGGTCAGGAGGGTGACAGTGTCGTTGAGGGCGGGCACCCAGCGACTCGGGACTGGAGGAAACAGGGCTGGTCGGAATTGGCCCCGGCGGGGCCAAGAACGGATCCACCAGCTCAGTGGGTGAACAGACCTCCGGACAAGGGCTGGAGGGCTCTGTTGGAGCTGACTGCAAAAGTTCAGGGTCCCCCCAATCATCAGTCCCCGTGCATTCTGATCCGCTGGGATCAGTTCCTTGCGACACTGGTGGTTCTGCCGGCGTCAGGGATTCGGGCAGTTGAAACCGAGGACGCAGTTGGTCCGCATGCCGTCTGCAAATGGAACCATCTTCCAGGCAGACCCTATACATCTTGGGTCCCAAAGTCTCTGCAATGACAGCAGGAAGCCAACGGGTGTTGGAAGCTCCATAAGATCGGGCCCATACCGTTTGTTGGGCTGTGAATCGGGGGAGCTCATTGTGTTTGACCATCTTGTCTTGGGACTGCAGTACATGTTCCTGGACTGTTTGAGGGCGGAGCATGTCCAAAACAGTCCATGGCTGCCGACCCAGAAGGAGTTCTGCTGGAGTTTTCCCGGTGGTTGCATGTGGTGTGTTTCTGTAAGCAGAAAGGAAGGAGTCCAGCTGCTGGGGTGACAGGGACTGTTGTTTACTTGCAGCCACTGTAGCTTTGAAATAGCGTTTAAAAGTCTGCACAAACCGTTCTGCTTGACCATTTGTAGCCGGGTGGTAGGGTGCGGTCAACTTGTGCTTGATGTTGTGGGCAGTCAGCAAACGCTGAAACTCCTGACTGGTGAATTGTGCACCGTTGTCTGTAACGATTTCTCTGGGGTATCCAAACGTAGCAGCGAGATGTAACAGTATGGAAACCGTTGCCTTAGTCGTTGGCTGAGTAACAGGAATTACCTCAGGCCACTTTGAATGGGCGTCCACTATGATCAAGAAGGTATGTCCTCTGATCGGGCCTGCAAAGTCCAAGTGTAGGCGAAACCAAGGAACCGTGGGCCAAGTCCAGGGCTGGACGCACCCTCGAGGAGGGTCTTTTGCAGTTTGTGCACATCCAGCACAAGCATTTACATATGTCGTGATATCTGAGTCTAGGTTTGGCCACCACACATAGCCTCGGGCCTTTTGTTTCATACGTGTGCCCCCGGGATGACCAGTATGTAGCAAGTCCAGAATGTGTCTCCGGAGGCTCTGTGGAATGATCACTCGGTCTCCCCATAAAACACAGTTGCCAGCCACAGTTAATTCCATACGCCTACGGAAATAAGGTTCGTAATCCTGTGTGACGGTTGCAGGCCAACCGGACCGTACCCAGGAGAGTATTGTTTTCAGAAAGGTATCCTTGGGTGTATGGGCTGCTATCTCCCCAGAAGACAAGAAGGACAGGTTGGTGTAACGACAACTCTTGACCGGTGGAGAAGAGTCCATCGACCTCCCTGTCAGTGGGGACATTGCGTCCGCATTAGCATTGGCATCATGACCACGATACTGGATTTTGTAGCTGTATGCTCCCAAGAATAGGGCATAGCGTTGGAGGCGGGCCGCAGTAGTCTGAGAGATGCCTTTGTCAGGGCTAAAGATCTGAAGGAGTGGTTTATGGTCTGTCAGTATGGTGAATTCCCTACCATACAGGTAAAGATGAAACTTCTTAATTGCCCATATCAGTGCAAGAGCCTCTTTGTCAATGTGTGAGTAATTGCTTTCTGCTTTTGTCAAAGACATGGAGGCAAATGCCACTGGTTTTTCTGACCCATCTGGTAAGATGTGAGATAGCACAGCCCCCAGACCATAGGGTGAGGCATCACAAGCCAAGGTGAGAGGCTTCTGGAGGTCATAGTGCACAAGCATGCGTGACGCCAACAGCTTCCGCTTAGAGACTTCGAAAGCACGTTGGCATGCAGCTGACCAGTCCCATCTGGAGTGTTTCTCCAAAAGCTTGTTCAACGGAAACAAGGTGTGTGCCAGATCTGGCAGGAATTTGTGGTAATAGTTCAGCAAGCCAAGGTATGATCGCAGCTGCTGGATGTTGGTTGGGGCAGGAGCTTTGACTAAAGCATCAACCTTGGCTTCCGTGGTGTGTATACCCTCTGCATCCACAAGGTGGCCACAAAACTCCAATTTAGGCACCATGAATTGGCATTTCGCCAAGTTCACTTTCAGACCCTGCTCTTGGAGTCTCGCCAACACAAGCTCCACGTTCCGCTTGTGTTCCTGGTCCGTCCGTCCCGTAATGAGCATGTCATCTAGCAGGCACTGCGTGAAAGGTATGTCCGCCAAAATCTCATCCATTTTTCGTTGCCAAATGGCTGGGGCAGAGGCTACACCAAACACCATCCGATTGTACTCATACAGCCCCTTGTGGGTGTTGATGGTCAGAAACTTGCGGGAAGAAGGATGGACCTCAAACTGTAAATATGCTTGTTTGAGATCAAGCTTGGTGAACTTTTGACCCCCTGCAAGAGAGGCAAAAATGTCATCTACTCTGGGTAGAGGATACTGGTCTATTTCCAGTTGGGAGTTCAGTGCCATGCGGAAATCGCCACAAATGCGTAAGTCCCCATTCGCTTTCTTTACTGGTACAACCGGTGATGCCCACTCGCTGTGCTCTACCTTTGAGATGACACCTTGTTCCTCCAGCCGACTTAGTTCTGCTTCCACTCCTGCTCGGAGTGCGAAAGGTACTGTCCGAGCTTTGAAGAACTTAGGCTGAGCGTTGGGTTTCAGCTTGAGTCTCACACAGTCATGCTTTATTTTCCCCAACTGGTCATCAAAGATCTTTGGGAACCGCTGCTTCAGGGACACCACCCATCTCTCATTATCTCCTAATGGTATTGTAACAGTGTTACAGGGATTTATGGCGATGTCTGGCATACCAAAGTGAGCAATCCAGTCTCTCCCAAAGAGAGGGGGTCCCCCATTTTCTAGGATGTATAATGGCAGTCTCTTTGTCTGACCCTTGTACAATACCTGTACTTTCGCGTAACCCAGTGGGTGGAGTATCTGCTTTGAGTATGTCTGCAGTTTGATTGGTGTTGGGCGGACAGTTGTTCGGGTCTGAAGTTGTCTCCATTGTTTCTGAGTGATAACTGAAACTGCTGCTCCTGTGTCTACATCCATCTTGAGTTTCTTTCCCTCAATGGTTACCTCTACAGTCATTGCGGAGGGTGCTGAATGCATATGATGTATGTCTAATCTGTGGAGCACTTGCTCATCCTCTGACTCAGATGTATATCTTCCCACCATATATGTCTTTGTCTTGGGGTTCAGGGGTTGTTTATCTCGCACCTTCTTGCTATGGCAAACTCGTTTCAGATGGCCTGTTTTACCACAATTATGACAGGTCTGATCCTTAAACCGGCAGACTTTATGATCATGGTCTGTATTCCCACAACGGTAGCAAGCTGACTCCCGACTTGGTGGGGGTCTATTTTTCCAGTTTGCGACTGTGGGCCTGACTGCTGTTCTGAAAACTTCCTGTTTCTCCTCTTCCCTTCTGCCCTGGGGGTTCAATTCCTCTGTATCTTTCACAGCCATTTCCATCACTGAAGCTATTTCAATTGCCTTTGTAAGGGTAAGGTCTTTCTCTGTTAGCAGTCTCTTTTGGCTAGACTCACTGTTCAGTCCCATGACAAACTTATCTCTCAGTGCAGTAGGTAAGTACTCCCCAAAAGAACAGGTAGAGGCTAGTCTGCGGAGGGCGAGCACATAAGCTTTAATTTCTTCACCTGGCTGCTGCTGCCTCTGATAAAACCGAAATATTTCTGCAATCTCTAGTGGTTTAGGCTGGAAGTGATCCTCTAACAGTGTCAGGAGCTCTGCCAATGTCTTAGTTGCTGGTTTTACAGGGGAAAGCAGATCTCTAAGAGTGTCATATGTCTTGGCACCAACCACTGTCAGAAATACTGCTACTTGCCTGATGTCTGGGATGGCATTTGCACTGAAATACTGTTCCAGTCTCTCAACCCAGGAACTCCAGGATGTCTGTTCTCCATCAAATTCACTTAATGTCCCGATTAATGCCATTGTCCTGCTGGGATCTGTGATTGCTTTTATCCAGGTGACAATCCACACTGTCTGTCTCTCTCTCAGACTGATAGACACTTTGTAAATCCCATCCTCGTCGCCACTGTTATATCCTCTGAGTTGTGAGAGACACAAGACTCTGGTCTGGGACAATGGATGTTTATTTCAGTACTCACTGTACACTGCAACATGCATCTCAGGACAGTACATCTCATTATGCTTCCTTACATGTGCTCTAGGATCGCTACTATGCCCCTTGACCCTTGTCATCACTCCTGGGTGGAGCCAGCCTTAAAGTGACAGTACATGTGGAACCCTTCAGGTATAACACTAAAGGCCACAAATGTGGCAGAAGAGAAGCTGCTAGCACAAAACTCAGGCGAAGTGTCACAATATAAACTAAAAAAATGTGCAGTCTGGGCACAGGCAAACACACAGCTATTTCTTGAGAATAACAAAAGGTAGGAATCTGCAACAAAGTTTGTTAAGATTCTTGCAATATATTTAGATCACCCAGAGGGGAATGTTTTTTTCTCAACAAAACTAGAGTTCTTCTTTAACCTTGACAAAATAAAACATGAGTACATAGCAGGAATATACAGTATGCATTTAGGGAGCCGCACCTGCACTCCCCCACAGATTGAAAAAGTTAGCCAACCAATGAGCAACTGTTAGAATGCATGACCAGTGGCAATAACAGTACCAGTAACTGGCACCCGGTCTGCATACTATCCACTTATTTTGTTTTATGGCCTCCTGTCCAGGACATTACATGGTGTTATATATTGTTTTTAAGGCTGGTTCTAAACCTTGTATACTAGCATGTCAATTATTTTCGTTGTAATGAAATGAGTAGCTAGGGTCTTCCCTGTCACAAAGGATAATAAATTAGCCGGTCATGAGTCCTGAGTATCTTTTTATGAAGTGAATAGCAGAAGTAATAGCCAGGAAAATAATTAACCTATTCTTTGGGAACTAATTAGGCACTGGGCTACTTTCTAAGAGTAATGCCTTGTACCACTTTGGGACTGACAGGTGTTGCGAATGTGTTACCATATACATAGGGGAAAGGTAGGAACATGTTTACACCTTATACTGTTTATACTTTTTTTTTTTATTCTGTGCTGGAATAAGGAAAAACGAATGATGTGTTCAAAACCGGTGTGGGTACTGTTTAGGCAGCATGGGTTTGGAAGCCGGTGTCCACTCACACAAATTACACTTGGAACCTATACCTGGGTTAATGGTACGGCGATACCTTAAAAATGTGTAGAGGGAACCAGTGGAAGCCAGCCTATAGAGTGCGGCGGTCATCCTGGGGTAAGGAACTTACCTCCAGGAACTGTTTAATGCCTGAACACAGTTTTCCAAATCTGGCATGTGTTAGTAAAACTGTACGTATCATTGCAACTACTTAGTGTAATATTACATATGCGTACATTAGTTGTTGTTTGTACCCGTAGTAGGGCCAAGAAACAATAGAGCACATTTTGTTTTTATGTTTTTTTATCCTACTGAAACACATTGACACTAATAATGTCTACATTTTTTGTTAAGTCTACCTAAAAGATATTGATTTGACCTAACCTCTGTGTGGAGGTTTGTATGTATGTGCCCAGGGCATGACAGGTGATTCATGCAGCCAGCCTGTCAAAAGCAATCATATGCTGAGAGATGCAACAACTGTATGGATCCTAATCCACATGCCGGTGTTTACTTCTGTACAGGGATAATCTGCATCCAGAGATGTGTATCAGTCCTTGTACAGGTGTAAACATTGGCATGTGGATTAAGATCCATACAGCCACTGGGGGGGGGAATTCAATAAAACTGTCGCACCTCTTCTCTGGCGTTAATCCCTCTTGTTAATGTATTGTGTCAAATTCATGGAGCAGTTGCAAAACTTTTGGTTCTGACAGCGCACTCGTGCACCAAATTCAGGTACTTCTAATATGCAACACTTTTACATTGTGTCTCATTGAATGTGCCAAATGTAAAAGTAGAGCTAATGAAGACCAACTCTCTTTTGGTGTATAGAGAAAACTGTCTCAGACAGATTTTTCAAAAGTGCCTCTCGTGCATTCTATAAGTGGCACAGCATGAGGCAAAGTCAAGTACAAGTTTTAGACAGGTACATGAATTTTCCACATTCTTCACCACTTTTAGAATGCATGAGAGACACTTTCACAAACTCTGCCTGCTCCAGTCTTTATGAAATTCAGGGACTATGTCTCTCACTGTGTCATTGACTTGTCATCTGCATGGAACACATGCCAGTCCTTGGGTGCGTAAACAAAAACCTCTGCATGAAGGTGCATTCTATGCACCCTTGTGAATGAAGTGTTAGTGACAAATGGTATTTTTTCCTGTATAAATGTTATCTTTGCTTTAGTAAATCCTACAGAAATGCCACTTCACAGTCAAGTTTAGGACATCAACCAAGCTTGTTATTTAAGGTTGAATATTTTTTTATTATTAATAATATATGCACATACAGCTCAATAAATTCTGTCTATACAACATAGTAAACATAACATAAACAGTAAGCATATGATAAGGGGGTAGGGGGGAAACTTGGGGGATTCGGAGGGGGTAGATGGTGCTGGTATCATAGGCAGGAATAGATTATAGGTTGCACCCGCGGGGGTGTATATACAGCTTAGTGCTGCGCTATTCTACCTGGTTTTCTATGGATAAGGTTTGTCTAGCAGTGAGCTTGGTTGTCCCCGCGCGGTGTCATCTATCAGTGGACACCGCCCGGGGCCTGTGCATTGCAACATTTCAAACCTTTCTGGTGAGTATTCTTCATGGTGGTGGAAGAGAGTGTTTGATAACTGAGGGGGGGATAAGTGGGGTAAGGGGGGGGGGGGGGGGGGGGGGTAAGGGGGTAGGTTAAGTCCTCTTTCTGCTTGGTGAGCAAGTTTGGGATAGCTTATAGGTATAGCTTGTAGCTAGTATTAATTTCAGTCCTATACCGTGTTTGATAGCCCCACTATAGTGGAGTGGTGGCGCCATATTGACCATAAGTTGTTGAATTGATCATATCTATCATCTGTTTTTGCTTGCATTTCTTCCATTAACATGGTATCATTAAGTATGTTCACCCATCCTGATAGAGGGGGAGTAATGTCTTTCTTCCAGTGTAGGGTTATATTGTGTCTCGCCGCTGAGAGGATAAATCTTAATAGGCAATGCTTTTGCGATTTGATGGACCCAGGGATGATAGATAGGAGAGCAACCATGGGGGAAGGGGCTAGCGTGGTTTGATACATGTCATTGTAAATCTTAAATATGTTGTCCCAGAAGGGGCGTACCTTAATGCAGTCCCACCAAACGTGGATGTAAGATCCCTGTCCTCCGTGACATCTCCAGCAAGCGTCTGTGGTGTCGGGGAACATCCTGTGCACCGAGAATGGGACTCTGTACCACCTTGAAAGTAATTTAAAGTTCTTTTCCTGTGTGAACCCTGATCTGGATGCTTGGTGTGTGTGAATAAAAGATGTACTCCACTGGGAGGGGGTTATATCTACCCCTAGATCACGGGCCCATCTGTGGGTGTATGCGGGAAGGGTTTCACATTGGTGGGTCTGTATGTTTTTATATATGAGAGATACGGTGTGTCTGGGGGTCTGAGAGAGATTACACATAGTTTCAAAATCGGTAAGTTGTCTGTGGACTTGGCCTGAGAGGTGTAGAGATCTGCTGAGGTGGTTCAGGGAAAGAGTTGACAACCAGTCCGCTGCAATGTCAGTCGGTGAGTCCGACGAGGGTCGGAAGTGACCTGTGGAGGGGTGAACAAATTGATTGGCTGTTGGCCATTGTTTTCGGTGGTATGTCCCTATGTTTTCCCTGAGTAGGGAGGTGGAGAGGTCTGCGTTGTCAAACAAGGGGGCAAGAGGGCCCGGATCCGTGGTGAGTGCCAGTTTGCAGGCTTTGTCGTACCATAGGGTTAGTGCTGCGGTTGTCAATGGGGATAGCCCTGGGAGCGAGCGAAATTTGGCATTGTAGCCCCATAGTAAGGCTCTTAGGTCAGTTTGCGCCATGTCTTGTTCGACAGAGATCGAGGGTTTGAGCAAGGGTCTTGGGAACCATTCAAGGAGTCTGGAGAAAAGTGCGGCGTTGTGGTATGTTTGAAAGTCCGGCAGTCCTATGCCTCCCCTGTCCTTAGGGGCGCATAGCACTTTGTGTTTAAGTCTGGGTGGGTGGTGTTGCCATATGAATTTGGTCATTAAAGTGCGGAGGGAGAGAAAGAATGCTTTTGGGAGAAGGATTGGTAATGTCTGGAATAGATATAATGCTTTAGGTAAGATATCCATTTTTATTACGTTCATTCTCCCCCACCATGTTAGTTTGAGGTTATGCCAGGATTCCAATGAGCGTCTGATCGTAGTCAGGAGCGGGCTGTAGTTCAGGGGGTATATGTCTTGTGTGTCGGCAGGGATCTCTGTGCCCAGGTATTTAACTGATTTTGTCTGCCAGCGGAAGGGGAATTGTAGTTTGAGGGTCTCCAGCTCTGGGGGTGTTAGGGATATGTTCAGGGCCTCTGTTTTAGTAATGTTCAGTTTAAAGTTGCTGTGTGTTCCGAATCTATCTAGTTCGGCTAGGATGTTTGGTATAGTGAGTCGGGGTTGGGTGACATACAGTAGTAGGTCATCAGCGTATAGTGACAATTTGCGTGCGGCGGATGGGGTAGGGATCCCGTGTATGTTTTCGTTTTTACGAATGGCTTGCGCCAGGTGTTCTACTGTAATGGCGAATAATAGTGGCGATAGGGGGCAACCCTGTCGTGTGCCATTAGTGATGCTAAATGCTTCCGATGTTTCTCCATTAGCTAATACTTTTGCAGATGGGCGTGAGTACAAGGACATAATTTTGGAGATCATGCGTGGTCCTATGCCTATCTGTTGTAATGACGCGTGTAGGAATGGCCAGCTGACTCTATCAAACGCTTTTTCGGCGTCACACGCCAGTAAGCAGGTTGGGATATGTTGTGATTTTGCATGTGTTATGAGATGAAGTGTTTTAGTTGTGTTGTCCCTGGCTTCGCGTCCAGGTATGAAACCAACTTGATCACTATGGATCAGTTCGGGCAGTAAGGGGGCTAGGCGAGTGGCTAAAATTTTGGAGTATAGTTTTAAATCAATGTTCAATAGGGAGATGGGACGGTAGTTGCTGCATAGAGAGGGGTCCTTTCCTGGTTTGGGGATCACTACTATTTGAGCTTGTAGAAGTTGAAGGGAGAGGGGATGAGTGTCATCTACTTCGTCGAAGGCTTTCGTCAAGATTGGGGCTAGTTGTTGGGCGAATTTCTTGTAAAATAGGGGGGTATACCCATCAGGGCCTGGGCTCTTACCATTCTTGAGGCCTTTGATTGCTGCAACGAATTCAGTTGTGGTTATAGGTAATTCTAAAGCTTCAACATCTGGTTGTGGTATCATTGGGAGGGCTGTCTCCTGAATGTACTGCTGTAGGTCTAAAGTGGTAGTGGGGGAGGAGTCAGAGGGAGATGGGAGGTTGTAGAGGGTGGAATAGTATTGTCTAAATTCCGAAATGATTTCAGAGTTTTTTGATTTTTTCTGTTGTGATGGGGATATAATATGGGTTATGTTCTGCCTTTTTTGTCTTGGGTGTAATACCCGTGCAAGGTGTTTCCCGCATTTGTTCGCCTGGGCATAATGGATGTGGCGGCCTTTGGTGAAGGCGATTAGTGCTCTGTCTGAGAAGATCTGTAGTAGGTCTCTACGGGCGTTGGATAGTTCGGTCAGGGTCTTTGTGTCTAACGTGTGTTTGTGTTGAGCTTCAAGAGAGGCTATCTGGGAGAAAAGGCGTTTGATATCAGTGGTGCGTGCTTTTTTCAGTCTGGATCCGTGCTTTATGAGGACCCCCCGTAAAACACACTTAAGGGTTTCCCATTTATTCAGGTTAGAGGTCTCGTCCTGTATGTGCGTTTGTAAGAAGTCGGTAATTGTTTTAGACACGTCGGCAAAGCATACCGTGTCGTGGAGTAAGTTGTCGTTGAGTCTCCATGAGGAACGGCGGTTGGTGTACGGCAGTTTCCCTAGTGTCATATGTACTGGGGCATGGTCCGACCATAGTTTCAGGCCAATCTCACAGGTGGGGTCGAAGTCAAGAAGTGTTTGTGTTAGAAAGAAGTAGTCAATTCTGCTGTATGATTTGTGGGCTGGGGAGTAGTATGTGTAATCTCTCTCAGTAGGGTGGGTAAACCGCCAGAGATCTACCAGTGATATACCTCTGAGGGTGGTGCGCATGGTGTTTAGCGCAGATGGTGGTATGTGTGACTTACCAGTGGACGAGTCCATTCTCGGTACCAGTGGAGCGTTCAGGTCACCTGCTAGTATCAAGTTAGTTGTCCCGAATTTTTGTAGGCGGGTGGTCACGGAGGACAGGAATCCTTGTTGGTTCTGGTTAGGAAGGTAGACATTAGCTAGAGTTAGTACCGTTTGCGAGTATTGCAGTTTCATAAATATATATCTACCGTTTGGATCAATACATGTATCTAGGATTGTTGGGGTGAAGGTGCTGTGGAATGCTATTGATACCCCTTTCGTTTTAGCTAAGGGGTTGGTGCTATGGAACCATGTGGTAAAGTGCTTATCTGGGAGTGTTGGTATTTTGTTGGATTTAAAGTGGGTTTCCTGGAGCAGTAATATGTGAGATTTGGCTTTATGAAAGTGGTGAAGAATCTGTCTACGTTTTTCGGGGGTGTTGAGTCCTCTACAGTTGAGAGAGGATATCTTGATGCCTAGGGGGGCTGCCATGATGTCGGTAGTACAGGTATACTAGTGTGTGTTTTTTATGTTCTGGTTTGCTCGAGGCAAGAACGCTCGGTTCCTGCTGAGCTGTGTTAGAGGATAGTGTGGGGGATGAGGTATGGGGTATCAGGTGGTAACTGAAGGTAGAAAGGGGAGAGGGGGAAAGAGGTAGTAAAAAATACCCAGGGGAGGGGGGGGAGGGATGGTAAGAGGGGGGAGGGAAGGTATAGGGAAGGTATAGGTATTGACACAGGGAGCTAGTGTTTCTACGCTAGGTGATGGTGTCAAAAAAGACACTGTTGTCACCGATGTCGTGTGTCCTGCGTCTAAATGTCTATTCAGCTAGTGAATCTTTAAGTACTGTAAACTTATAGGGAGGTAGCTCCCTCTAGTGTCCGAAGTGTATAAGAAACCTCAGACACTACTTAGTAAACCTAGTGGAAAAATATTCCACCACAGAGGCAATTAAGTCTCTGTAAACCCTAACGTGGGGAACGTGTTTGGTCTGTGAACAGGAGCTCCGCTCCAACCTGAAACAAAAATTGTCTAAGTGCATAAAATCAAGGCACACAGCAGTAAAGTGCATAACATTCAAACTTCATTATTAACCGCAAAATTCCCTGATGACAGGGGGGTCTTCGGCTGCCTCCCATAGCCTTTCCAGAGAGCATGTCTTCCTCCTATAAGTAGTCAGACATGAGCTTTAGGCAATTAGGTAGGGGGTATTAGATCTGAGGGATTTCTTCAACAGCCATGGGGAGCAGCCGAGATCAAAATAAACAATCTAAAAGAGTCAGAGGAATATCTAATGGAGAAAATCTAAGTAAGCTCCGTTAGAGTCAGTGCAATTGCTGGATGCTAGCCAGCTTTTCTTATGCAGTTCCAAAGAACTTATGCAGGGGAGCCACCGGCCGGTGGTAGTAAAGGTGATCATCCTGGGGGAGAGGTGGTAGTATTGGGACGGGCTCTCTTCTTTTTAAGTTGTCCTTCCCATCCTGGTTTCCTGGGGAGGCCCGGGGTCGCGGGGTGCAGCGGCCAATCTGGGATTTTGATTTGGGGCAATTCAAAAGTGCCCAGAAAATTGGGTAAGTCTCCTAGGGTGCGGAAGGTTGCTGATTTGCCGTTTTGGGAAGCAAAGAGGTGAAAGGGAAATCCCCATCTGTATTTGATTTGCTGCGCGTGCAGGGCGTCCGTTACTGGTTTCAGGGCTTTCCGCATGGTCAGCGTTTGCTTTGATAGGTCAGTCAAGAGCATTACTGGGGTGCCGTCAAACATAATGGATTCCTGGTTGCGTGCTGCTTGCATTATCTCATTTTTGACGTTGAAAAAGTGTATGCGACATATTATGTCTCTGGGGTACGCTGGGTTGGGGTTGCGAGGTCCCAGGGATCTGTGGATCCTGTCAATTTCCAGGGGATCATCTACGGGTTTGTTCAGCAGGGTGTTGAACATGGTAATGGCCGCCGCGGGCAGATCTTTATTGTCTAGCGACTCTGGAACTCCGCGTATGCGAATATTGTTGCGGCGACTTCTGTTCTCTTGGTCGTCTAAACCGTAAAACAATTGTTGTATCTGGATTGTGTGTTGCTGCAAAATGTCATCATGCTCTGTAATTCTGGATACATTCTCCTCCACCGCTATCTCAACCTCCTCAAAACGTTGGCCAATATCGTGGCGTAGTTCTGTAATCTCCCTCTTATAGGACCTCTCTAGTCTGCTTATGTAGGCTTCAATGTCGCCTTTGGTAGGGAGAGCTTTGATGTAGCTTTCCATGTCCCACTGGGTCTTCTGGTTATATGTGTCTGGTGAGGGGCTTCTCGAGTGGGGTGATGCTCTGTGAGCAGATTGGCTTGAGCCCGGGGATCGGGGTGAGGAGGGAGATAGTGGTGGATGTGAGGCCTGTGAGGCCTGTACCTTGGATGCAGCGTGGGCTGCCTGTGCTGCCGCCGCGCGGGTCGCCGCCATCTTGGAAGTCGGTGGGGCCTTGGTATTCGTTCCCTTCAGCGGGAAATAGTCGCCGATTTCGGCCGTTTTTTGCGGGCCCGCTGTGCGGGGAGTGCTGCATCCACCTCTCCTGCTCATGGGGAGGTTTTCTGGTGCTGTTTGCGGCTGTGCTGTGTGCCGTTCGTGGACGCTGGAGCGGGAGCTGAGCTCTCACACGTCTGTCCTCTCCATGCGCCAAGCCACGCCCCCAACCAAGCTTGTTATTTAAAGGAATTGTGCAGTTTAATATTTCACGTTAAGCCTTATTAAAAGAGCTGCTCTTTGTTGACAAGAATTTAAATTTTTTTTTTTGCTTTGGTACATTTTCCTCCTGGCAGTGCCCAGCTCCCCATGCCCTTTGTTTGACAATCACTTGCCTATTAGTCTTGAAAATTAAGAGAAAATATTTTCAAGATTTGCTCCCTATTGATGTCCCAGCAAATCAAACCCAAGCAGATTTGTCGCTGTTATTAATCTTTGTTTACCACCAACATTATTAATCCCCACTGACCTTTAGGCTGGGTTCATACTAGTGTGAATTGGATGCAGAGTTTCCCGCATCCAATTCGCATGACAAGAAAATGGGACCTGCTCTCTATGGAGCCGGTTCACATAACTCTGGGGCTGTTTCGAAGTGGATTGCACAGGGGTCCTGTGCATCTTTGGCTCCATTTTAGCGCTGAATTCAGGCAAATATTTGGCCCTGAATCGTCCTTGAAATGAAGAACAGGGATGCACTGGACCCCTGCTGTGAGCCACATTTGGCAGCAGTGTGAACCCAGCCTTACTCTCTAATGATCGCCAATTAACTGTAATTTTGGCCATTGATCACCAGCAAAACAATTAATAAACTGCACTGACTGTTGATGCTTTGCATAATTATTCATATCCACTGGCCACCATAGCAGTTATTAAACCACTGATCACTGATGAGATTATTAAAATGCACTCTCTGTTGATTAGCAGCATAATTGTTTACGTCTGCTTACCACCGATGCAATTATTAAATGTCGATGACCATTGATCACCAATTTAATTAACTGTATTGACAGTAGACCATCGGTAAAATAATTTGTACTGGCCACCAATGTAAATATGAAGTTTTGCCACAAGTGTCATTATTTATGTCTGTTGACTGACAATGTAATTATTGACTTGTACCACTTATAACCACCTTAATGAATTTGCCACTAATGTTGTTCTAAATTTTAAGTAATATGTGCTGAAATGACTTAATATATCCCCTCAGATGTTAAAACTCTTCCTGCACACAGCACAGAGTTTTCTCTCTCAAAGTTAACCTAAAAGATAAAATAATGACAGCTTTAGCTGTGAGATATTTTTTTGTCAGTATAACAGGTGAAAAATGGGAGGCGATTGAATCTTCCCAGCTAAAATGAGCAATGAATCTCCAAAATAAAAATTGATTTAATGCATGCATTATTTTACTTTTTTTTTTACATTTGTGAACTAAAGATTTATTTCTCCATGCTGGAAATAATTATTGTTTTGAAAAGCAACAAATACATTAGAGCATTTTGAATTGAGCCCTAGAAATAGATTTTTCTTTTAAATAAATTCATTAATGGCTGGTGAAATTACTGTTTTTGGAAGTCTTTAGCAAAGGGCTTGATACCAGCAGTAGAGGGGGGGGGGGGGGGGGGGGTAGAATACAGAGTTGAATTCTATTTAATCATTCACAGCATGTTACCTGAATCAAACATAATATTTTTCTGGATTTTTTTTTATACAGTCACTTTCATCACAAAATAAAGTCATAACTTATTTATTAAAGGAGTTAAGGCAAGTAAATTTGCACTTTGCAAAGGGAATTTAAATTTTCTTCACCTGATTCACTAAGATATGTGAAAATGTACTTTGAAAGTGAAAATTACTTTCTTAATTGGGGTCAGTGTGCTAATTTATTAGATAGATATTTACTTATACCAGTGAAGATGGAACCACGTCAAATATTTTGGCTATGGTTACATAAGCTAATGCACTTTTGCCTAAAAGTGGTTATCCAGTCTGTAAAAAAAATCAAAAGGCAGCAGCTACAAATCCTGTAGCTGCTGACTTTTAATAAATGGACACTTACCTGTCCAATGATTCAGCGCAGTCCTCACCCGGGTTAGTTCTTTACTAGCCTCCGGGTTATCAGCGCTTGCATCCTATCTGTGGGCAGCTGGCTATGCAACTTTCGGCTTCACAGCCAGCTGCTCACTGCACATGTGAGAGTTATGCTGCACTTTATGAATGATCTCCTAGTCTTCTGAGACCTGTGACGTGTCCCAGAAGACTGCGGGAAGAGAGGGGGAAAGAATAACTTCCGCTTGGTTTGCCTAGACGATCTGAGAGGAATTGGGAGCAGGTACATGTCAAAACCAAATACTCGCTCCTCCCTTCAAAATGACACATTAAGTTAGGCAGAAGAAGAGGGGAGGATGTCTTAAAGTGGAACTTTACCTTTTGGGTGGAGCTCCGCTTTAAGTCCAGACAATCAGCTATATAGAAGAAAAGAAGCTCCCATGCTAAAGGCCACAAATGTGATAGAAGAGAGCGCTGCTAGCACAAAACTCAGGCAAAGTGTCACAATATAAACCAAAAAAATGTGCAGCGCTAATATATCAAAATCCTGTGAGAGCTGAACCAACCAATATTGATAGGTGTAAAAATAGCAAACAATTATTTAAAAAGATAATACTTACAAAGTGCCTGTGCATAAATAAATACGTAAAAAAAATATATGCATATATCATAAGTCCCAATCACAAGTATAATCGATGACGATAGGTGACTTATGATATATGCATATCCTGTTTAACTTTTTTTGCACTAGCGCTTTATTGGCCAACACCAGTCTCTAATGTTTTTTTGATAAAAAGAATTTGACATATTTATTTATGCACCGGCACTTTGTAGGTACAGTATATAAACAAGACCAAGGATAAATACAAAGAAAATTTCCAAGTCTACTTACCGACCAGCCCATGGACAACCAATCAACTTGTCGAACAGTATGTGTTAAAATTAGGGGTTTAGTCTGCACACATTTGCAAATACATGCGTAATCTACAGGTCCCGCCAAGGCACCCTAGTATCTGTAATTCCTATCACTGACTGATGAGTGACTCCACAGTGGAAGCACATGCATTCTGATGAGTTGGTGGAGGGCAGATGGACTGAAGGGAGCCTATCCCTTCTTAAAGGTACAGGTGCACACTGAGCAATATAACATTGTTGCAGAAAAGGGGTCCACTACACCCACCTATGACTGGCCATTACAGTAAGCAGCATTGGAGGGCAAATAGATATAAACAAGGCCAAGGATAAATCCAAGGAAAAAATCCAAGTCTACTTATCAAACAAGACTGCGGACAACTGAATCAACCTGTCTAACAGTATGCGTTAAAAACAGGGGTTTAGTCTGCACACATTTGCAAATACATGCATAAGCTACAGGCCCCGCCAAGACTTTGTAGGTATAATCATATAATCAGTTAAAGAAAAAGATGAAATACATAGCTGTTTACCTTCCATATAATTTGTATTTTCTGTCCATTTATTGATGATATCCACTAAATGAAAACAGATAGCACAGCACCCCTTGAGTCTTGATATTTAAAGTAGAACTAAAGGCAAAACTTTCTTCATTTTGGACAGAGTAAGGAAGGGTTTTAACCCCTGTCCGGGTTTTTTTTTTTTTTGCCCCTGTGTCCCATCAGGCAGATTTACCTTCCTACTTCCTGTCCCATAGCCAAAACAGAAAGTTAGAAGAAATCCCTGAAAATTGAGTCAATTGGGGCTTCCCAGGTTACCAAAACAAATCTCCCTATTGAAATATATGTACTCTATTACTGTTCTGGGGACAGCCCAACATTTGGGATGTTCTTTTACTTTGACTTTTGAACATAACATAACAGTGAACATAGCAAAAATTGAGGTTGAATCTCCCTAATGGGACAGAGGTTACAATAAAAACATGTCTTATAATCCATCTCCACTCTGTCCAAAACAAAAAACAATTGCCTTTAGATGCCTTTCCCGGTGACAGGGAACAGCCGATCACAGTGACAGGCAGTGTAGGAAGCCCGGGGAGAGGTTTGTTTACACAGACCTCTCCCTGTTCTTCAGCTCTGTGACCCGATCGCGGGACACCAGCGGCGATTGGGTCTGCTGTTCCCGCGGCCGCGGTCACGGAGATCAGGACCGGGTCACGAGCGCACCGCCGGCGGCGTGCACATGACCCATGGCTGGGCTCTTAAAGGGCAACGTACCTGTACGTTGATTTGCCCAGCCGTGCCATTCTGCTGACGTAAATGTGCAGGAAGCGGTCCTTAAGTGGTTAAGTAATACTGCTAATGAGCTTATCTCACTGCCACTCTGCTCTCTCATTTCTTATCAGCATGTTCTTTGTTAGCACCAATGCACTACAACTGACTGATTTCCTGTGGTGCTTCCCCTCTCCCAGTCAGAACAATACTCTACTATGCATTGCAAACATCTATTATCAGTTAACATTCAGGTACCCAAATTAGTTACTTTAAAAAATAAACCTAATGATCTATTTAATAAATATTATATATATACAGGCATACCCCACTTTTAAGTACACAATGGGGTTTATTTACTAAATCTGGAAAGTGCAAAATCAGGCTCACTTCTGCATAGAAACCAATGAGCTTCCAGGTTTTATTACCCAAGCTTAATTGAACAAGTCGAGGTTAGAAGCTCATTGGTTTCCATGCAGAAGTGAGCCTGATTTTGCACTTTCCAGCTTTAGTAAATAAACCCCATTGTGTACTTAAAAGTGGGGTATGCCTGTATGTGTGTGTATATATATATATATATATATATATATATATATATATATATATATATATATATATATATATATATATATATATATATATATATATATATATATATATATATATATATGTGCATTTTCTGTATCTGCCTGGAGTTCAGATTTAGTCATATTGAATGTTTGAAAGAAGCAGGCTGACAGGACTGGCATAAAATTATATGGTTCTCTAAACCATCCCATGGAATGTAAGTGGAGGAGGTATGGAGAGAAAACGGAAGTAAGATTTATTCTGTCTTTTTTTATGGAAACTGAGCAGCTCTGCATATGAATATGGTCGTAAGAAAGATTCAGTATTATTATATGCTAAGAAACGTGTCAGCCCACAAGGACAGTTATGTATACCCACAAGGAAATATTTATCCCAGCTGTGATTTGAATATATTTCATCAATTAGGTTTGTTCCTTAGAGGAAACCTGTACTGACAGAAATATGGAGGTTGCCACTGCTGAATTCTTTCTAAAACTCAAACTGTCTTGCTGTTTATGGCTGTTGTGTAAATGATAAAAAAAAGTATCCCACAGGTGATGCCAAAAAAAACTCAAGCCACCAGTTATACATACTTTTTTCCAGGCCAGTGACTTAAATAGTGTTGGAACGATTGGCTCAGCATGATTGCCAGAGAACTGGTTTTAAAAAATAGTATTGGAATGATTGGATCAGCATGATTGCCAGGAAACAGGTTTCCTGTAGAATGTAGCAGACATAAGACACCTTATTGTATATACGGTTTATTAAAAACAAATTACAGTGTAAACAAACATGATTGGTTTAATTTTAATTTATTCATAATTTTCCTTTATAACAGAACCCCAGTCAAAATTTAAGAAATATAAATATGAAAGATTATTAAAAAATGTAAATAAAAAAACAGCTTTTGCTGCAAAACTCACCTTCAAGTCACAGACATCCGCATGGAGTTTTTATTTTCCACCACAAGATGTCCACAGTTTTCTTGGTTGAATGGTGGTCAACATCATTCAGCCCACTTCTTCTGAGCGCAGACTGTAATGTAGCTGCCTCTAGCCTGTGACTGAACAGTGAAAGAAAAAGCAGCACAGTGATGACTTTTGTTTCCTTAACTTATCACTATGCTTTATGAATGATGTGCTGTTTAAAAGACATTTTAGAGTGGATCTATGGCCAGGCTATGAATAGCTTCAAGCATTTACATATTCTTAACAGGCAGTAAATGAGCCTTACAATGAACCCTCACCGACCTTCAGAGGTGGCTCTAGGCTTTGTGAGGCTTTAGGCAAATCTGAGACATGAGGCCCCACTCATATCCATAATGGGAAAAATAATTCAAGCGATAAAAATGAACTGTATAAATTGGATATATTAAGAGTTTTAAACTCTATGAACTATGAATTCACCGTTTATAAAATTTTCTCTAACCAATTCTGCTTTAATCAAATATATATATATTACATATATATTATATATTACACGCATATTTATCCATTTACATGAAGGTCAGGTTAATATAACCCAGCCAACACAGAGTTTCCCCATATATCAGAGTCTGCAGGATTCCCAGTTACATTGCAATGGAACTCTGATATAAAGGGGAATGCTGCGGATCTTGATCTAAGGGGGAACCTGCAGACTTTGGTTTAAAGGGGAACTCTAATGTAAGGGAGCTCTGCTGACCAAAGATTACCTTTATATCAGAGTCCACTGCATTCCCCTTTACATCACAGAGTTCCAACTTGCATTTAAAATGGAAACTCTAATGTGGAGGGGGCTCTGGAGCACCTTCCGCAGAGTGAAAGAGTCGCAGACATGATACAGGAGATGGTCAAAGACTGCAGACATGATACAGGAGATGGTCAGAGACTGCAGACATGATACAGGAGATGGTCAGAGACTGAAGACATAGTACAGGAGATGATCAGAGATTACAGGCATGATACAGGAGATGATCAGAGATTACAGGCATGATACAAGAGCTGATCAGAGACGGCAGACATGATAAAAGAGATGATCAGAGACTGCAGACATGATACAAGAGATGATCAGAGACTGCAGACATGGTACAAGAGATGATCAGAGACTGCAGACATGATACAGGAGATGATCAGAGACTGCATACATGATACAGGAGATGATCAGAGACTACAGACATGGTACAAGAGAGGGTCAGAGACTGCAGACATGGTACAAGAGATGGTCAGAGACTGCAGACATGATACAAGATATGATCAGAGACTGCAGACATGATACAGGAGAAGATCAGAGACTACAGACATGGTACAAGAGATGGTCAGAGACTGCAGGCATGGTACAAGAGATAGTCAGAGACTGCAGACATGATACAGGAGATGGTCAGAGACTGCAGACATGATACAAGAGATGGTCAGAGACTGTGCTGACATACCACAGGAGATGATCAGAGACTGCAGACATAGTACAAGAGATGATCAGAGACTGCAGACATGATACAGGAGATGATCAGAGACTGCAGACATAGTACAAGAGATGATCAGAGACTGTAGACGTGATACAGGACATGATCAGAGACTGTGCAGACATGATACAGGAGATGGTCAGAGTTAGGGACTGCAAAGTGCAGCCACTGTGCCCATCAAGTGCAGCCACTGTGCCCATCAAGTGCAACCATTGTGCCCATCAAGTGCAACCACTGTGCCCATCAAATGCAGCCACTGTGTCCATCAAATGCAGCCACTGTGCAAATCAAATGGATGCCACCCCTTTGTGGAAGACAGCATCTGTTTTATTGGGGGGAGTATATGTGCTGGGAAGGGAGAAAACTTGCTGGGGGGGTGGATTTCATAGCCAAGCCCCCTTGTAGCACAAGTCCTAAAGTGCCCCCTAGCACACAGTGGCGTCACTAGGGTTGGTGTCACCAGGTACGGTAGAACATTTTGTCACCCCCTGCACTTAGCAGGCTAGTGTGTTGGTGTGTCTCTCACCCCTTAACCTGCCACAATGGATGGAGCAGGGATGGGTTTGTGGAGATAGATAGAGCTGGGATGAGATCAGGGGGATGGAGGGAGCCGGGGTGGGATCAGGGGGATGGAGGGAATGGAGGGAGCAGGGATGGGAGTGGGGTGAATGGATGGAGCCAGGATGGTTTGGGGGGATGGATGGAGCCAGGATGGGATCGGGGAATGGATGGAGCCGGGGTGGGATTGGGGGATGGATGGATAGAGCTGGGATGAGATCAGGGGGATGGAGGGAGCCGGGGTGGGATCTGGGGGATGGAGGGAGCTGGGATGGGATTGGGGTGAATAGATGGAGCCGGCATGGTTTGGGGGGATGGATGGAGCCAGGATGGGATCGGGGAATGGATGGAGCCGGGATGGGATTGGGGGGATGGATGGAGCCGAGATGGGATTTGGGTGGGGTCAATGGAGCCGGGATGGGATTGGGGGATGGATGGAGCCGGGATGGGATTGGTGTGGGGTGAATAGATGGAGCCGGGATGGTATGGGGGGATGGATGGAGCTGGGATTGGATCGAGGGGGGTGGATGGAGCCAGGATGGGATTGGGGCGGGGTGGATGGAGCTGGGATGGTATGGGGGGATGGATGGAACCGGGGAATGGATCGAGGGGTGGATGGAGCCAGGATGGGATTGGGGTGGGGTGGATGGAGCTGGGATGGTATAGGGGATGGATGGAGCTGGGATTGGATCGGGGGGTGGATGGAGCCTGGATGGCATTTGGGTGGGGTGAATGGAGCTGGGATGGTATGGAGGGATGGATGGAGGTGGCATTGGATCGGGGGGGGGGGTGGATGGAGCCGGGATGGCATTTGGGTGGGGTGGATGGAGCTGGGATGGTATGGGGGGATGGATGGAGCTGGCATTGGATCGGGGGGTGGATGGAGCCGGGATTGGATTGGGGTGGGTTGGATGGAGCTGGGATGGTATTGGGGGATGGATGGAGCCGGGATGGGATTGGGGTGGGGTGGATGGAGCTGGGATGGTATGGGGGGATGGATGGAGCCGGGGGGGGGGGATTGGGGCGGGGTGGATGGAGCTGGGATGGTATGGAGGGGAGGGATGGAGCCAGGATGGGATTGGGGTGGGGTGGATGGAGCTGGGATGAGATTGGGGTGGAGTGGATGGAGCTGGGATGGTATGGGGGGGTGGATGGAGCGGGGATGCCACTGTGCCCATCAAGTGCAGCCACTGTGCCCATCAAGTGCAACCATTGTGCCCATCAAGTGCAACCACTGTGCCCATCAAATGCAGCCACTGTGTCCATCAAATGCAGCCACTGTGCAAATCAAATGGATGCCACCCCTTTGTGGAAGACAGCATCTGTTTTATTGGGGGGAGTATATGTGCTGGGAAGGGAGAAAACTTGCTGGGGGGGGTGGATTTCATAGCCAAGCCCCCTTGTAGCACAAGTCCTAAAGTGCCCCCTAGCACACAGTGGCGTCACTAGGGTTGGTGTCACCAGGTACGGTAGAACATGGTGTCACCCCCTGCACTTAGCAGGCTAGTGTGTTGGTGTGTCTCTCACCCCTTAACCTGCCACAATGGATGGAGCAGGGATGGGTTTGTGGAGATAGATAGAGCTGGGATGAGATCAGGGGGATGGAGGGAGCCGGGGTGGGATCAGGGGGATGGAGGGAATGGAGGGAGCAGGGATGGGAGTGGGGTGAATGGATGGAGCCAGGATGGTTTGGGGGGTTGGATGGAGCCAGGATGGGATCGGGGAATGGATGGAGCCGGGGTGGGATTGGGGGATGGATGGAGCCGAGATGGGATTTGGGTGGGGTTGATGGAGCCGGGATGGGATTGGGGGGTGGTTGGAGCCGGGATGGGATTGGGGGGGGTGGATGGAGCTGGGATGTTATGGGGGGATGGATGGAGCTGGGATTGGATCGGGGGGGGGTGGATGGAGCCAGGATGGGATCGGGGATGGATAGAGCTGGGATGAGATCAGGGGGATGGAGGGAGCCGGGGTGGGATCAGGGGGATGGAGGGAGCTGGGATGGGATTGGGGTGAATAGATGGAGCCGGCATGGTTTGGGGGGATGGATGGAGCCAGGATGGGATCGGGGAATGGATGGAGCCGGGATGGGATGGGGGGATGGATGGAGCCGAGATGGGATTTGGGTGGGGTCAATGGAGCCGGGATGGGATTGGGGGATGGATGGAGCCGGGATGGGATTGGTGTGGGGTGAATAGATGGAGCCGGGATGGTATGGGGGGATGGATGGAGCTGGGATTGGATCGAGGGGGGTGGATGGAGCCAGGATGGGATTGGGGCGGGGTGGATGGAGCTGGGATGGTATGGGGGGATGGATGGAACCGGGGATTGGATCGAGGGGTGGATGGAGCCAGGATGGGATTGGGGTGGGGTGGATGGAGCTGGGATGGTATAGGGGATGGATGGAGCTGGGATTGGATCGGGGGGTGGATGGAGCCTGGATGGCATTTGGGTGGGGTGAATGGAGCTGGGATGGTATGGAGGGATGGATGGAGGTGGCATTGGATCGGGGGGGGGGGGTGGATGGAGCCGGGATGGCATTTGGGTGGGGTGGATGGAGCTGGGATGGTATGGGGGGACGGATGGAGCTGGCATTGGATCGGGGGGGTGGATGGAGCCGGGATTGGATTGGGGTGGGGTGGATGGAGCTGGGATGGTATTGGGGGATGGATGGAGCTGGGATGGGATTGGGGTGGGGTGGATGGAGCTGGGATGGTATGGGGGGATGGATGGAGCCGGGGGGGGGGATTGGGGGGGCGGGGTGGATGGAGCTGGGATGGTATGGAGGGGAGGGATGGAGCCAGGATGGGATTGGGGTGGGGTGGATGGAGCTGGGATGAGATTGGGGTGGAGTGGATGGAGCTGGGATGGTATGGGGGGGTGGATGGAGCGGGGATGGGATGGATGGATGTCCTCTCCCCCAAATCACTCCAGGTGAACTCTTTGCTTGTCCCACCTCCCTCGCCCTCTTCTTCATGCCCCCTTCCCTCCAAGACTCACTTTAAGAAGTCACAGACAGACCTCAGACCAGCGCACTCTCGGTACAGTGGTGTGCCTCCACTGTGCATTGCAGCTGAGCCGGCGCCCGTCATCTCTCCCCAGCTGCCTGACACACACACACAGTGCAGTGAGTGCACTGCGGAGCGGAGTGAACTGAACCCGCCCCTCCTCCTCCTCTGTGCACATGTGTTCGCTGATAAGCTCTTGCAGGTGAGGCAGATTTTAGTCTTAGACCCTTATGCTGCCTGCATACTTTTCACTTAGCAATGGTGTTGTGCAAGCAGAGTGGGGAGGGCAAGGGTTGTGCAGGTTGAGGGTCACAGGAAGTTATTGATAGGCAATGCCTGCCTTTCCACTAACCTGGACAGTGTTTTTTGCAAATGGACATCTGTTTTTCTACCCAGCCTGACAACTGCTGTCTTTTATTAACTCCTTTAACCTCTTTTCAGCCCAGCCACCCCCTAGTCTCCTTTCTTTTGTTCTCTCTGCCCTAAATTATCTAACATTCTAGGCCTATTACTTCTCTGTATACTGACCCCCTCCCCTTGTGCTTGTTCCCTCAGCCCCCTTCCTTTCTATTCCTAGAGCCACATTTCTAAACTTCAATAAGTAGTGCTAGCTCCTTTGTTACTTGTAATAAGGCTTACCTGTAGGTACTGTGAATATCTCCTACACTTGCAAAGTTTTGGAGATATTCAGAGTGCATGCAGCCGATGACATCATCGGTGCATGAGCTCTGAAGGTCCGAGTTACAGTGCCGGACCTTCAGAGCCTGTAGTCGGAGGCTGCGAACCTGGAAGGAAGACTGGGGGGAAGATGTCAGCTGGCGCTGGAGGGCTTCGTTCTAAGGTAAGTTTCTCATAATGTGCTAGTTGGCGATGCCTACTAGCACATTATGACATTACCTTGCAGGATTTTTTTATTTTTTTACCACTAGAGGTTTACAACTGCTTTAATATTAATCCATTTTATTTTACATAGTGCATTCTCAAAGTACTTTACAAAGGAAACAAAGACAAGGGAAACACAAAAAAAAAAACAGGTGAAGGCTTGTCTAAAGAAGAAAGCTTTCAGTTTTGATTTAAAAGAGTTTAAAATGAGTGACTCTCTGATATTCTTATGCCCCGTACACACGGTCGGAAATTCCGACCACAAAATCCGTCGGATTTATTCTGACGGATTTTGTCCGACGCTGGTGTTGCATGCACACAGTCGGACAAAGTTGTCGGAAAATCCGATCATTTTGAACATGGTGACGTTCGTTGCATACGACGGAACTACATAGAGGCTAGTAGCCAATAACTTTGGTCTCGTAATTTGATCTGAGCATGTGTGGCACTTTGTCCGTCGGAATTCTCTACACACGATCGGAAAAAGTCCGATCGGACTTTGTTGTCGGAAAATTTGAGAACAGGATCTCAAACTTTTTCTGTCGGAAATTCCGACGGAAAAAGTCAGATGGAGCCCACACACGGTCGGATTTTCCAACAACATGGTCCGATAGGACATTTTCCGTCGGAAATTCCGACCATGTGTACGGGCCATTAGAAGAGAATTCCAGAGTTTCAGGGCATAACAGGAGAAGGCCTTGTCTACCACAGAAAGTTAATGGGTTTGTCGGACACACAGGTGACCACAATCAGAGGAGCAAAAGTTACAGGGCGGGGGGGGGGGGGGTAAGTTGATAAAAATACAGACAGATAAAGGGGTGCCTAGCCATGCAGAGTCTTATAGGTGAGCATGGGTAATTTGAAGTCAGTGCAACTGGTAGCCTCAAGGTCTCAAGGTCTCAAGAATAGGAGAATAGGAGAAACATGATCACTGGAACTAAATACTCACCGGCTGTTTATATAAATCTTCTGCTACAGACAATGCTTTTTCAGGCTTAGTATCACTTTTAAAGCTTTGAGGAACAAGGGGTTGTTTGGGTCTACAAAAACGCAGGTGCTGAGTCTGCGTCCAATGAGCCAACAGCCCACAAGAATTTTGGGGAAAAAATTGGACTATCTCGGTACTGATAATAGATAAATGAAAAATAGAGGTAGAGAAAATATTAACGAGAAACAATTTTAATAGAAAAGACAATTACATACATAAAAAAATGTACAATGTACAATTCAGTTCATATAAAATCAACAAAATAACCCCTCCTAAACGAGTATCAAACACGACAGATGGGTGCAGGAGTTCGCCTGCAAACTTGGCGTTAGTTTGAACGTGAGGAGAAGGTGTCTCGACCGGTTTCACGGCCTAGGCCGCTTCTTCAGGAGAAAAATCAATGCATGTGGAGGCGGATTCCAATCGAGTCCAAAGTTGCCTTCCCCGGCGGATATGGAGGTTTTTTATTATGGACTGGGATAGGGTTATGTCAAGCCAGATCAAGATGCGGGAGCTTTGGGGGATCAGCTTTCCAATGTAATATTAGGCTTGCTCATGTAGTATAATTGCGGCTACCTTGAGCCGACACCAGCCTAAAAAGACATGGTGTTTTGTGCCCAGTTTGATTAGAAAGGTCTTGCAGCTAGGGATCCCAGTCTTAGCTCCGCATCTGAATCATTCCATATGCTCCTTTAAAGCTTTGAAGGCAGTATTATTTCAGCTCCTATTGTTAATAACATTAGCAACAATTTTTCCTGTTGTTTGCTCAAGAGTTTTGTTTTTGAGTCCATTAAACACCTTGCTACATTGTCTAAGGCAGTCTTTCTCACCTGGAATGCCAGTGTACCAGTCTGGGTTTGTCAGGGGTGCCATCACTACAGCATTCCAAAAAAAAACCTGGGGAGGTTGTTTTTTTTTGTCATAGCTTAATTGGACAGGCTGAAGTTAGAGGCTGATTGGTTACCATGCACAGCTGCACCAAATTTTGCACTCTCCAATTTTAGTAAATCAATCTTTGCACCTTGTGTTTACCGTGATGACCAATCACAGAGATGGCAAATGTAAACTGTAATACTGATATATGCTGCAATAATTACTTTCTTTTGATGTTCTATATATGTTGCTTTTAGCATTAACCCCTGCCCCTGCCCCACCTCTGGGGTGCAGTTTGGCATCTTCGCCTTGGACACAGGATGACTTTGGATATCTGGATGAATTAGCTCACCCTTTGCTCAATGACTTTAGTGCTACTGCTGCAAACATTGAAGTTACATTTCTCCAACTTTAAGAACATTTTATTTTTCAACCTAATGCAAGGTCATGATAATGATTTGATAAGTGTATCATATTGTAGTTTAATGATTATATGACTAAGTTGAGTAATGGAAAGTTAGTGTTCTTATAAATTCCTGCAGAAGTACTCACTTCAGCAAACAGTAGGCTTTTAAAAGGGTACTATGAAGTATTTCATGTTTTATAGGAAGTAGGATCATTTCTTGTATTTTGAAAGTGTTGTCTTTTGCACAGTTTCTTTTTCTACTTTTTCAAATAAAATGAAAATTTTAGAAACTAGAGAGGAGAAAGAACAGAAAAGAAAAAATGAATTGATCCACTGTGCCAACAGCTACAGAGATCAGTGGAACTTGTTCTTGAACTCATTTACTGCTTGTTATGAATATATAAGTACTTTTAATATTCATAACCTGGCACAGATTCAATTAAGGTAATAACCTTTTGCTGCGGAGTAAGTTTTTTTGTTTTTTTTAAATATCTGTTTATTAATATTTTTTCACCATCACAAGCACATCATGTAAACAAACAAAGAAAAACTGATTCCACAATACAATACCAGCATACATATAACAATAACATATTACATTCTATACAAAAAAAAAAGGAAACACCCAGCCCTCCCTAATATATATAAGTTCTCTCTCCCTCACCCCCAAACCTTCCCGTCAAAAAGCCCCCTTCACCAATCCTACCTACTTGAATCATCATACCTTAACTATTCTGTAACTTGTAAATAGTCTGTTAACCCCTATACTTCCATCTAATCCCAAAATAAATGGTGTCAAGCCTGGTAACATCAGTCATGGTTCCCACATTTCACTAAATTTATTTACTAAACCCCTATTCTTATATACCTGCCATTCCTTTAGCAGTGCATCATTTACCTGTGTCCGTCATTCCTCATATGTTGGACTTTTCCAAGATATCCATTTTATTGCTATTTTTTTTCATGCAACAAATAGCATCCTATTAATGGGTATCCTTATTACTGTGGTATATAGTTCTTTTTCTAATTGTCCTAGCAAACATATTCCTGGGTCTACCTTTATCTGGGTTTGATACGCCTAATTAATGGTTTCTACCACATTCTGCCAATAACTGAACAATTTGGGGCATTTCCAAAGCATATGCATTAAATCGGCAGATATCCGTGAACATTTCGGGCATTGTGACGTATTCCGCCTCCCCCATTGGTATAGTTTAACTGTTGTCCTATACGCTCTATATATTATGTATAATTGGGTTAGGCATTGCTGTGAAGATACTGATACAGACTGTACATATTCCAATATACACTGCCACGTTTCATCTTTAGTTTTTCCAAGATCTTTTTTCCCATCCTTTTCTAGCTAAACAACTATTTGTTTCTTGTGACTGCTCAATCAGGCGACAATAGAGAGTGGAGATTAAACCCTTCTTAACCTGTACCTTTGCTAGGACATCCATAAGTGGCATATTTTGTATCTTAACTTTTTTGTCTTTAAACTGACTCTGTAACGCATGACGCAATTGTAAATTTTGAAAAAATGTATGAGGGCCAATAGATATTTTTTCTGTACATCTTGAAATGTTTCTAATATATTGTCTGTATAAATCTGTGCAGTATATTTTATCCCCTTTTCTCTCCATACTCCAAACCATTTTAATTTACCTATTTCCTCATAGTTTTTATTTTCCCATAAGGGGGATTAAACAGATATAATTATATTGCATAATGCTACTCATTTCCTGACAGACTTTATGTATGAGTCCAAGGGTCAAACCCTGTGACGCATCACCAAAATTACCTGATTCTAATTGAACTATCAAGTGATATTGTGAGGATCTACTCAAGATTATCGATTGAATAGGATCAGTCTAATCTATCTCTCCCCATCCTGCAACCTGTTGGAGTTGTTCTGCTAGGAAATACATTTTAACATTTGGAATAGCTAGTACCCCCTTATTTTTGGGGAGTTGTAATGTATTAAGTTTAATTCTAGCATTTTGTCCTTTACAAAACAATGTTCGAATTAGGGAGTCAATTTTTTAAAAACCATTTAAGTGGTATACAAATCTGTGAATTGTGTAAAACGTAAAGTAGCTGTGGGGCCCAGATCATTTTTATTAAATTTGCACATCCTCCCACTAATAAAGTTAATTTAGTCCATACTTTACTCTTCATCTTAAATTTATCTAATATGGGGACTAAGTTATAATTAAAATATTCCTTTATATTAGAAGAAACCCATATACCTAGACATTTAAAAGTTGTGACAACTTGTATTTTATGGTCTGTTTGTGCTACCGCAAATGTTAAATCGTCAACTGGAAGTAGTACTGTTTTTTCCCAATTTATAGCACCCCGAAAATCTGCCAAAGGTCTCAATTAGCTTTATCACAAATATTAGGGATTGATCTGTATCTCCTAAGAATAATAAAGCATCATCTGTGTATAGGGAGATTTTGTCCACTCTTCCTCCTCTCTCAAATCCCCTAATAATAGTTGTTTGTCTAAGTGCTATTGCCAGTAGTTCTATAGCCAGTGTAAATAATAACGGTGACAATGGGCACCCCTGCCTAGTACCTCTAGACAGAGAAAATTTCTCTTATGCACCATTTATCTGTATACATGTTTGTGGCACTGTGTAATAATTGAATCCACTTTACGAATCCTCCAACCAACCCAAATTTCTTAAGGACCTCCCATAAATATATCCATTCAACGCAGTCAAATGCTTTGGCTGCATCTAGTGATAATATATCTCTCTTCCCTACATTATCTGATGGTATCTGTAAATTTAGAAATAGTCTTCTCAAATTTGTTGTTGTGGACCTTCCAGGTATAAAACCTGATTGGTCCACATGCACCAGTTTATACATAACTTTATTTAATCTGCATGTCAATACTCTTGCCTGAATCTTAGCATCAGAATTTAACAAGGAGATTGGACGATAAGATTGTAGATGATCCTTATTTAGCTTAGGTAATACCATAAAATAAGCATCATTCATAGATTACGGGAGCTTAAATGATATATGTGCATGGTTCAGTACTTTCAGCAGTTCTGGTAGCAAAATATTTCTGTAATGTTTATACATTTCCGATGGTAAACCATCTAAACCCGGAGCTTTCCCATTGGGGGAGTCTAAAACTGCCCTGGTTAGTTCATCTAATGGTAAAGGTGCATCAATGGTGCGTATTCGTATACCAAATAGGAATATTTCTCATAGTCAAGAGGACATACTATCCTTATTTACTACCTTTTACAAGGATCTATACCAGAGTAAGGCCACTTCTCATCTGAAAGAACTTGAAGACTTTTAACAATACCATCTAGAAATAAATGGTATTGTTAAAAGTCTTCAAGTTCTTTCAGATGAGAAGTGGCCTTACTCTGGTATAGATCCTTGTAAAAGGTAGTAAATAAGGATAGTATGTCCTCTTGACTATGAGAAATATTCCTATTTGGTATACGAATACGGGAAATAAAGTTAGACTTAGTCTGGGATTTACTGGAATTACTGCTAACATTTTCCGATGTTTCTCTCCCTCCCCAAAGTACTTACTCCTTACAAGAGATTTATCCCTTTCAGCTTTGTCCATAGCTGTTCTTTTGTATAAAAGTTGTATATCCTTCCATATAGCTATTCCCAAGTGTAGGGTTCTGAACATATTGAAATTATTTTTGTCATACTTCTGCTGCCAATAGAGTTTCCCATTCCTTACTTGTCTTTTTAAATCTACTTATTGCTTGTATCAATAACCCTCTTAAGAAAGCTTTCATAGTATCCCATACCAATTGTGGAGTCGTTGATTCTACATTATTAAGAAAAAATTTGGTAAGCGGTTGTCGATTGCGTTCATCCTGGCCCAACACCAGTAACCATGAAGCACCCATACGCCAGTAACTTTTATTATATGGTTTAATTTTTCTTATTGTCAACAAAACTGGGGAATGATCTGAGATCCCCCTTGCCAGACACTATATATCTGAAACCAATGGGAGGGTTAGTTCCGTGCTCATAAAGTACCATAAGTAGAAGAACAACAAGTAAAAGGTATATGTTCCAGGATTGAGGAGGCGCCACATATCACACAGACCTATTTCCTGTAAGTGTCTAGCAAAGGGGGTCTCCGACATTGGACCCTCCGAATAGCGATCCATACTCGCGTCACAGACATTATTAAAGTTATTATTGGAATACCGGGGTATTCAGCCAGAAATATACTAATCCTCCGCAGTATCTCTGAATTATAAGGCGGTGGTACATACACTGATCCTATTATACATGTAGTAGAAAATAAAGAGCATACCAATAGGACATATCTACCCTGGGAATCTATCGATGTCTTTCTGCAGAAAAATTGTATCCTCGTTAATATTAATGCACTAACCCCTCTTGAAAATGCAGAGAATACTGAATGATATTGAGTAGAAAATTTTGCATTTTGTAGTAGAGCGATAGTATCTTTTGTAGGATGGGTTTCCTGCAGACAGATTATCAATGCATTATATTGTTCTATAATATAAAAAATAGCCCTTTTTTTAACTGGGTCCTTCAATCCTCTCACATTCCATGATATTAATACTAGCTCATTAGCCATTATCCCTATCTGTTATACCTATAGCCAACGGTAAAGAGGTATATAGTGTAGCGGACCCCATTTTTAGAAAGGGGAATAGAATGTTTTCTTTGTAAGTATAGGTTAGATGTAGGTAAATTTCCTGGGCCTGGTTGTTTTTCCTGGGCCTGGTTGTTTATTTGGAGATGGGAGTGTTAGTGTAGAATGGGGTGTGACTGCCTACACTTAGACTCAGGGATACCTCCTCTGCTGGACAGTGGGCAGGACTGGACAGAGGGGAAGGACTGAGGTCTGAGTGGCAGGGAACCCATGTGAGAGAATAGACCAACGGTTAATTTCTTTGGTCAATGGGTGTCTCTCATATAAAAAGGGGGGTCATATGCTCAGGGAGGAGTTCAGAAGTTCAGAGAGAGAGAGAAGGGCCAGAGGGCCGGGGGTTCAGAGGCCCCGGAGCCTCCGGGCGGAGGTTTGAAGGCCTGGGTGTTCAGAGAACCCACAGCTGGATAACTGGAGGAGTAGGAGTCCAGGATGGCTCACATCTGGCCCATGGAAGAGCAGCAACCATGTAAAAGTCTAATGAAGACCGGGCATCCCATGCTGGGATGTACCTGACATCAAAGGAGGAGGAAGTAGGAGTCAATAGATGGAGGAAACTGGGAATCGGCTTTCTGTGAGTAACATGGACTGTTGATTGGGAGTGAGCAAAGGGAGTGCAACCCCTTGCAAAAGGTAAACACATATCTTACAGCAGAAACACTAAACATTTGGCTAAACAGGAGAAGCCATCCTCATTTAAAATATTCACAGACATTCAATTCATAAAAATCCTGGTAGTATCTTTCAAAATAAATAACCAGTTTACTTCACATCAAGTCAGTGCCATCCTATCACCGCCTCTTATCAGCACATCCACCCTTACTCAGTTCCTTTTACTATGGAAGTGAGTTGGGTATGACAAACTCAAATGTCATTCACCACCTTAGACCACTTTACTGTTATGCCACGTACACACGAGCGGAATTTCCATTGGAAAAATCTTGGATGTTTTTTCCGACAGAATTCTGCTCAAGCTTGGCTTGCATACACACGGTCACACAAACGTTTGCTGAACTTTTGACCATCAAGAACGCGGTGACGTACTTCACTACAACGATCCAAGAAAATTAAGTTCAATGCTTCTGAGCATGCATCGAATTGTTTCGGAGCATGCGTAGGAATTTTGCGCATCGGAATTGGTACAGACGATTGGAATTTATGATCAGAACTTTATCCGACCGAAAAATTGAGAACATGCTCTCAATCTTTTGCTGGCTGGAATTCCGCCAGCAAAAGTCTGATGGAGCATACACACGTCACATTTTCAGACCAAAAGCTCTCATCGGACTTTTGCTGGCTGAATTTCCACTCCTGTGTATAGGGCATTACAGCAAGAAGTTTTTCCTCTACCTAATTTCCCTGCATTGGTCACAAAAATATACTTGAATAAATACACGTGATGTGAATTAACAAGAATGAGATATATTTAAACAATACCCAGAATTTAGTCCCTCCCCTAATATAAGGAAATATGCCTATTTTTTCCTACCTACTTCTTTTACAACATATTTTTGGGGATGTCAAGTGTTTTATTAAAATTTAGCTCAAACAGATGATGGTAAACGTTGAAACTTTTTTTTTTTAAGGCACTTACATAGCGCCATCAATTTGTGCAGTGCTTTACATATACATTGTACATTCACATCGGTCCTTACCCTCAAGGAGCTTACAATTAAAGGTACCTAACTCACATTCATATACTAGGACCAATTTAGACAGAAGCCAATTGCAGATTATTGATGCAAATTCCAGGCAGGTATTGTCATGTTTGGGATTTGAACCAGTGACCCTTTTTACAGCTAGGCGAGAGTGCTACCCACTACACCACTGTGCCACCCAACTGCTAGGCAGAAACTTGTATGGTTTTGTTTCTATCAGCAATTTCTAAAAATGTAAGTTGGTTGGCACCATTGTTTTGATCACAAGGTTATAAGTGAGTTTGCAGCTGTACATTTTCTCTAATTGTTTAATACTGTTTTAATATTTTAAAACATTAATATCCTAATCAATATTACTCTTACCAATTGTTTAAAGTAAAATACCCCTCTATTTTTTTTCTCCACTGCATTATAATAGGAAACAAAAGGTAACATTATGTAACACGATCCATTGTGCTGGAAAACTGTCAGGACTGCATATAGTAAAAATCCACTTGAATGATTTAAAGTAAATTTAGGCCATTCTTTCTTTATCTGGAGATTTTCCGTAATCCGATGTCAACAGTCATCATCTAATTCTCTGTCTGAGTATAAGGTACATGTTGCTGGCTTAAATCACTTTAAGAATTGTAAACATGTGTACACCTGACAGCCTCTGAGAAGTATATGTTGATCCTACTACTGGTACGATTATTTCTTAAGTTAGTGTTCCCATGGAACTTAACCTCTCTTTCATACAAAATGATTTGCTATACCAAAAAATGCCTACTTGTATGTATTTTTATTTCAACAAGAACTTTTGCTGTTTATTGTACTTTCTACTTTGTCCATAAGTGGCCACATAAATGAATATTGATGACTACATTTATCTCTATAGCTGCTGAATGACAGTATTCAAACTATGAAATACACTACTTGTGCTCAGTAGAGTCATTAGGAGATTCAACAAATGTAGCAAAAGTGATGTAGAATGAATACATACAGAGAGAAAAAGAATAGAATGTGTGCATAATATAAGGTTTATAAGTCTATAATACTAAAATCATTTAGCATAACCACAGTATACACACAAATTCTGTGCTCAAATATATATAATAAAAAAATAATAATAAAAATAATAATAATAATGCTGCCAGCTGACACTAATTTAGTGAAATCACAACACTTACCAATACCATAAATAAATAGAAAACTGTGCAGCACAACAAAAATAAATCTGTTGTACTGAATATCAACACTAAAATATAAAAAAAGTGCTATATATATATATATATATATATATATATATATATATATATATATATATATATATATGTCTAAGACTTATGTCAAAAAGTCTACTATATGTCTTATGACATACTGTAATTATTTTTGTTTTAAAGATATACAGTAATAATATTGGAAAACATTTTCTTTTTTTTTTCTTTTCTATTTAAGGATTGCAGGATATATAAAAAGACATAAAACCAACATGTTAACCAACTTCTCCCAGCGTCAGACCCAGTCCAATGATCATAATTCAGTTTTTGTACACGAGTGAGACAGTGTAACAGTTTCCATTATCACATTTTCGACCAAATGGTCACCAAATCCAGGTCTGAAAAGCTTCAAGCTGTGATTCAAAATGCAACTTTGCCTATGGCATCTGTACTACACGTTAAAGTGTAAAATGGGTATTAAAGCATAGGGATAAAGATATGGCAGCTGCCATGGCTGGCTTGTCTTTACAGATGACAGCTCAATGGCTGTCATTCTGACATTCTGCTTACCTAAAGAGTTACTAAAACACGAATATGAATGCTTGCTCCATGTCAGGTAGTTTTGTGAATATTATCTCTTGAAGCCAGATGAGAATGACAGTCCCAGAGCTTGCACTATTAAAAGTAAAATGCAATGATTTGTTCATAATTAGTTTATTTTATTAATTGTTCATAATTATTTTTTTTTATAAAATATAAATATTTTACATAAACATGTTGTGTTCTCTTTTTCAGCCAGGGGGTGGAGTTTTAAATTCTTGTTCAGATATGTGTGACTGTTTATCTATAACCTGTTTAATAAAGCATTTTGTTTACAGGCTCCAAAGCTCAAGCTGTAATTTAACACATACTATAAGTGGGTGATTAATCAGCAGGGCCTCATCTTTTATCTTACAATGTAATACAAAGTTGTAGTATGACAAACACCAGACAAACTGGGCATACCAGTAAACAATAAACATTATTTGCGTTAAGAATGCTAGATGGAACTCAGAAGCTACATGCTTTTAGGCAAATTCAACAGTCATTGTAATCACTGTAAATGCTCCCATGGGCCTAAGTTTGAGAAGGCAATACAACTGGGTAAAAGTAACAATGTTTGCCAAAACAAAGTGACAAAATATGCAATTTAGTGTTTGCCAAATGTTTTATTAAAATATCTTTAATTTTAATGCACAATGCCAATCATTTTTTTTTATTTAGGAATAGATGAAAATCTTGACTAAAACACCAAATGCCAAATCTTACCATCTGTTTAATTTCACGCTGTAATATTTTTTGTGCATAAACAATATTCAGTAATCACCATGTTGCACAGTTGACTATCACTTCATGATTTACTTAAATGTGGTTATTCTATGGTTAGAATATTCTCAGTTTGAATACAAAAGCGCAGAAAAAATAATATTTTCAGAGAAATGGATTAGAATTGCCTGCTGTTTGTCAATTAACAAAAAGCATACATTTCAAAGTCTTCTTTTTAGGAAAATTGGAAAGAAAGCAGTGCTGGTAATATTTTAGGGAAGCTACCAGGATAACACTGAACAGAAAAAAAAAAAGAAAGAAAGAAAGAAAGGAAATTCTATGGTTACAATGGGCTTAAAGCCTACTAAATAGCTAAATAAATGTTATCTGGGAGACTTGTCAAGTTCCAGTCTCCGAAAAAAACACAATTTGTTTGCAACAAGAAAGGGTAAGTGCAATGTATAGTGTCTATTATTATGTAAAATGCAAGAGGTTAATATAGTTGATTATATGTTGTCTAGTCAGTCTGTGTTGAAATCATATTACTAGTCAAATATAGCAATAAAATACAGGCAAACTTTCATACATTTATTATGCACTCTTGTTTTAAAACACCCATTGGTCCTCCAGATTTTGTAATGATTCTATAACAGATTTTTTTGAATATTGGCAAATCAGTTCAAGTAATCTTTTCCTTATATTGACCTATTATTGAATTTCGGTACTTTGCATAATTATTCAACGCCTGTGGACTTTGCATAATTGTTCAACTCCTTTAAACTTTTGACACAATTTTGAGTTATTTACAAATGTAAATGGAAAGGTTCTGTCTGTGCTTTTCTCAGCCTACTGAATCAGTATTTTATGATTTTAAAAAACATCCGTAAGTATCTGTAAGCAGTGGACATGGTCTGACCCGCCAGAAAATATTTGTTGTGAAATAGATTTTCATAATTATTCAGGGTCTACCAAAACATGATTGTATATGTGTATTAGGTAGGTGGAAATACGAGAAATCCAACAAAGCCAATCATGCCATTCCTTAAGACTGATCAGACGGTATTACCTGTAAAAGTTGTGACATACAGTTGTTTCCTGATTTGATGATACCTAGGTGAATAAGAATAGTAAGGATTAACTGATACCTGTGGATAAGTGAAACTATCAATAACTTTGTAAGTCTGCATTAAATAAAATAAAAAAATATATATATATATACAGCCATAGTATTTTTTCTGACAAAAAATAAAATGATTGTGTAAAAAGCCTAGGCATATGGGATAATGATATCATCAGTATGCTGCAAGTTGTATAACAGCTCAGTTTACCCCTTTCACACTGAGGCAGTTTTCAGGCATTTTAGCACTAAAAATATCGCCTGAAAAGCACCTGAAAACTGTCTCCCATTGATTTGAATAGGTGCTTTCACACTGGGACTGGACGGTGCGCTTGTGGGGTGGTAGAAAAAGTCCTACAAGCAGCATCTTTGGGGCATGTTTGAAGTGCTGTAAAAATCGATCCAATAAAGCACGAGCACAATAAAATGGGTCTTTTTTTTTTTTTTTAAAAAGCTACCCGCCAGCACCCAAAATACGCTGCAAAACCACTGCTAAAGCACCGCAAAAACGGCCACGGCTTTGGCAGCTGTTTTAGCAGTGCTTCAGTGTGAAAGGGGTCTTCTAGTGAACACTTAGACGGCATGTAGATGGCAACATATGAAACTGCAGACACTGCTAACACCTGCATGGGACAAGATGTTAGTAAGTCCTAACATCCAATAAAAACCCATGTTTGCTCTAGTTTTTGGGGCCTAAGACAAACACTTCAGTCACCTTTTCCTTGTCATGGTCTGAAGGTCCTCTATGATTTTTTTATTGATTCTCTAATTATGTATCCATTTTATTAATAAAAAAAACTCCTCAATTTGTCCTGTATATATTTATCTACCATTCATTGTGACTATACAATAATCCTTTACAATGTCAAAAAATAACTATTCCTATTTGTTTTGTATAAAATGTCATATTCGTTGAACTTTCAAGCTCCTATTCAAGCTGTCTACTTTTTTAAGCAGGAAAATCCTCTGAACTTGTTAGAAGTACCTCTAGGGGTACATGTTGAGATCCATTGCTCTCTAAAGACAGTCAGTCAGGTAAGTTTTCTGAATTCACATAGATGTACGGTACATTATTCTTTTAACTGATCCCTCCTCCAAAGTCTCATATTCAAGTGTTACAAGAGCCGTACAAAACATCATGTTTTATTTCTTAGACTCTTTTTGTAATTCAGTAAATATTTAATGCATTAGGAGCTATTGTTTCCGCACTGGAAATACATTGAAGACAGTAAATGCTTCCAGTTATTCATGCATTTTTTAATGCTTAATAAAACTATTTATAATTTGGGTTATAATTTAATTACATAAGAATGAAGAGACGATCTTTCAATAGTGTATCTGAGAAAAGACTGCAGTAATAAACCAAGCCTTCCAAAATGTAGGCTGCTCCTCAGAGTTAATAGAGAGTATTTCATGCAATTACACTTTTTTAATCAACCATTTGGCAGCAAGAAAAAGAAAATGTAAAAAGTATACTTGCTGTTCCCAATAATAACAAACAATGTTCTTGCCAGCTGTGTTACTTTGATAAAAAAAAATACAAAAACATATGTTGATTGTGAAAAGTTTTTTTTCCAGCCTTTCTTATATAAAAGCATATTTCTTTGTAATATTGTTGGCATTGTATTGTTCTTGTTTGATTTTATTGGATGTTTTAATAATACTTATGGAAAGTCTAAAACAGGGAATAAATCTTTTAAGTTAATTTTTCCAAAGTGCATTTTATGCATATATTACTTTAAAATTATTGTGACCTTAGATCAATATTTTCCTAAGCGCAAACTAACACTGTGCTTATTCTTGGCACTACAAAGAAAAGTGATAAAATGCAGCATCCTATAGCAACTATTCAGAACCCATTTTTTACTGTCATGTGCTGTGCTTTGTGCATCATTTTTTAATAGATGTGTGCCTCTGTCAGGTTCTTATTGTTGTCTATGTCCTTGCTGAAAAGACTTACGAAAAGACTTACGAAAGGCAAATCCACTTTGCACTGCAAGTGCACTTGAAAGTGCACTGAAAGTGCACTTGGAAGTGCAGTCGCTGTAGATCTGAGGGGGACATGCAAGGAAAATAAAAAACAGCATTTTAGCTTGCACATGCTTAGATGGTAAAATATGCAGAGCTTCCCCTCATTTCAGATCTACCCCTCAGAATTACAGTGACTGCACTTTTAAGTGCAAAGTTTGACTTGCCTTCCGTAAATAACCCCCTATGGCTTATTTTGTTTTCATAAGTAATGTGTGCTTAACACTCTGTCATGGTAAAGAAGAAAGGGGCTGTCATATTTAGTTATTCAATGTTTCTGGTTACCAAGCAGGGTTAAAGGGGTTGTAAAGCTTCGTGTTTTTTCACCTTAATGCATCCTATGCAATAAGGTGAAAATACACCTTGCACTCTCCGGCCCCCCAAGCCCCCGTTTTACTTACCCGAGCCCCAAATCTCCGTGGGCGCGATCCCGCGTTGCTTTCCCCCAGCTCCTGTGGGTTCTTCATTGGATGATTGATAGCAGGGCAGGCCAATCAAATCAATGATGCGGCGGGGACAAGTGATACACTCAGCGGCTATGGCCACCAACTGTATCACACGGGAGCGCTCCTGCAAGCTAACCCCCTTTGGAGAGCACTTCCCAGAGGGGGCTTAGCTCTTGCAGGGAGGAGCTGAGACAGCTGCCGAGGGACCCCTGAAGATGAGGATCGGAGCCACTCTGTGCAAAACTAACTGCACAGTGGAGGTAAGTATGACATGTTTGTTATTTAAAAAAAAAAAAAAAAACCTATACAACCACTTTAAGGGTTACATCAGTAATGCAGAATGCCCTGTATACCAGTAGAAGGTTCTACCCCAATGAGCTGACAGTGAAATGTGAAATGTGAAGTAGCATAGCATAGCAGATAGTACTACATTGAAAAAAAAAAATCCTAAAGCCAGCTGTATATAATAAGCAGTCACAGTTGAGCCCCAGGTAAAAGGTGCTAGCTTGTAACAACACCTGTTTATGGAAGAATAATACATATTATTATATAAATAATTAAATCACAGATTACCAAATGTATACATCAAAATAATAATAATAATAATATGATATTAATAACAATAATACAGAGTATTATATCTCTAAATAAACCCCAGAAGGGCATTAACAAAGGCTTTTAACCACTTCACCTCTCATCCCTGTACACCCCCTATGGATCCGAGCAGTTTTTACATTTTTGCTATGGGCCTGTTTATTCGACAATAACTCTGTCAATACTTAAGAAAACAAAGTAAAACATACATTGTTATTTAAGGACAAAAACAAATTTCTTTTTGTGATATTGGCTTTCAAAAAAAAAAAAATTTCATACAATCCTCAAACAAAAAAAATAACAAAGCTGAAAAAAACACCCATTTTACCAGTGATTGAGAAAAAAATAATGTTATGTAAAAAAAATAAAAGTAGGAGATATATTCTATAATTTGTCCTTTTTAAAACTACACTAAAATTATGATTCTTGCACAAAACATTGCAAAGTTATTACAAATAATATAAAAACATTTTTTATTTTTTTGTATTTTATAAAATGTTACACTAAGAAAATTAACAAACAAAACACAGAAAAAAAAGATTAAATATTAAAGGTTAATAAAACAAAAATGAGAAAACCGCTAAAAAAATAATAGTTAAAGGTGTTCATTGTTAGAACTACCTGAATTTGTCACCTATGTCAGTAATGTTACTGAAACAGGTGCAAATGCTTGCCTGAATTAGGTGCAGGTATTTAGAAGGAAAACTACTGCCAGTAAACTGTTGCACGTGCTTTATTGAATTAACTTGATCTTTTTATTGAATTCCTGTTTTGAATTTATGATATTTAGAAGACCTGCAAACTTTTAAAATGAAGCACACCTGTGCTACGTGTGGAAGAAAAAGTACCGTATATACTCGAATATAAGCCGAGATTTTCTTTTTTTTTTTTCACAATCAAAGTTTTTATTGAGAAAAAGTTGCATACAATAGAAATATCAGAATGATAATTTGCAGTGCACATTGTAACAAGAATAGAGACTTGTATCGTCTCAACATTGGAACATAGTAACAGAAAACGTAACTTTCAGGCGTTGCTAGATTTAACACATAGCGTAAGGCAATGATTATTGATTGCTGAGTGGGGGTAGGGTGAGAGGTGGGTGGGGTAGATTTAGGGTGACATTTGGAGGGGCGGTGGAGGGGACACGGGTGGGAGGGGTAAAAAAAAAAAAAAAAAAAAAAAAAAAAAGGGGGGGGGACTCTAGATAATGTGGAGGTGCTTAGATGTTTTCCCAGGCGTATTAGGAGCGTGGCGTATTGCCGGTGTTTAGATTCATGGCTCTTATAGTGTTTAGGTGATTAAGGCGGAATATTCGTTGGAAAGGGTGAAAACCAGCCAAGGCTGCCATAGTGAATTGAAACTGGACCCGTCTTCTTTTTTCATTGCCAGTAATTCCTCGATTTTATACATGTAACGTACCCTGTCCAACCAATCCTTGACTGTAGGAATGTGAGTGGTTTTCCAGTGCAAAGGTATTAGACTTTTAGCTGCCGTAAGAAGGTGCCTAGATAGAGATTTTTTATATTTTCTAATTGAAAATGAATTGATATGTAGCAGGCATGCAGCTGCGTCTAGTGTAATTTTTGTTTCTGTGATGTGTTTGATCCATCTAATAATTTGGTTCCAGTAGTCAAGGATTGGGGGACATTCCCACCAAAGATGTAAAAGAGTACCTATATCATTTCCACAGCGCCAGCATAAGTCTGATGCCGTTGCAGACCATTTCTTAGCTTTAACTGGTGTTATATACCACTGTGTAAGGAGTTTATATGATATTTCTTGGTATCTAGTACTAAGTGAGCATTTGTGTGCAAAAATACAAGCTTTTTCCCAATGTGCCTCACTTATTATAGAACCAAGTTCATTCTCCCATCTTTCCTTGTGTTTGTTTCTGCTCAATTTGGTAGGATGGGATAGCCATTTGTATGCTAATGAGGTCGTGTTAGCTGTTTGTGAGCCTTTAAGGCAGATATCTTCTAGAGGTGTGAGTCTCTGGTGAAATGAGGGTTTGTTCTTGCTGTTAAGAAGAAAGTCCCTTACCTGTACGTAGAACCAAAAGTTTGAAAAAACCTCTTTATATTCCATTTTGAGCGTATCTAGGGATTTAACCCTGTTTCCATTCATGCAGTGGGTAGCTAAGAGTTTGGTGGCATGTCTTGGGGATGAAGACATTTTCAGGTTCATACCTGGTGGGAAATCTGGGTTGTTAACTAAGGGGGTTAGTGGACCTGGGATTGTGGCCAATTCGTGTTTTGTGGCTAGGGAATGCCAGATTTTAAGGGTATTTGCGACTAGTGGGTGTGTGATTTCCCTGGTATATCTAGAGTGTCTAGTCCAGGGGTAATAGAGTAGTTGCTGGGGGTTGTGCGCGTGTTCTAGTTGTACCCAGTCTTTTGTTTGGCCATGACAATGCCAGTCTATTATTCTGGATAGATGTGAGGCCTGATAATATTTTTTAAAATCAGGCAGGCCAATACCGCCTCGGCTTTTGGGCCAAGTTAGGGTATTGAAGTTGGTCCTGGGCCTTTTATTTGACCAGAGGAAATTTCTCTGAATGGAAAGCAATTTGGAGAAAAAGGTATTGGGTATATGTATGGGTAACGCATTGAAAAAATATAATAGTCTGGGGAGGATAGTCATTTTTAGTATTGAGGCTCTTCCGAACCATGAGAACTGTTTTGTAGTCCATTGTCGGAGGTCTTTGTTTATGTTGCTCAGTAGGGTCGTAAAGTTGGTCGAGTATAAAGAGTCAATGTTAGAGGTTAGTTTGATACCTAAATATTTTAGAGAGTTAGGTTCCCATTTAAATTTGAAATTTTCTTTAATCAGTTTAAGCTCATCAGGTGGTAAGCTTAGGTTGAGGGCTTCAGACTTTGATTGATTCACTTTGAAATTTGAGATAAAGCCGAATGTTGCGAATATATTTATGAGGTTTGGGAGTGTGGTGTGGGGACGCGTTATGAAGAACAAGAGGTCATCTGCATAAGCAGCCGTCTTGTATTCCCTCTTGTGTACTGTAAAGCCTGTTATGTCGATTGATTGATTTATTGTTCTAATGAGGGGTTCTAGTGTAAGAATAAAAAGTAGGGGAGAGAGGGGGCAGCCTTGTCTGGTACCGTTGTGTATATGAATGGGGTCAGATAGGGTATTGTTGATTTTGATTCTAGCCTGCGGGTTTTGATAGAGAGCCTTAATCCAATTAATCATATTTCCTCCTAAGCCTATGTGTGCGCAGGTAGCAAACATATATTCCCATGAGACCCTATCGAAGGCCTTCTCTGCGTCTGTAGAGACCAGAAGACCTTCGAGTTTTTGCTGGCGTGCATAATGAATCAAATTCAGGGATTTGGTGATATTGTCCCTAGCCTCACGTCCGGGCATGAAGCCCACTTGTTCTGGTCCTATAATTTGGGTGAGTAGGGGTTTTAGTCTGTTAGCTATAATCTTAGCTAGTAATTTAACGTCTATATTGAGGAGTGAAATTGGTCTAAAGTTTGCACAGTCTGTGTGGTCTTTGTCTGGTTTGGGGATGATTGCTATGTGGGCCATGAGTAGGGAGTCTGAGGTGTTTTTGTGGGAGGCCAAATGGTTAAATGCTGTGAGTAATGGTTTGGAGAGCAGGGTTGAAAATGTTTTGTAATACTGGGAGGTCAGTCCGTCGGGTCCAGGGCTTTTCCCTGTTTTTAATTGTTTAATTGCGTCTTGGATTTCAGTCAAGGAGATGGGGGTATTCAGGGTGTCAGTATCTAGGGTTTTCAGGGCGGGAAGTTTACTGTCTTCTAGGAATTGTTTTATCAGGTCCTCCCTGGTGTGATGTATATGTGCCGGTTTGTGTTGGGGGGTTAGGTTATATAGTTTGGAGTAAAATTCCTGGAATAGGTCTGCTATTCTTTCAGAGTTGTGTTCTAGAGTCCCATTTTTGTTGCGTATGGCGTAAATGTGTTTGGCTGTGGTTGCATCCCTCAGAGCTCTAGCCAACTGTTTGCCACTTTTGTCTCCTTGTTCATAGAAAACACTTTTACGGAAGAACAAAGCTTTTTGCGTTTGAAAGTGTAGGATTTCTAGTAGATCCTTTCTGCATTGAGTAAGTTCGTCAGCCGCTATAGCTGTGAGGGTTTTTTTGTGTTGTGTCTCAAGTTGGGCTATTTTAACCGATAGGTCATGTATGTTTTTGTTTTTTTCTTTCTTCTTTCTGGCACCCCACTTGATGAATTCCCCCCTGATGACACTTTTGTGCGCTTCCCAGTTGTTAAGTGGGTTTGTATCTGTGTCTATATTAATTCTGAAGTATGCGTTTATTGCTTTGTGTATGTCATCGTGTATGGTCTGGTCTGTGAGCAAAGAGGCGTTCAGTCTCCAGTTAAAGGGGTTGCGGTTAGTCTGGTTGAGTTTTAGGGTGATGGCTGTGGGAGCGTGGTCTGAGATTGTGATAATGCCTATGTCAGCTCTTTTGATAGTGGTTAAGTCTCGTTGGGTTATAAAGATCAAGTCTATTCTGGAGTAACGTCTGTGAGGGGGGGAGTAGTATGAGAAGTCCCTGTCGGTGGGATGAGTTGTCCTCCATGAGTCTACTAGTGTGAGGGACTGTAATAGGAGTTTGATTCTTTTCAGGATTCTGTAGGATACATGGGTGTAACCTGTTGAGGTGTCTTGGAGGGGGGATAGTGGGATATTAAAATCTCCTCCTAAGACAATACAGCCCTCGGCAAACCATTTGAGTTCCCTGACAATCGTATTGCAGAAGGTGATGTGTGCCCTGTTTGGGAAGTATACGTTCGCTAAAGTTATGGGGGAACCCTCCCAGTTGCCCTTCAGAAATATGTATCTGCCGTCTGGGTCTATGAGTTGGTTAGTCAGTTCAAAGGGGGCGTTTTTGTTTATAAGGATTGAGACCCCTTTAGTCTTGGCTTGTGGATTTGTTGCGTGATATGCTCTTGTATAGAGATTGTTGGTAATTTTAGGGATGTTTTGGCCTTTGAAATGTGTTTCCTGTAGAAATACTAATAAGGGATTAGTGAGTTTAAGTTCTTTGAGTAGTTTGGATCTTTTTTCTGGTATGTTGAGTCCATTGATGTTATGCGATATTAATGTTGGGGTTTTACCTAAGAAGGAGTAAGACATTGTTCAGGAGTTGAGGGAGGTCTGATAAAAAAAAAAAAAAAAAAAAAAAAAAAAAAAGGGGGGGGGGGAGGTGGGGGGGAGGGTTGGGCGGTGGGGTCTGGAGGGTTGGTGTGGGGGGGGGGGGGTAGTTAGGGGTTGTAGGGTAGGATTGTAGTTGAGTCTTGGTTCAGGCAGGCAGCCGCCTGACTCTGAATCAGTAGTGAGGCGTTATGAGATAACGTCTGAGTTGACTCTGGGGGGTTAGTGGGAGGCACACCCGTGGATGTGTAAAGTGTAACTGTGTGTGGAAGTACCTCCGGATTCAAGGCGTGTCGGGAGGCCCTAGGTGTGGGTCGGTTAAGATAGTTGTGTCTTAGGCCTTGTATGAAATATAACAGATATTATACGTACAGGAACATAAATAAACAAAACTTAGTTATATCTTATCGTTACCGTTGCAGCATAGTATGTCCTTTTGTTTAAGATGCAAGAGAGAAGCGATATGTATACACCAAGAGTTCTGGATTAAACATTCTATAACTAAGCAGATTATGCAACCTAGCTTGGATCGTGATCCCCTGCCCTGTGTCACAGCGGCGGGCCCACCACTCATTAGGCCCGCCGTTGGGACCCCTGCGAAGATCCCGAGAAGCTGTCAGTGCATAGATGCTAATGATCAGCCTCTAAATTATGAGAGGCGGTATATATAAAGTGGAACAAACAATACAACCAGGTAGTAACTGTTGACTGCTGGGGTCCGGGTGTGTCCTTCTGTAAAGATTACAGCCAGTAATGGGGTGAACTTCAGTGTCAGTTTGATGCTCTGGGACTGATGTCAAGGATTAGCATCCGACTCTTTGCCTCATAGTGTTCTAATCTTCCAGGGGATGTGAGTATAAGTGTCTCCTCTGTGGATCATCGATGCCAGTCTATGACTGCGTGGAGGGTGAGGGAGGTTCGGCATCTATGTGGTTTAGTGTTGTTGTTGTGCGTTTCAAAGTTCCGTACTGACCTGAGTTCCTGTGTTTCTTATCCTCAGGTGGTTGTCATCTAGTCTTTGGCTGTGGAGGGCGGAATCAGGGGTAGTATTAGTGCTTCCGGACTGTAAGGTGAGAAAATGTTTTAAGGAAAAGTATAGAGTCAAACCATATTGAACCTATGACCTGAGGGTAGGGCAGATTTAGTTTTCCTGCTGGTGCGTAATTGGTTTGTTTGTTTCCATTTTTCTTTATGGTTTCAAACCTCTACTATAAGGTATAGGACTTAATGAAGCGGAAAGTGAGGTGTTGGGAAAAATATAAAAAAGAGAGCAACAAAAAAAAAAAAAAATTTAAAAAAGGGAAAGCCTTCTTAACTCTATTGGCGTGTCTATTTCAGGAGATCTTCCGCCATCTAGTGGGTGTAGGTACCAACTGCAGGTGGTGGCATAAGTGAGTTGTAGTATTCAGGTGGCTGTTTTGTGTTGTATACCCGCATAGTTCCGTACTAACCTGGATTTCTGTATTCCTTACCCTCAGGTGGTTATCCTCTGTCCTTTGGCTGTGTAGATTGGAGTCGCAAGAGAAATAGTGGGTCAAGCCTGTAGGGTGATATTATAGGTAAAGGAAAAATAGGGAAAGCATGCAAATAAACCGTATCAAGCATATATCCTGAGATTAGTGCAAGTTGAGGTTTCCTGCTGGTATGCATTTGGATTGGCTATTTGGGTTTTGTGGTTATAATATCAAGTCAGACTTCTAGGGGATAAGTCTTAGTGGTGTGGAATGCGAGGCATTGGAAAATAGAAAGCATTTTCAGATCTAGAGGGCTATTTATTTCTTGTGGTCTTCTGCCATCTAGTGGACGTAGGTACAAATTGCAGGTGCAGGCATAGGTGAGTTGTGGACTTCAGGTGGTTATTTTGGAGATATGATGAGTTTTAGAGAGTCATTAGGTATGCTTGGTGAAGATGATACACTTGTTGTCTGCTTACACCCTTGGTCCCTTGCCAAAGGGTGAGTTATGGTTGTTTCTGTTGGCACCTCCTCTGCTTTTCCCTTGGTGGTAAGGGGATTTAGCTGGCGATGGGCCTGATGGGGAAGGCATGTTGTTAATATACGGTGGGAGTCTGTATTCTGCGTACCATTCATGCAGATCTATAGGGGCTATCTGCAGGTTTTCAAAAAACTTCTGCAAGTCATCCGGGACTCTGAGTAGGTGCTGCTTGCCGTTATAGGAGGCTTGGAGAGCGAAGGGATATTTCCATCTATAAAGAATTCTTTTTTCCTTAAGCACTTCCAATAGGGGCCTTAAGGCTCTTCTGTTTTTTAGTGTGATGGGGGAAAGATCTTGGAAGAGCTGTACATTCACCCCATTAAATGTCACTTGTTCACTCAGTCTTGCTTTTTGGAGAATCTCCTCTTTTAAGGGGAAATTTGGCAGGCAGCAGATAATATCTCTCGGTGGGTTGTCATCTGGGGCCCTGGGTTTGAGAGCTCTGTGAGCTCTGTCATACTCAATGGGGGAGTCTGCGGGCCGTTCCAGGAGGCCGTTAAAGATGGAGGACAGGGCTGGCTTGATCTGCTCTGGGGTGACTGACTCGGGCACACCTCTCACCCTGATATTATGACGTCTCCCCCTGTTATCGAGTTCCTCGATTTGCCTGTTCATATCCAGCATGTGTTGGGAGTGGGTGTCAGTGATTTCATCCAGTCTTACCAGGGCCCTGTCTCTCCTTTTCCCCGCTCTCTCATTTACTGCCATCTGCTCTGTAAGCCTGAGGAGTTCTGTTTTGAGGTCAGTGATGGCTGCAGAAAACGAGTTTTTAATATCTGCAGCTATTTCTGTCATGGTGGAGTATGTCAGGGGCAGGTCATGGGCTGCATTACCTCTGGAGGAGTCTTCTGAGGCTGGAAGGGAGACTTCATCTTCGTCTCTGTCCTCATCCCCTCGTGCTCCGTACTGCGGCGCCATCTTGGATTCGCTGCGGTCCCCGCTATAGCGGTATTTGTTGAGGCTTGCTGCCGATAGTTTCCCCTTTGGAGTCCCTGTTGATCGTAGGGAACGATTGTGGAGCCCCTTCTTTGTGTATGTGGGCATATTCGTCCTGTAGAGCGGCCGTTTTTTGGCTCTGGGCCTCCCGTTCTGCCGGAGCTCTCTCAGTCAGCGTCCATACACGCTGCGCGCCAAGCCACGCCCCAAGCCGAGATTTTCAGCCCATTTTTTAGGGCTGAAAGTCTACCCCTCGGCTTATATTCGAGTCACTGCCGTCTGCCTACATGAACAGCTTGTCATGCAGACAGACGGCAGTTTTAAAAAGCCGCGCCGCCTCCTCCCGCCTGTCCGTGATAGGCGGACACTAATTTTCCCAGCAGTGCAGTGTTCCGCCTATCACGGATGCCCTGTCATTCTCATCTCATGGACGAGGATGAGAGGGCGTACGTGATAGGCGGAACACTGCGCACTGACTGCTGGGAAAACAGCGTTCCTCCTATCACGGACGAGGACGAGGAGGAGGCGCGGCTTTTTAATTTTGCAATGGCGGTGAGCGGGGACCGAGCGGAGAGCGGCGAGCGGGGACCGAGGACCGGAGACCGGAGAGCGGCGAGCGGGGACCGGAGAGCGGGGACCGAGGACCGGAGAGCGGGGACCGAAGACCGGAGAGCGGGGACCGAAGATCGGCACAGGTAGGCTGTAATGGGGACACGGGGGGGGGTCTGTACAGGGGACAGGCAGCTGCAGATGGGCATTGCTGGCCCTCTTTTCCACTTACAGTAGCTGCTGCATTTTGTACCCTCGGCTTATACACGGGTCAATGCAGGTTTCCCATTTTTTTGTGGTGAATTAGGGGTCTCGGCTTATACTCGGGACGGCCTATAGTCGAGTATATACGGTATTGCACTCACAAAACCTTTGTGTATTTTGCATGCTCCATACCTCCTTACATGCCGCTTCAGTACAGGCTTGGCTCGAGAGAAGCAGGACCTAAGGTGGATATCACATTTGGGGCTTAAAGTGCATTTATTGTAAACTGAGGGTCATATGGGGTGGCAGCATCCAATCTGATAGCTTTCCCAGTGATCCAGGAGACCATAAAGTAACCATGTTCCTCTTGACTTCTTCTCCAACTGCAATGCCGCTGCGGATGAACACCACCTGCAGAGAAGAGGGTAGACCTGCCTACATATCTCTGGGACATGCTGATGAAATATAAACACAAGACAGGCATTAAGGTACCATCAAAACTTACCATTATTCTGTATATCTGGTTGGAGAATATCTTATATTATAGGAATGCCATTTGTTTTTCACAATTGGATTTAAGTTCATTATCATAGCATCTATTATATTAACAAGTTATTAATTGGGTGGGCCATTACTGAGTGATAAAGATCTGTTGACATATAGACATGTGCATTCGTTTTCGTCCAAATGCATTTTCGTCCGAATTTCAGGTATTTTCAGGTATTTTCGTTATCGTTTTAACAAACGATAACGAAAGTGCAGGATCCGAAAAACAAAAGATGCGACATAAACAAATGCTTTATTTTTGTTTTCGTTGTGACAACAGTTCGATATAGATAGGAGATTCGACATGACGCTGACAATAACAATCTGTGTCTATCAAACCTGTGGTTGAATGTGCCTAACCTTAACTCTATTAGTCCAATATTATTCTACAGAGATAGAAAAGATTCGACATAGAGAGAAAAGATTTGACATAGAGAGAAAAAATCACTGCTGGAATTGGATGGGGGAAGTAAAATAAAAAATAAAAAATAATGATGATGATGAATGTTATTGGCTGATTGTAACCAAAGAGGAAGAGCAGTAAAATAGCTAGAACTAAGTACACACGTACAACCAGCTTACTTTCACTTACGATTACTAGCAGAGAGAGACACACACACTGAATCATTTCAGAAGACAGTCAATCTTAGCTGGTCCGTTTGTCAGAGAACCTGAATTATTTAGCAATTAAGCATAAGCACAGCCGCAGAACAATAGTGAAGCAAGCTACAGTTCAACTTAACTTTTTCATAATAATCTGCTGCTATTGTGTTAGTGTTGTGAACTTGATAGTGATACTAGTGTTGCTAGTGTTGTGATGCCTCAGAGGCTGCCCGTGTTGTGGGGGGGGGGGGGTTATTATTATAGATTCTATATTATAGATTGAGATTCTATATAGATTCTATATACCCTATCTTATTACCTGTCTGATCAGTGATCACTATCACCAGTCTATTTTCTGTTTGAACTATATACATTAGACATGAACGACAAAGATTTGACAAAGCAGTGAAAAACATACAAACGTTGAATCTTTGGTGTCTGTGGAAAATTCTAAGAAGATTTGACGGAGCAGCTAAATTATACGGCGTCATACAGTTTAGCTGCTCCGTCAAATCTTCTTTGAACATTCGACAGACACCATAAGCCTTCAATGACAGATTCGACCTTAATTAATTTGGATTTTCGGACAAATGCAATTTTTAACGAAAAGCGAAATAAATAAAAACGAATTTCAGGAGTAACTAAATAAATAAATTTTTCGGACGAAAACGAAATTCCGAAACAAAATGTTTCAGTGTGCACATGTCTATTGACATATTGTATAGCTGAATATTCATCACCATATGAAAAGGATGGTACCAATAGAGGATGAAATATAGATCAGATGAACCTGTCCTCTTTTTTTATATTTTTATTTGACACCATTTGAATATGTATAGTGGATACTGATTGGAGACTGCCAAGGATCCAAACTGCATCCCTGTTACATATTATAAAATTGCAAAATTGGTCAATCCATTTGAGTAAGACACCTAAATAGTGTTTTCTGTTCCTTGGCTATAATTAATCTTCAAAAATTGATGAATAATTAATATCCAGTGTTATTCAAAAAATGTTTCTAACTGTTTTATAATATACCATCAGTTTGGTGTATTTATAGTGAATGTAAGACAGATACATGAATACGGTTTTATTTGAGGTCTGTCATTGTGATACCAGCTGATCATCAGTTTGAGCATACATTATTGCCCACTGTATGTGGATTTAGATCTACTCAAAGTGTATACATGTAAAATGTATGTTTGATACAATTGTTGTATGAGTTGCAGGGTGGGTCAAAGTTTTAGTGAGATTTTTGCTATCATGGTATTTCTATTATTTATTGCATTTGAAATAAAGGTTTGATGAAGAATGTACCTTTACATTTCACTTTTAGGGAACTACCATTTGTGGCAAGCAGCCATCAGGAGCAGATCCTGTTGGCAGTTGACATGTTTTGCCTTTCGAGGAGGTAGCCAGCTAAGGCGGTACCACATCCAATGTAAACTGTTAGAAAATAGTTTTGGACATTTTAACGGACTTTACCGGTACCAGAAAGGAACACTATATGATTTAACAAAAAAGGTTGTTTATTAAATATTACATTATTACATATTAAATTTGATAAAAGTGTACATAAATAAAAACAAGAGAATAAAGAGCTCTCATTCATATAACCCCAGGTATAAAAATATATATTCCCTTTACTGCCAAGTCAAACAAGGTCAATGTTTTGCTGTCGCTTCTTCAGGACCTATTTCCATTGACTGCAAGCAAAGGAATTCTGCATGGGAAAAAGAACAGTATCAAAAACTTCATCAAAAGGATGACAGATGCTCATGCTCACCTCTCCAATGGGGGGATGGAGCAGGACGTGCTGACGTAACGAACAGCATGGAGGGAGGGGCCAGACTCGGCGGTCTTTCGAATGCGGTGCAGGCCGAGAGGAGGGCGAACGCCGGCGTCTCACGGAGCGAGGGAACATGCTCAACCATACGGACACACTAGCACGATGCTGGGCTTGTTTGCAGGACGGTAGGCAGCATGGACGCCGGACGCTCAAGCAGCTCATCTCCTCCAGCCGCCCTACACCACTGCTGACTCTCCAGGATCCCCAGGATCTCTCTCCCCAAAGGCTATTTACCACCAGAGGTGCTCCGTGAGTATAAGACAAAAGCCGCTATATTGGCGGCATCGACAGGAGCATCGGAGGAGGTAAGGGGGGGAGAAGGGGGAGAAGAAGGAAGATAAATTAAAACCTCACCTGACTATCCCTGCATATCAGTTGGACTCGCATAAGATATATAGTTAATCTGCAAGTGGCATAGGACCTGCGTGTATTGTCTTTCCCTACACTCACCTGCTATATGTAGTGCACAGTCTGGTTGATGAAATATGAAATATTATACTCTGGATCCTTGATCTTTTATCAAAACATCTATAGCTAACCTGAAAGGGGCATAGGACTTGCGTGTTTTTCTCTCCCTTTACCTACCAGTCATAAGCAGTGTACAGACTGGATGATGTAATACGAATACTACACTTTGGATCTAGGATCTCTGTACGAAGTAGGGGTGTGAAGGTGAAACATCAGACAGGTGCCTGAACAGATGTGTATATTTACAGATAAAAGGATAGAGTACTAATGCTCTGGAGTTTGCGGTCTGTCTCTGGATCTCCTCTCTCTGCCTCTCTCTCTCCCCCTCTCTATCACACTGTTCCCACATAATATTTGGGTAGACAAAATAATGTTACTTAAACGGAAGGCACCATAGGACTTTTTTTTTTCTCTCTAGCATCTCTCGCCACGTAAGGGTTAGGGGAAGACTAGAACTGGATCCCAACATGCCACATGCTCCCACAAAATCTATACAGCTAACTTGTTAGTGGCATAGGACTTGTTTCTTTTTTCTTTCCCTTTCTCTCTCTTCCCCCACATCCTGTACACGGGGTGAAAACTGGAAGATGATCTTCGGTCATTATATATGGGATATCTGATCCCCACGAAGCAGGTGGAAAAGGGGAGATATTCAACAGCGATGTGGAACAATGAATATGCATAGATGAAAGGACAGAGTTTGAATATATTGTAGTATATGGCGCGTCCCTCTCTCCACTGCACAGCTCCCATATAGCATATAGATGCATAAAATATTTTCACTTAAATGGAAGGTTCCATAGGCCCTTTTTAGTACCTCTCCCTCTCTTTACAAAGCTTGGGGCAGGTCGTAAGCAGGATTGGGCTACAGGTACTATAAGCAGTAAAAACGTAGATAACAGATTAAGAGGGGGGGAAAAAAAAAGAGAGAAGAATAATCGGCGAAGGCTCTGGATAAAACGGAGGGTGGGTGGCCGCCCTTTGACCTTACTCGAGTTGGTATATGTGTTAACCAGGTATAGCGTACCCATTGTTGGTAAATATACAACAAGCCAATCTGGTAAAATAGACCATAGGAGCCAGTAGGCACCGGTAGCCCTGGGTAGGAGGACCAGAACATAATTGGAGACTCTATAAAGTGGTGAACTTCTCAGAGGCATAAGCCCAATATCTTGCTATTGGGCCACAGCCGGAGGTAAAAGGACCCAAAGGGTATCAATTAAACAGTACCTCTCTAAGCATTGAGTGGGATTATCTATCCGAGAGTCTCTTTTGCCTGAGTCATATCCACCTTGACCCCCAAGCTGGACAAGTTGCGTTATTCACCCCTAAATGCATAGAACAACTTGCTGCATAACCCTAGAAGGAAGAGGTCTGAAGAGAAGCTGTATAAACCTACTGGACGCAGGAAGTAGGGCAAAGTCGCTAGAGGGACCTCACTCCGTTGTAATAATCCCTCTTCCCTAAGAGCAGAGCTGTAGTAGCAAACTGGGGAAAAGAATAAGAGGGCCTCGGAAGGGCAACATGAGCAAAATCTCTAAAAAAGGGTTACCGAAAACTCCTAAAGGCTCAACGAGTACTATTAAGCAATACTTGAAGTCAGGAACAAGCCCTTATTCAAATAGTCTGGAGCAACCACAAAATTCCACAATGGAAAGAAGGAAGGGGAAAGAGAAGAAAATGGGGGAGAGAGACGACCCAACAACAGCTGACCGCTCAATGGGAAGTGAAACAGACATCAGCAGAGCAGAAGAACAAGTCGCAATTTCCCAATTACCTACGAAAGGTGAAATGGCAGAGATGCTATTAAAAATGGAAAATACGATAAAAGGGGAAATCAAATTACTGAAAGATGATCTGGGACTACTACTGACTAGACAGTGGTGTAGTGGTTAGCACTTTCACCTAGCAGTAATAGGGTCGCTGGTTCAAATCCCGACCACGACACCTTCTGCCTGGAGTTTGCATGTTCTCCCTGTGCCTGCGTGGGTTTCCTCCGGGTACTTCGGTTTCCTCCCACACTCCAAAGACATGCTGGTAGGTTAATTAGATCCTGTCGATAAAATTGGCCAAATATGTGTATGTGTATGTGTTTGTAAGCGTGTCAGGACCCCACAGGGCAAGGACCGCACTATACCACAGATGGACACCAGTGGCAAAAAGCGCCCTGAGGCGATTCAGTTCGCATAAGTTGCGCTATACAAGTCATTCATTCATTCAGAGTGGAGGCAGTGGAGGAGAGAGCAGAAAAACAAGACCAAGAAATTAATAAGCTAGAGGAGCAGATTAGAACAATTCAATTAATCCAAAGGGAAACCCAGTATAAAATCGAGGACCAGGAGAACAGGAACCGCAGACAAAACCTAAGGATGAGATTGGTACCCGAGCAAAGAGGAGAAGATCTCAGGGAGATCATCAAATCCATTCTCAACCCATTCCTGAGAAATGGTGAGGAACCTTTTCCTGGAATTGAAAGGGTACATCGGGTAGGAAAATCAAACGCTACTGATACTGGAAGACCACATGATATCATCGTCAGATTTCGCCACTATGACGAGAAAGCAGAGATTTTGTCGAAATTATATGGGAAAACACCACTGAAATTTAAAGAGGCAGAGATACAGATATACTCAGACCTGGCACCGCAGACCCTAGAAAGAAGAAGGTTACAAAAACCCCTACTGGAAGTGATGCGGACTGCAAATGTTAAATACAGTTGGGGATTTCCAGCATGCCTGATAGGCATAAAAGAGGGACGGTCAGCAAGACTGAGATTCCCTGAAGAATTAACAGGCTTCTGCGAAAAATTAGACCTACAGGTCCCTGAGCTACCAGGATGGGTTTCCTAGGCAGGGGGGGTGATGGGAAGAAGAGAGGAGAAATGAATGGAGGGGAGCAGAGGGGGGGGGGGGGGGCGAGAGGGGGGAGGAGAGCTGAGAGAAAATTTGTTAAAAAACAGGCCGCTTGGCGAGCGACCAATAGAAAAGCCCGCTTACCCCGAGCACCCCAAAGTATTGGGGAGTACGGGTGAGAGTAAACTAGGGGACTGAGCCCCACCTCACCTGAGAAAATAGGAGATCCGAGGAGGACCATATTAGGGTATGGCCCCCTTCGACTCAGAGACCCGAATAGGGGTCAGGGAGGGAGGGATTAGGAGGGGTGAGGGGAAGGGGGGAGGGAGGGGGGTAAGGGGCACAAAGGGGGGGAGGGATTGGGAAGGAGGGTGGGTATTCTCATCGCTATGTATCCGCTGTCAACAGATTCAGAGAACAGACCATCTGAATATGACGACGGATATTAAATTCATAACTTACAACGTAAAAGGACTCAATACTTTTAAAAAACGACATAAAGTTTCAGAAGAACTAAAAAATTATGGGGCGGGGGTGGTTTTCCTTCAGGAGACCCACCTCTCACATGGGTCAAATACCAAGCTGTCTTCCAAAGCGTTCCCAGTCTGGTATTATGGAGATGCAATTACCAGTAGAGCAAGGGGGTGGCGATAGGCTTTTCTAAAGACACCCATTTCTGCCTTGAGGATCGAATGGTCGACCCACAACGAAGGTACCTCTTTTTAAGAGGAAACATAGGGGGTACAAGATATACCTTGGCCAACATTTATGCCCCTAATACCAATCCCATGAAATATCTAAGCGAGATTCTTAATAAATTAAGGGAGTTTAGGAAGGGGTACGAAATCCTGATGGGAGACTTAAACTTCTGTCTGGACCCTGGGCTCGATTCTACGTCCGGTGCAAGGGGGACAGATAAGACACAATTAAAATCGATTAAGCAAAAACTCTTTTTAAATCAGTTGGTCGATATTTGGAGGATCCAACATCCCAAAACAAGAGATTACTCTTTTTTCTCCCCCGTGCATGGGACGTATTCCCGACTCGATTGTGCCTTGATAGATCATGGACTTCTCGATAGAATAGACAGTACTAATATCGAGATAATGTCATTATCCGACCATGCTCCCGTTTCAATGATCTTAGGTGCTTCGGAAATTGGGATCCCACCTCCTAGTTGGAGATTAAATGAAGCGTTATTACGAGATAAAGAGGTGGTAGAATACATAAAAGATGAGTTAGATCATTTTTTTAAAAGAAACGACAACGGAGAAGTGAATGGATCTTCTCTTTGGGATGCCCATAAGGCATTTATAAGAGGGATCCTAATTGCAAAGGGAGCATGGATAAAAAAGGAGAGAACAAAGAAACTGAAAGACCTGGTAGTAGAACTAAACCGAGTCGAGCAGGAACACAAGGCGGCCCCGGAGGAAGACAGAATGTTATACTTAAAAATAGTCTCAATAAGAGTGCAATTAAAAGACCTGATGGAGCAAGAAACCCAACAATTTTACAATAGAATTGCAAAAGAAAGGTATATGTGGGGCAACAAAAACAAACCCAGCAAACATTTGGCTAAAATACTACAAAAAAAAAAAACGATTAATTAAAAAATACAGAACAAGAATGGAGATATTAAATATTCGTCAAGGGATATAGCAGATTCCTTTAAAGAATATTACGAGGACTTATACACGGTTGAACACAAGGGAGAATATAATAGGGAAAAGGAAAAAATAAAGAAAAGATTATTTAACCAAGGCAGGACTTCGAAAGCTATCTACAGATAATAAGAGTGCATTGGAGGAACCATTTACTATAGAGGAAATAAGGGGGGCGCTGAGGAGCACTCCGGCGGGGAAGAGCCCAGGGCCGGATGGCTTCACGGCGCTCTACTACAAAACATTCTAAGAGATACTGATTCCTAGACTCTGTCATTATCTGAATGGCTTGGGTGCGGAGTACAGAATGAGTGAGGAATCCCTAACTGCAAATATTACAGTAATTTTGAAGGAAGGAAAGGAGGGATCAGTGTGCTCGAGCTATAGGCCAATCTCGCTTTTGAACGCGGATACGAAATTATATGCGAAAGTACTGGCAGAAAGAATTAAGGGCCACTTGGGCACACTGGTCCATCCGGACCAAGTGGGGTTTGTGGCGGGCAGAGAGGGTAGGGACAACGGCGTGCGAACGCTGTTGCTCCTTCAAAGGATACGGGAGGTTGGGACCCCCGGTCTACTCCTGTCAATAGATGCCGAAAAGGCCTTTGACAGGGTAGACTGGGGGTTCATGATACAGACTCTCAAGTACATGGGCTTCGGCCCAAAGACAATCCAACCTATCAAGGTGTTATACGATCACCTGAAAGCAAGAGTAAAGATCAATGGATTCTCATCACCATTGTTCGAGATGAGGAACGGGACAAGACAGGGCTGTCCGCTGTCCCCTCTTCTCTTTGTTCTGGCCCTGGAGCCTCTGTTAGCCACAATTAGAGCCAACCCAGAAATAAGAGGGATTGAGGCGGGAGGGGATACCCATAAGTTAGCAGCCTTTGCGGACGATATCCTGTTTTTCATAGGTAACCCGCGCACCTCCATGCCGCACTTACTAGTGAACCTGAAGCGATACGGGGAAATTTCAAATTTTAAAGTCAACCGGTCAAAATCCTTTATTCTGAACGTAAACATAAGCAAGCCTGATCAACTTTCTCTACAGGAGAGCGTTGACTTTCCATGGAAGAAGCGGATCAAATACCTAGGAATAAATCTTGCTAAATCTATTAAAGAAATGTTCAATATCAATTATCTCCTGCTCCTCGATGAAGTAAAAAAGAAATGCAAAGAATATAGCAACAGACCCCTCTCTTGGATGGGGCGCATTAATACACCAAAAATTATGGTACTACCGTTAATTACGTATAAATTTCAGATGCTGCCCATACCACTCCCGCCGAGATATCTTAAAAAATTGAAATCCATAATTATGAATTTCATATGGAACAGCAAGAAACATAGGATAGCACTGAACACGTTAAAACAAGATAAAAAACAGGGTGGCCTCGCAGTTCCTGATATAGTTAACTACTACTACGCTATAGTTTTGTCCAGAATCCCGGAGTGGGGTAAGGAGTTGAGTGATAAAAGATGGGTAAACCTGGAAAAAGCGATCAGTAAAGCACAATTGGGTAGAATAATATGGAATCCACCGACACATAGATCTTTGGGAGAGAACACGCACACTATTACACTAAATTCACTAAAAGTATGGGATAAATGGTATAAACAAGTAAATAGAAAATATAATTCTCCACTAATAACACTAAAAGACAATGAATTTTTTCAGCCGGGGAAAGTAGAGGTGGGAGGGGAATGGATATTAAAAGAGGGAACACGTTTAAAGGATATATTACACAACGGAAACATTTTATTATTTGAGGAACTACAAAATAAGAGGGAAATCCTAAAGATAGATAGATGGCGCTATCTCCAATTAGGCCACTTCGTCAAAAGCTTACCTCAGCCAATCAGATCAGAAGCTGATATGACATGGCTTGAATGTATGTGTATGGAATCTAACACTAAAAAAATGATTTCAAAGATCTATAAAAGGATGCTGGAGAGGTGGGAGATCCCGCCATTTATGCAAAAATGGGAAAGGGAACTAGGCACTCACTTAGACACCGGCACAATAGGAAAAATTTTAAGGCTAACCCATAGATCAGCAATAGACGTCAGGACCGCAGAAATGAACTATAAGTGTCTATCGATGTGGTATATAACTCCCGATAAAGCAAGTAGATACCAAAACGGCACCTATCCAGATTGCTGGAGAGGGTGTAAAGATAGAGGTAGTATGGCCCACCTCTGGTGGGAATGCAATAAAATAAAAAACTATTGGGCAAAGATTATAGGATATATTAAGGAGGTTACCCAGAAGGACTTGGAAAACGATCTCTGGGTGGTATTGATGCACGCCACGAGGGAGGGGGTGAAGCAATATGAAAAGTCACTTGTACCGCACCTCCTCAATGCAGCCAAAAAAGTTATTGCAAAAAGGTGGAGAGAACCTGAGGCCCCATCCATATGGGAATGGGTGGACGCGGTGGAGAGTATCCGACTCATGGAGTCCCTAAAAAGGAACATAGATGAAAATAATGAGGGTACAGGAGAGTGTTGGGATAGCTGGAAAAAATTCAAGCAAACTTGGAGTTATGCTGAAGTCGTCAGGCTTTAGATTTATCAGATGGATAGGAACTCAAGCAAATAGTCTACATATATGGAAATAGCGATGAGAAAATAGGGGGGGGGCAGGGGAAAAGGGGGTAAAATTTTTCAATAGAGAGGATGAATATGTATAATTAAATTGGTTAAATGAGACAAGACGTTACTATCGGTCTCTATATTGTAAAATAAAAGGTGATTAAAGGTTAAAAAGCCACAATGATGTGAAGACAAAACAAAAAAGGACAAAGTTGATTGGTTAAAGCTGATTTAGGTCCTCTTGGAGAGTTGAGCTGATGTGGCAAAAAATAAATAAATAAATAAAAAAATTTAAAAAAAGGATGACAGATGCAGACAAATCACATATGATAAGATATACCCCATAGATGGTATGGAGACAAAATATATGGGGTACTACTTACATAGTAAATAGAGCCCTCTCATAAGCAGCATGCCATGTGCTACCCAGGTGCAACCAGATCAGAGAGGCATTCACAAGACCAGAAACGACCAGGAAATACCTCTAATGTCCCAATCTGAGAAGGACAAAAATGTAATGAAAGGAAAATATAATATATATAGTAAATCCCCATATAAAGATACAGGGTAATATATATTAATAATAACTGCATCTTAGCAAGGTACTCAGAGGACCAGCAGATTTACAACACTCTGCCCCTTTCTTTCAAGGGGTAGAGGGCATCAATAATTATGATTGACTTGAATGACATGATTGGCAAGGGTTTTACATTATGGGGCTTTTTTTTAAATAACTGACTTGTCTAAGCATGGCTGTGTGTTTATATACAGTACTTCACTTTTTTGTGAATGAGTTGGGAAACTATGTACTTCTATCTTATTCACATGAGGGATGTCTCTCTAGGGGCACCTTAATTTTAAAGGGGACCTTCAGATTCAGATAAGGCCTCTGCTCATAGTACCCTGAAACCAGCATGCCAGGGTTGTGGGGAGAGGCCTTGTCCTCATCAACAGTTTTGCTGTAGTAAGTTAAAGTGGTTGTAAACCCTCCTGCGTCACTTTTACCTATAGGTAAGCCTAAAATAAGGGTTACCTATAGGTATTGGAAATATCTCCTAAACATGCGCCATTTAGGAGACATTTACCTTGTAGTGTGCCGATGATGTCATCGGCGCATGCGCTGTGAAGAAACGGACTTCTGTGCTGTTTCTTCACTTGTATGTGCCGTGACTGACGGCTCCTGAGCGCATGTGACATCACGCGGCTCTGGCCAGTCACAGAGCCGGTGTCTGCCGTGCCTGAAGGAAGAGGGCAGAAGATTGATGCTTCCACCAGCGGGGACAGCACAGGCTTCAGTTGCAGGTAAGTGCCACATATTGGGCTAGTATGCAATGCATACTGGCCCATCATGCTTCTATTTTTCAGGGAACGACAGAGGAAGTAAAACCTATCAGGGTTTACTTCCTCTTTAAGTACATCATAAAAATGCAAATATAAGCTACTGCCTGAGTCTTTTATATTGGCTGTTCATTTCTCAAATATGCCAGTGAGTGATCAAGTATGATATCTGGGCATTTTACCTGGGAGAGTACCCTTACTGTAACCTTCAGTTCTAATGAAGCAATCAGGAAACAAATATTTAAATACTATGCTTATTCTGCATTAATTATATTATATAAATAATCTGTTTAGCTGTTTTTTTGAGAAGATCCCAGTGTGTCACCGTTACTTCTGTCACCATTGGAACTGCACTGAGGCTTCCTACTTCAAGGCTGTGTTCTGACTCATCCTAGAAGCTTGAAGCCTAACTGCATCTCCAAAATACATCTGAACACATCTGATGACAAAAAAAAAAAACATTTTCCAAACTAAGTGATATTTCAACCTCAAATATTACATTCACTGTAAGTATTTTTTAAGAGTGGGTTGTGTTCGATACTGTGTTCCAATAATATTTAGAAGCAAGAAGCATTTTTGGTAAAATCAGTAAAACTTTTTTCTTGCATTATGATTATTCTGAAGGAAGATGTCTTCTACAACCTAAATAACAAACATGAATAGTTAACTATATTTTTTTCTTAATAAATCGTGGAATGTTGACAAACAATTGTTGGAACTGTATGTTAGATAATAAAAGTTAGGAAACATATGATAATGTGCAACTGTTTCATGTAATCTGTCTGCAAGCTCCTTTCAATACATATTTTATGCAGAGTATGGCAACAGTAACAGAGCTCAATGTGCTTAGTATGGTTCACGGTACATCCCTTTCAAAGCTTCCATCAATGCTAAAAGGCATATGGGATAGTAATAAAATAGTAAGGGGCCTCATGCTTTTGTTTCTCTATTCATAGGTATGTCAGCCTGCATGTCTGATTTGGTGGCCTTCAGGAGTGATTTCTCATTTTTTAAATTGTATTTAATAATTACTTGTATCTTAATATCAGATTTTGTGATATGTATAACTTACTCCAAATATGATATGGCTGTACCTATGCTGAGGTTTTAACTTGGCAGGTTGATAAAATAATTTGTAGTTGTAAATCTAAAATATTAAATCAACCACAAACAGTGCTGCGCTATTAAATAATAATTGCTCATCAATCAAGCAATAATAATAATCAAACTAAAGCTGAAGAATTAAAATCCATAAATTGGTGACGTGAAAAAAAGGAAAAAACGCTCCACCGCTCTGTACAGACAAATCCAAAAGTGCTTGTGCTCTCCTCCACCTGTATTGTAGGCTGCTCACCTCACACTTTGACCCCTGTTTCACCAGCGGGTCAAAGACAGCAATTCCCCTCTGGAGATATCAAATGAAACTGGTGTGGTGCTGGCACTTGTAGTCCTCCGTCTCCTCCCTTCCTCTATCCAGCTCAATGAGCCCCAATGTATTTCACCAGTCAACAGATATATGAAAAAGAATGGCAAAATCGAATTCTCTCCGTATAATAAATATGTATTACCATAAAACATTGAGTATTATACTTACAAATATAGCACTATGAGCTCTGCTAGCTGTAAAAGCATAAAATCGTAAGGTAGGGGATGGCTGCAATGTGACATCAGCACATAGGCTCCGCCCCTATACGCGTTACGTCAAGGCGTAGACTTCTTCAGTAGGGGTGGAGCTAGCGACATCACTTAGCTATTTAAATGCTGCCTCTCACTCTTGCCACACGGCTAATCCATCACTCCAAGCTACGTGGTGTGGCGAGAGTGAAACACAGTATTTAAATAGCTGAGTGATGTCTCTAGCTCAACCCCTACTGGATAAATTTACGCCTTGACTTAACGTGTATAGGGGCAGAGCCTACGTGCTGTCGTCACATCGCGCTCATCTCGTAACTTCGGATTTTACGCTTGTATAGCTAGCACAGTTCATTGTGCTATATTTGTGAGTATAATAGTTGATTTTTTATGGGAATACATATTTATTATAAGGAGAACACTGGATTCTGCCATTCTTTTCCATATATTTGTTGAACGGTGAAAGCTATTGGGGCTCATTGAGCCAGATAGAGGAAGGGTAGGAGACGGAGGACTACAAGCACCAGCACCACGCCAGTTTCATTTGATATCCCCAGAGGGGAATTGCTGTCTTTGACCAGCTGGTGAGACAGGGGTCAAAGTGTAAGGTGAGCAGCCTAAGAAACAGGTAGAGGAGAGCATGAGCACTTTGGGATTTTGTCTGCACAGAGCGGTGGAGTGTTTACCTATTTTTCACATGTCACCAGTGACATGGACTTTAATTGTTCATGTTTAGTTTGATTATTATTATTGATTAATTGATGAGCACATTATTTATATAAGCATTTATTATTTAGTAGAGCAGCACTGTCTGATTGATTTAATATTTGTTTGAGTGTAGTGAAAACACTTTTGAGTGATAGCAGATACTATTTTGTATTTTATCTTATTTTATTTTATTTTACACTGAACATCCCATAAGTATATGTTTTCCTAGGATGTTTATTTGATACACACGTGAATTGCGCCAATAGATTTTTTAATATTTTTTAATATTTGAGTAAATCTAAAATACGTTATTTGCAAACAAATTCAGAATGTTACACACTAAAATAATAATTCAATTCAGTTTTCCTGTGAGCAATATGGTGTGTGCCCTAGAAAGGAAGTTATGCTCATGGCATTGCTCCTCATTCAGAATAGCCACGCACTGCTTATAAATGTGCTTACCAATCATCCTCATCTTTGGTGATTCTGAGAAAGTTATTTAGACAATTTCAAGTTCAATGACTTAGCAAGTAATCTGTAGCAAAACCAGCCCTTAAGTTCTTGTGGTCCGTGTAGTCTGTTATTTGTAATGGTTAATATTTCTGTATAGAATGTGCCATTTAATACTGACAAATTATTACAGACATTGTGAAGAAACTTGCCATCAATTGTTTTGTAGCCATCAAGGTTCAACACAATATTTTTCGTGTATAATAAGCTTATGATTGCTTTCAGGAAAAGCACACCAATTTTTCTATTTGGTGAACAGCCTTGGATAGGTAAATATTTTTGTAACTACATATTATGACATATTTCATTGCTAGCCATTTTATGTTTTAACAAGTTTCTTGAAAAAAATATTTCTTACATATCTAAAGTGAATCTAAAATGTACAAAGGGGCTCTACAGCAACTTTTAAACTTGCCAGCCAAAAAAAAAAACCTAACTTGTGTCAACCACTCAGGTAAACACAGAGGTTGTATACATTTCAAAATATATATTAAAACCACTTTGCACCATCAAGACAGCTGTGATAAATGTGTTCCCTAACTCTAAACTATCAGCGAAAAAAGAAAGGGGGGTGCTTATTGGGACTTTAGATGAGGCATGGATATGTATTAAAAATGTTTAGGATACCTAGAAATAAAATGCGCTGTCTCGGGCCCTGTTAAGGGAAAATCTGTGTAGCAAAGAGTAGCTAGTGGATCTGGTGTGTTAAATTGAACTGATAAATATTAAATAATGTAGCATAATATATGGTACATGAATCATGCTTATCGTCGCATGAATAACAATTAATAATCAAATTAGTAGTTGTTAATGTTTATTTTGGAAGAAACATAATTGGTACAGACAATCATGAGTAAACAATGATTGAATGGATACACAGATCAGATGGACATGGTTATCCTAAGAAGAAAAATATTAGGGATAGACTGGGCTTGTCATCCCTAGGTGGGGACTAAAGTGTTTGAAATTAATTGTTTGTTTAATTAATTATCACATTCCCTGAAAGGAAGAGGGGAGATCCGTGTATCCACAAAAAATTGTTGAATCAATCCAATACATCAGAAACATTGATATTCAATGTGTCATAATATATGACACAATAGATCATGCATAACATAGCATAAACAGGTAAAAACAATCATATTGACATATAAAGATGTATATTTGGAAAAGAAATGGTTGGTACAAATAATCACAATTTTTTGAAAAAATGTAAAATGGATACATAGAGCAAGTGGATAAAAGTTGTCCTGAAATATATTAGTGGTTTAATAAAATTGTACAATTGGGGTAAACTTCCCTGAGTATGAACTCTACGCGTTTCATGGCGTTTAAAGCCAATCATCAGGAGTGGAATGCGTCAATAATGGCTACAGAAAAAAAGAAAAGTAGTAAGTGAGTCAATGTGGTCTCCAATAATTTTTTTGCTCTCTAAAAGAGAGCGGGTTTGAAAAGGTATGTATATTTTACCTATGGCATCACCCGTATCAGTAGCCCAATAACCCCAGACTGGGAACGGGACGGTGGCCCTGGAGAAAGTCTCTCATCCGGGGTTGGGGCGGGGACACAGCCCCCCCACCGCAGGGTTCCCCCTGTGGAGGCGTGGTAACCGGGGACAGGATCCAGGGAGGAACCGAAATAGCCACAACACATTGGTGGAGTACAAGGTTTGTGTGTGGGGACCATGACTCCAGGTGTCTAAAATAATGAAAAAAATGAAAAAAATATATTGAAAATAAGTGAAAGGGCGGGGCGGGGATTGACTCACTTACTACTTTTCTTTTTTTCTGTAGCCATTATTGACGCATTCCACTCCTGATGATTGGCTTTAAACGCCATGAAACACGTAGAGTTCATACTCAGGGATGCCAAGACAAGTTTACCCCAATTGTACAATTTTATTAAACCACTAATATATTTCAGGACAACTTTTATCCACTTGCTCTATGTATCCATTTTAAATTTTTTCAAAAAATTGTGATTATTTGTACCAACCATTTCTTTTCCAAATATACATCTTTATATGTCAATATGATTGTTTTTACCTGTTTATGCTATGTTATGCATGATCTATTGTGTCATATATTATGACACATTGAATATCAATGTTTCTGATGTATTGGATTGATTCAACAATTTTTTGTGGATACACGGATCTCCCCTCTTCCTTTCAGGGAATGTGATAATTAATTAAACAAACAATTAATTTCAAACACTTTAGTCCCCACCTATGGATGACAAGCCCAGTCTATCCCTAATATTTTTCTTCTTAGGATAACCACGTCCATCTGATCTGTGTATCCATTCAATCATTGTTTACTCGTGATTGTCTGTACCAATTATGTTTCTTCCATAATAAACATTAACAACTACTAATTTGATTATTAATTGTTATTCATGCGACGATAAGCATGATTCATGTACCATATATTATGCTACATTATTTAATATTTATCAGTTCAATTTAACACACCAGATCCACTAGCTACTCTTTGCTACACAGATTTTCCCTTAACAGGGCCCGAGACAGCGAATTTTATTTCTAGGTATCCTAAACATTTTTTAATACATATCCATGCCTCATCTAAAGTCCCAATAAGCACCCCCCTTTCTTTTTTCGTTTGATATAAAATAGGGATGGAGGCATGCCTATGTTAAGCCAGGGTCCAGCAGCGCACATGCCTTTTGTGATCTAAACTATCAGCCTTACTAAGCTATGGGAGTGCAACGTACCAGACATCACATTCACAAGGCAGTTCTAGCAAAAGCTGGCAGCCCCTCAGATCGGTTTTAGCTAGCAAACAGGGAAAAGTGTAGATAGACAGAGCAATATATAAAGCAGTACAAAGGTGGTCCCCAGCATACTTTCAAGCTAGCCCCTCTGACAAATGTGGTCCCTAATTGTAAGCTATTAACCACTTCAGCCCTGGAAGAATTTACCCCCTTCCTAACCAGAGCACTTTTTGCAATTCGGCACTGCGTCGCTTTAACTGACAATTGTGCGAGCGTGCGACGTGGCTCCCAAAAAAATTGATGTTCTTTTTTTCTCATAAATAGAGCTTTCTTTTGGTGGTATTTAATCACCTCTGCGGTTTTTATTTTTTGCGCTGTAAACAAAAAAAACGTAAAGTTTGAAAAAACACATTATTTTTTACTTTTTGCTATAACAAATATCCCCCAAAAATATATAAAAAAATATATTTTTTCCTCAGTTTAGGCGATACGTATTCTTCTACATATTTTTGATAAAATATTTTGAGTTTATTGATTGGTTTGTGCAAAAGTTATAGCGTCTACAAAATAGGGGATAGTTTTATGGGATTTTTAGTAATATTTTTTATTAACTAGTAATGGCGGCGATCAGCGATTTTTATGGTGACTGCGACATTATGGCAGACACATTGGACAATTTTGACAAATTTTTGGGACCATTGGCATTAATATAGCAATCAATGCTATAAAATTGCATTGATTACTGTAAAAATGTCACTGGCAGTGAAGCGGTTAACCACTAGGGGGCGGGGAGGGCTTAAGTGTGTCATGGGGGAGTGTTTCTAACTGTCTGGGGGATGGGCTGTGTGTGACATGACACTGATCGCTGCCCCCGATGACGGGGATCAGACAGTCAGTGTCCTGCCACTAGGCAGAACGGGGAGATGCTGTTTACATCGGTATCTCCCCATTCTTCAGCTCCGTGACACCATCGTGGTTATCCCCGGGCCGATCGAGTGCATGGGTCCCGTGGGCATGGTCACGGAGCTTGCGGCAGGCGTGCACAGCGGGAAATTCAAAGTAACGTACGAGTACTTTGCCCAGCCGTGACATTCTGCTGACCTATATTTGCTGACAGCGGTTGGCAAGTGGTTAAAGTTTTCCAAATATGAGAACATCTACAGTATAGTAATAAACAAACAGAGAACAGGTTCACTTTGCTGCCCCTCATCTTTCAATACTTCAATAGAGCTTTCTTTTGGTGGTATTTGATCACCTCTGCAGTTTTAATTGTTTGCACTATAAACAAAAAAAGAGTGACAAATTTGAAAAAAAAACTATGTTTTTTACTTTTTGCTACAATAAATATCCCAAAAATGTTTTTAAAAAAAAATCTTCATCAGTTTAGGCTAATATATATTCTTCTAGTTAACACTAGGGGGCGATCAATGGGTTAAATGTGTGTTCCCTAGATGTGTTCTAACTGCAGGGATCAAAATTTCAAGTCCTGAGCTACTAGCCAGGCCTCAAGGGTTACTCGCCACCAGTTGCCCCGCACAACCCCTACCCTGCTCCGCCCCTAAACCCGCCCTCATAAATTATCTAATTAAATGACACTTTAATGTTTTATGCAATTAAGTTATAAAAATATTAACAACTTTATCCATGCCTGCCAATGCAGCCTATGTCCCCCATGTGCAGCCTGTGTCCCCCCCATGTGCAGCAGCCTGTGTCCCCCCATGTGCAGCCTGTGTCCCCCCCATGTGCAGCCTGTCCCCCCCCCATGTGCAGCCTGTGCCTCCCCATGTGCAGCCTTTGTCCCCCCCATGTGCAGCCTGTGCCCCCCCCCCATGTGCAGCCTGTGCCCCCCCCATGTGCAGCCTGTGCCCCCCCCCCCATGTGCAGCCTGTGTCCCCCCCCATGTGCAGCCTTTGTCCCCCCATGGTGCAGCCTGTGTCCCCCCCATGGTTCTGCCTGTGTTCCCCCATGGTGCAGCCTGTGTCCCCCCCATGGTGCTGCCTGTGTCCCCCATGGTGCTGCCTATGTCACCCCATGGTGCTGCCTGTGTCCCCCCATGGTGCTGCCTGTGTCCCCCCATGGTGCTGCCTGTGTGCCCCCCATGGTGCAGCCTATGTCCCCCATGGTGCTGCCTGTGTCCCCCCATGTGCTGCCTACCTGTGGAGGGGAAGAGAGGAGAGCCGCCACTGGGTGATCACAGCAGGGAACATCACAGCTTTCATTTCAATAGCTGTGTGTTCCCCCGCTACGCGCCGTCACATAAGCCCCTCCCCTTGTCCGGGGGAACTTTGATACATGTCACCCGTCCTAGGATTGGACGGGTGATCTGTCTATTAAAGTCCCATAAAAGGGGAGGAGCTTATGTGACGGCGCGCGGCGGGGGAACACACTGCAAATGAAACGAAAGCTGTGATGTTCCCTGCTGTGACCACCCATCCCCGCCAGCCCTCAAAAATCACTTGCAAAATGCGAGTGTAATTTTTGAGGGCTGCTAACTGTATGGGAATAGGACCGACTAGGGAGGAGACATACAGTATCGTTGTTCCTAGTTAGTAGGAACAAACAATATGTCTCCTCTCCCATGACAGAACAGGGATGTGAGTGTTTAAACACACAAATCCCCATTCTGGCTCTCATGCACGCCAGCCACACGCATCGGGTCCCCAGCTGTGCAGCGGGCGCGCGTGCCCTCTGGTGGCTCTTAAAGGGGAAGACGTACCCGTACGGGATTTTATTTGGCCGTGCCATTCTGCCGACTTATATCAGCATGAGCCCGTCGGCAAGCGGTTAAAATGCCAGGACAGTACAAATACTCCCTAAATACTCCCCAAATTACCCCTTTTTGGAAAGTAGACAGCCTGAGGTATTTAGTAAGAGGCATAGCACATTTTTTGAAGTTGTAATTTTTTTTTGTCCCAATTTTTTTGAAAAAGAATAAATGTAATAAAAAAATTTTTTTCACAAATTTCTTTTTTGTGAATTTTTTTCAGAATTTTGTATTTAATTTTTTTAAATACTTTTAGAGTAGTTCAGTGTCCCCAACGTGACACTGTACTTCTCTGGGACAGTGATCAGGGATTTTTTGATTGCAGTGATGATCACTGTAACAGCAGTGTTTTGAACTGTCATGAATAGGTTACATTCATAACAACTGTGATTTAGTATTGTGTGTTATGATTGGCTCACAGCTATCACATGGTACAGGGTGCTGTGATTTGCTCAGGTACCATGTGATAGCTGTGGTCCAATCATAGCAGCACAATAGGAATCACAGCTGTTATGAATGATTTTCTTTTCCAATTATTTCGTTTACAGTGTTATGATAGTTAGACTGATAATTTTGCTGCCATGCAACAATGTACCCAAATTAATTTTGTATTATATTGTTTAAAAAAAAAAGCTTTCTTTTTATGGTTTTGATGGAATAATAGCCACTGAGTTGTTTTTATTTTTTATTATATAAAATAGAACATTATTGTAAAAACTATTTCCCTTCATTTCTATTATAAAACATATCATACAATGACAGGACTGTACAAACATCATCAAAATGTAATGTAGCCAAGATGATATATATATATTTTTGCCACGCATATTTAAAATGAAGAAACATGCTGCTATTGAGGTGGTTAAAATAATGGAGCTTGGTAATGGTGCACTAGATACTGCCCATCATTAATGTATAGGTCGTACACAGAGAGAGGAGGAGGTGAAGGGGTTAATGTACATGTTACATACAGTGGGGGGATGGAGGTGAGAGCATTATTGTGCAGGATAAGGAGATGGAGATGAGATGTACAGCTCACACTCAGAAACCGTCACTGAAAGGGTTAAACTCCCACAAATTGATTAAAACCCCCACATTGAATTTGCTGTTGCTCATCCTTCATTCATTAATACTCATTTCTCGACTTCCCCTCTCATGTAAACAGATTACAGTGTTTAAATTTAAATTTTGTGATTGCTGTGATTGGCCACCACAAAGATCACAAGGCACAGAGCCACTCTCCATGGATTGGTGTATTTTTGCCTGTTATCTGTGAGCATTGTGCAGTACAATGCCCATGAGATAAGATGCATTTTGCCAAACCATATGTGTGCTCAAAATGTGAACAATTGTCCACCTGCTGATCTTATTTACACTGATGTGATCTGCAATCTCTTTTAGTACAACACCTACCTGTACTAATTGTCTCTAGTACATTTTGAACAATTCTACTTTGTTAAAAATGTCCTGCTGCTGGCCATTTTTTTTAGGTTTATAACTTTTAGAGCAGTTGTTGACAGTCCATTCAGCTTAACAGCTGAAATATTTTTTGAGAGCTGTTTCATCCTCTGATAGCCTAGCAAGACCTACCACCTGGCTTAAGGATCTGTGTTAAAATACTTTTTATGTACCATATATACTATCCCAGATATATTAAATAATCTAATATCACCACCAACTGAGCTCATTCCATCTTATTTTCATAAATGGGAGAAGGAACTACAGCAGACATTCAAATCCCTTAAATTTAAAAAACTTATTTTTTTAGAGCACAAGTCATCTATCGTATCGTATTATATTAACCAAAATCCACAAAAAGGCTTCAACCACTTCAGCCCGAAAGATTTTAGCCTCTTCCTGACCAGAGCACTTTTTGCGATTCTGCACTGCGTCGCTTTAACTGACAATTGCGCAGTCGTGCGACGTTTCACCAAAACAAAGTTGACGTCCTTTTTTTTCCACAAATAGAGCTTTCTTTTGGTGGTATTTGATCACCTCTGCGTTTTTTATTTTTTGCGCTATAAACAAAAAAAGAGCGTCAATTTTGAAAAAACGCAATCTTTTTAACTTTTTGCTATAATAAATATCTCCCAAAAAAATATATATAAAAAAAAACAATTTTTTCCTCAGTTTAGACCGATATGTATTCTTGGTAAAAAAAATTGCTATAAGCATATATTGATTGGTTTTCGCAAAAGTTAGCGCATCTACAAAATAGGTGATTCTTTTATGGCCTTTTTAATAATTATTTTCATAATATACTAGTAATGACATCGATCTGCGATTTTTATCGGGACTGCGACATTATGGAGGATACATCGGACACTTTTGACACATTTTTGGGACCATTGGCATTTATACAGCGATCAGTGATAAAAATGCACTGATTACTGTAAAAATGTCACTGGCAGGGAAAGGGTTAACCAGTAGGGGGCGATGAAGGGGTTAACTGTGTTCCCTCTCTGTGTTCTAACTAAAGGGGGGAGGGGACTGTCTAGGGGAGATGACAGATCGCTGTTCATACCTTGTATGAACAGACAATCAGTCTCTTCTCCCCCGAGAGAACCAGAAACTGTGTTTACACACACAGATCCCAATTCTCGGTGTGCCACCAGCGATCGTGGGAGTCCATCGGTGATCGCAACCGCTGGCCACTCGCATCAGCTCCAGGGGCGAGCAGCAGACGTACGTGCCCCTAGTGGCCACAGGGCGAAGCGATGTTGCATACATTAAAACTGCGGCTGATCAGAGTAAGTTGGTAAGAGCTGGTAAGAGTAATGCCGCGTACACACGTTCGGACTTTGTCCGCCGGACCAAGTCCAGCGGACAATCCGCCGGACTTTCCAGCCGGGCTTCGCCGGACTTTCCGAGCGTGTGACTTGCCCACACACGCCCGGACTTCTCCGGCGGACAATCCGCTGGACAAAGTCCGCGGGACTTTTGAAAATGAACGGACTTGCCCACACACGGAGCAGTCCGTTCATTTAGAACGTAACTTCAGGTATACGTAGCTAGCGTAGGCAGTAAATGCCGGCACGCTAGCTCCGTCACCTGGCATGGATTTAAAGGGACTCCCCACGCCGAAAAACGGCGTGGGGGTCCCCCCCAAATCCATCTCAGACCCTTATCCGAGCACGCAGCCCGGCAGGCCAGGAAAGGGGTGGGGACGAGCGAGCGCCCCCCCTCCTGAGCCGTACCAGGCCGCGTGCCCTCAACATGGGGGGTGCCCTGGGGAAAGGGGGGCCGTGCGGCCCCCCCACCCCAAAGCACCTTGTCCCCATGTTGATAAGGACAAGGGCCTCTTCACGACAACCCTGGCCATTGGTTTTCGGGGTCTGCGGGCGGGGGGCTTATCGGAATCTGGGAGCCCCCTTTTATAAGGGGGCCCCCAGATCCCGGCCCCCCACCCTATGTGAATGAGTATGGGGTACGATGTACCCCTACCCATTCACCTAAGGTGTAAAATGTAAAGTAAAAAACCACACAATTTTGAAAAAATATTTTATTGCACTGCTCCGGGGGTCTTCTTCCGTCTTGGGGGTCTTCTCGCCGGACTTCTCCGCCATTTACCTAGCTCTTTTACCGAGCGGAGAAGTCCGGCTACCTTCTTTGTCATCGCCGCCGTCGTCTGGGGGTCTCGATCCGCCTTCGGGGGTCTTCCGGGGTCTTCCGGGGTCTCTTCTATTCTTGCCGCTGTCGTCGCTTTCTGCGCCGCCTTCTTCTTCTTCTTCCTCCTCTTCTTCTTCTTCCGATGTTGACACGTCGCTCTCTCTGGCCGGAATGCCAGAGCCGCGCTGTGCTGGGACTTATATAGGGACAAGGGGACAGGGTCACATGCTCATGTCACATGGTGACCCCGCCCCATTGTGATGTCACATGAAGATGCAAATTAAGGACTCTGGGCGGCCGCACTCCAAGAAAAATTCAAAAGCCTTTATTGGTAAAATATGGAATCACACAAAAATAGGTCACCGCAAAGCAAGAAAATCGCTAATGCATTTCACACTACCAAGAGTGCTTACTCATAGCTTCCGGAGGATGCTGGGACTGTGACATCACAAGGGGGCGGGGTCACCATGTGACATGAGCATGTGACCCTGTCCCCTTGTCCCTATATAAGTCCCAGCACAGCGCGGCTCTGGCATTCCGGCCAGAGAGAGCGACGTGTCAACATCGGAAGAAGAAGAAGAAGAAGAGGAGGAAGAAGAAGAAGGCGGCGCAGAAAGCGACGACAGCGGCAAGAACAGAAGAGACCCCGGAAGACCCCCGAAGGTGGATCGAGACCCCCAGACGACGGCGGCGACGACGAAGAAGGTAGCCGGACTTCTCCGCTTGGTAAAAGAGCTAGGTAAATGGTGGAGAAGTCCGGCGAGAAGACCCCCAAGACGGAAGAAGACCCCCGGAGCAGTGCAATAAAATATTTTTTCAAAATTGTGTGTTTTTTTTACTTTACATTTTACACCTTAGGTGAATGGGTAGGGGTACATCGTACCCCATACTCATTCACATAGGGTGGGGGGCCGGGATCTGGGGGCCCCCTTATAAAAGGGGGCTCCCAGATTCCGATAAGCCCCCCGCCCACAGACCCCGACAACCAATGGCCAGGGTTGTCGGGAAGAGGCCCTTGTCCTCATCAACTTGGGGACATGGTGCTTTGGGGTGGGGGGCCGCACGGCCTGGTACGGCTCAGGAGGGGGGGTGGCGCTCGCTCGTCCCCACCCCTTTCCTGGCCTGCCGGGCTGCGTGCTCGGATAAGGGTCTGAGATGGATTTGGGGGGACCCCCACGCCGTTTTTCGGCGTGGGGAGTCCCTTTAAATCCATGCCAGGTGACGGGGCTAGCGCGGCGGCATTCACTGCCTACGCTAGCTACGTATACCTGAAGTCACGTGCTAAATGAACGGACTTTCCGATGAGCGGCAAGTCCGTTCATTTCAAAAGTCCGGCGGACTAGCCTACTAACGGCGGGATTGTCCGCCGGACTGCCAAGTCCAGCGGATAATTTTAAAACAAAACTTAAAACCTAGTCCGCCGGACTTTTGGCGCCAAAAAGTCTGCCGACGCCCACACACGAGGGGATTGTCCGCTGGACTTGAGTCCAGCGGATAATCCCGCGGGATAGTCCCTTCGTGTGTACGAGGCATTAGTCTGCTTTTGTTGAGAAAAAAAAAACAATCACCTTTGGGGATCATTGTACATTGCAAGGATTTAACATTTTTTTTGCAGATTTCTGCATGTTTCTGCGCTGAAGAAATAGCTATTTGTTTTATATATTATTGTGCAGAGTAAATCTGAATGGGAGTGATTTTTCATTATTGAAGGTTCTGCCTCCCATTAGACGTATTTAACCTTTTGGGAATACATCACCATAAATTACTTTTTTTGCAGATAATGCCTAAAGTCTGATTTGTATCTTAATGCAGATTTCTGGGGAAATCATCAAGCCAATCACACAAGCAGGAAATAACATATCTAGAGAAGTTCTGCACACCAACTGTGTAGTGAATGCATCCAGGTTGCCATATTGCATTGAATTTTTCACAAAATTACAGCACTATTTAACTACAATATGGCATGTGTAGCAATTCAAAATACTATATTATTTGTTTCTATTTGCTTCCCTTCCATGAAAGCTTTAGTATCACGTCCCAATGCTATTGAACGAGATCTACCCACAGACATCTAGTCTGTTTTGAAGGTATCTCTCACACTAAAGCCTCATACACATGATCGGACTTTGTACAAACTTTCCCGTGGATTTTTGTACAAAGGGCGTCAGCCGTGAATTTGTATTACATACACACAGCAGGACTTTTTCAGCCAACTTTCACAAAATCACATGTTTTTTCTGCTCTTTACCGCCACCTTTGGTCAACTTCTGTATTGTTGTCTGATCTTTTGCATTGGTTCTGAGCATGCGTGTTTGTACTTTGTACAAAAGTCCTATGATTTTCTGTACACACAATCAGACTTTACGCCATTGGACTTTTGTTTCCGGAAAGTTTGTCCGTTCGCACAGCCAACAAAAGTCAGATGAAAACCGAAAAAGTTTATCCGATGGAGAGTACACACGGTCAGATGTTGCCTTAAAACAGCTAATTTGCATGTTTGTTGTCAAAAAGTCAGATCGTGTGTATGGGCCTTAAAAATTTTTTAAAAAGTCAGCAGCTACAAATACTACAGCTGCTGACTTTTAATAATCGGACACTTACCTGTCCCAGGGTCCCAGCGATGCGGGGGACTGATGACTGTGCGGCGCCGAGGGGAAGTGATGTCAGTGGCCGGGCATTGAAGGTGGCAGACTACGAGGGACCCCATAGCAACAGGCATTTAGAGGTGACATGGAAATTTATAGATAGGCAACTCCTATCCTCATATTGATTAGTGGTTCTGAATTAATAATAACTACTGCAGTAAGGAACAGACACAAAAGATACGCTCAGTATCTTTCCAAATAACCATTCTGCTTTATTATGACGGTTTTTATACACATGGTTACGTAGGTATCACATTAATATTACAATTGTACATTTATGGTAACAAGGGGCGTATCATAGGCAGGCTAATTCTAATCAGAACTCGAAAGAATGTAAACATGTACTGAAAGTATTATTAGTGCCATGTGCACAGTAAGGGCTGTGTGCAATACATACAAAATAGAATACAATTATATACAGAACTTACAAATTTAAAAAAAAATGACGTGGGGTTCCCCCTAAATATCCATACACAGACCCCCAAAGCACCTTCCCAATGTTGAGGGCATGTGGCCTGGTACGGTTCAGGAGGGAGGCGCTCTCGTCCCCCCCCTCTTTTCCTGCAGCCTGCCAGGTTGCGTGCTCGGATAAGGGTCTGGTATGAATTTTAAGGGGGACCCCACGCCATTTTTATTTTTTTTTGGCCGGGGTTCCCCTTAAAATCCATCCCAGACCTGAAGGGTCTGGTATGGATATTTAGGGGGACCACCACATCATTTCTTTTTAAATTTGAAGTGGGGTTCCCCTTAATATCCATAGAAGACCTGAAGGGCCTGGCCATGACTTTCAATGAATGACTGTTCTCTGTGTTACGGGAGCCGGCAATTCATTAGCCGCGAGTGATTTTAAATAGCTTTTTTTCCTGCAAAAATTACACTTTGTGCATAGGCAGTTCTAAGCACGGGAAACATGCGTCCCTTCACAGGCATACTATAGACACCCCCAGGTATGAAATTTAAAGGAATATTACACTTTTGTTGTTTCACATTAAGCATTATTAAAATCACTGCTCCTGAAAAAACGTCCGTTTTTAAAAAAAAAAAAAAGGTCCCCAAACACTTTTCATGACAATAACTTGCATATAAGCCTTTAAAATTAGCACTTTTGATTTTGAACGTTCGAGTCCCATAGACTTTAATAAGGTTCTAAAGTTCACACAAGCTTTAGGTCTGTTCGCAGGTTCTGGTGCGAACCGAACAGGGGGGGTGTTCGGCTCATCCCTACTTCTGGTCCTTCAAATGGAACCAAAAGCTCTCTAATTCTCAACTATCTATATAAATATACACTCTTTTTATAGCTCACAGGCTTTGCTAAAACATGGAGCTCTGCTTCTTGAGCTGGGGAAAAAGGATCCAATGACTCTAAATACAGAGTATCCTTCTGGGTGATAAACTGCATACTCAGTATTAAATCGGGAATAACTCTACAAAATATTAAATATCTGGGTCTTCAGGGAGTGTGTCCTGCACTGGGCTCACAGCAGCTGATTCCTACGTCATCAATTTAACACATGTGGTTTTTCTTTGTCTCCAGCCTCCTCCAATAGGGGCAATAAGGTGGCTGGATTCAAATGTATGCATTTTTCATTGTTAGATTTGTACATAAACACTCATATTTTAAACTTTTCATTAGACAAACATTTAGTTAGCTGTATATTTGCTGTGCAGAATGTCGGACCATTAAAAATTAAATATTTGACCAAAATAATGTCTAACTTTGTCTAATAGCACCTTTGCATAAAGGTACAGCTCTGATATATCAGGGTGAACCCTTCATTACTGGGTCCAGCTTGCATAAATATATTACAATGGCTTGTTTTCTATCATGCTGTTTGTGTAAGAACTCCAGTTTCATGTTTCAAAAAGACAACTTTTTCCTGCCAATATTATAATAAATGATAACAATACCCTGCGGTCATGGAGAGATGTCCGTAAAGCCAAAATATTCTTCTGCTTATACCCACTGCACATTTCACAATCCACACATTCTGCTTTGGATTTCAAAAATAAAAATAATGAAAACAAAAGGACCAACAGTATGTATTATGGACCAGAAAGCACTCGGCCACATTAAAAACTATAAAACAACTGGCTGCAGGTGGCATCTATCCTAACAGGGTGTGTGGACTTGATGTGATGAGTCTGTTATATTTAAATGTTATTTATTATTACTCTCACATCATGGACCGCACATCAATTTATTATCAGACTTTAAGATTTCATTTTTGTAGAAAAACTTCTTATGTATCCCATCCATCTTGGATTTGTTAAACATTATGGCAGCTGTATTCCGATTAACAACCTCATCTTAAACTTTTTTTCTTTCCACTCAATAAATGTAAAATGACAAAATTGTTAAACTCATATTAGAAATTAATACTCAAATGATATTTTCAATATCACACCCTAATGTATATCCACAGATAAAGTTCCTTAAAGGGGGACATATTACTTAATTTTACTGAATTCCCTTTTTTAAATGCACTGTTTCCACTATCAAAGGATATTCAATTTGTGTAATACACGGTTAAATGTAACCTTAATTTTACCATGTTTGGAAAACAGATTCAAAAATAATTGTGATTACATTGTTTATCATTAGATTCGTTAACCCGGCACATAAAGTTATAAATGTTTTGTCTAAAAAAACTGAAATTGGCATGGTGTCCTTCCAGCTTATCACTGACCCAGCCACATTCTTTCAGGAGAGCACAAAGGAGGGGGTCACATCTGCGTACATGACACACACAAGCGATAGAACTAAAGGTTCCAGCATTCACACACATACATAAATATCTCTCTAAAATCGCTTACATTTTTCCCCATTTGTACACAACACATGCATATTATTCTCTCACTTTCTTTTAACTCTTTTAAATACTTCTTTGCTAAATTTCTGCTTTCCTTATTTTGTTCTGATATCCTTTGCATCCAATGTATTGTAATACCATACTTCACATACTGTACCTTCTACAATAAGACGGGCAGCCATAGTGCTCATCCCATCTTCCCTCTCTGAAAACATATAAAGTATTCTGTTTTAACTCTCATTTCTCTGTTCCTTGACTTTACTAGTTGTAGTGCCTGACCCCAAATTCATCCCACAACTTAACATCAAAATGTCCCTTTCTGTCTAGTGTTAATTGTCACCCTTGATCCATCCTGCTGCATAGATAGCTGTTTCTCTAGCTGTGTACGCTGCATGATTCTTAGTCCCTGTGGACTTCGGTGGTAACCCAGTTACCCATTGTGGATCCATGTCCACTTTAACCATTAATCTAGGGGCTCAGTATAGGCGGAACCGCACCTTTGGTTCATATATAGCGATCCTCTTGCGCTGGGCATTTTTGAGGGTCTCTTACCCTTCATTCCCTTACTTCATTTAATGCCTATAATGACTGGCCAGTCTTCTCTACATGTGCTTATACCCTCTTGCCTCTAAACTACTTTATCTAGCAGATGTACTACATATACCTGTGAACAGCACTATTCTTCCCTTTCTTATCTATAACACTCCGATGGACAGTAGACAGTGACAACATAACATATAACCACCAATCAATACAGTTCAATTAAGGGGAGTAAAATAGGTACTCTTTGTCCCGAAAATGCCTTACTGATCAAGGAAGTCTGATAACTCAAATGTAAGCAAAATGCTTACCTCAGCCTGCTGATTATCAGAAATTCCCGGATCGTCTCAAGCTCCTCGTTTCGGATACTCAGGGTCACCTTTTAACCCCTCCTAGGCAAAGCTCGCCACTTGACATGTAAATTTATAGATAGGCAACTCCTATCCTCGTATTGATTAGTGGTTCCGAATTAATAATAACTACTGCAGTAGGGAACAGACACAAAAGATACGCTCAGTATCTTTCAAAATAACCATTCTGCTTTATTATGACGCAATTGAAGGTTTTTATACACATGGTTACGTAGGTATCACATTAATATTACAATTGTACATTTATGGTAACAAGGGGCGTATCATAGGCAGGCTAATTCTAATCAGAACTCGAAAGAATGTAAACATGTACTGAAAGTATTATTAGTGCTGTGTGCACAGTGAGGGCTGTGTGCAATACATACAAAATAGAATACAATTATATACAGAACTTACAAATTTCCATTACAGAGGTGAGTAATTTTTTTTTTTTTGGTGGCAACACCACTTTAAAGTGGTTGTAAACCCTTACAAACCACTTTGACCTACAGGTAAGCCTAGATTAAGGCTTACCTGTAGGTCCAATAAATATCTCCTAAACCTACATGGTTTAGGAGATATTTAGAAAAGAAAAGGCACCAATATCTACGGCGCATATGCCGATCTCGTGCGCATGCTATGCATACTTGCTCATTATGCCTTTGCCTTGCAGGTTCCTTTTTTTATTTTTTTTTAAAAGAGGCTTTACTTCCTCTTTAAGGAACACCTTTTCACATTTATGGAGCTATCTTAAACTACAGTCTTTTTGGCAAGTGACACGGACGCTAGTCATAGTGCTCACTTTGGTGGACTTTCGTCAAACACCTGAACTGATTATCAACTGAACTTCACAGGTATCATCTGAATACTAACCTCCTAGACACCAGACACAGCTGTCAAGTGTTACAGTGCTTGAAAAAGTATTCATACCCCTTGACATTTTACACATTTCGGCATTTGATACAAATAAAAAGGTAAATGTATTTTATTGGGATTCTATGTGATAGGCCAGCACAAAGTTGCACATAATTGTAAAGTGAAAGGACAATTATAAATATTTTTTAATATTTTTTACAAATAAATATGTGAAAAGTGTGCCGTGCATCTGTATTCAGCCCCCACCCCACCCGAGTCAATACTTTGTAGAACCACCTTTCGCTGCAATTAAAGCTGCAAGTCTTTTTGGGGATGTCTCTACCAGCTTTGCACATCTAGAGAGTGCATTTTTTTGCCCATTCTACTTTGCAAAATATCTCAAGCTCTGTCAAATTGGATCAAAAACTTCTTTGAACAGCAATTTTCAAGTCTTGCCACAGATTCTCAATTGGATTTAAGTCTGGACTTTGACTGGGCCATTCTAACACATATGTATACATATATATGCTTTGATCTAAACCTTTCAAGTATAGCTCTGGCTGTATGTTTGCAACCCCTTCACCACAACCACTTTTCGTAGTTCGTAAAGTGTTTGCACCCCCAAAAAAACGTTGGCATTCATCCACCATGATGGGAGCTAGCAAATGTGGACACAATGTTGTGCATGTTCCAAATTTCACACAGTTTTTAAGTTGCAAATGTGTTCAGAAGCTGGCACAAATGTGTGTTAATTACTTGGTGCGTTTTCATATTTTTCCTAAAACATCAATGATGTTCTTCAATTTTTGTTGAACATCATTGATGTTTTGCTTTATGTAATCTAGATCTCTCGATTGCAGACCATTATCTCTCCGATGAGTACGTGGGCACTCTCTGTGGTAAAGTGTGATTTTTCTTCCACACAACATCCACGATCGAGGTTGCGTACGATCGAATGGACACACACATGACAGTGGCAGAAAGATCGAGGCTGAGTACGATCGAATGCACAGACGAACCTGAAAGTGGCCATTTTGGAATGTCCAACTTTGTAAAAATCAAACCACAATGGAGCAGTATGCAAGCAAGAAATCAAACACAAAACACAACTACTTACTTTTTAGAAGAATTCGCTTGATCTTTCTGTGTCCCCGCCATGTGCTCTCCCCACTGCGCCGTAAAGAGAAGGGGTGGGGAATAGACGAGAAAGATCGTCAGGGGCGGGCGGAGTTTGAAGCATGCGCACTGTATATAAAACGTCACACGCCTGTGTCGTAGGCACGATCTGGGAGACGAGGGGAGAGAAAACTCACACGAGACGATCGCTACAAACGAAGGTACAATTTGACGTTGGTACATAACTAGCCTAGACTGATTTGAACTTGAGGCTTCTTTATGGAGAAGATTAGGAGAGTTTAGCCTGACATAATTTATAGGGTTTTGTGTGGTGTTGTGTCTTGCAGAGATTGATATGAAGGGATTGGTTTTCCTCCCCCTCTTCATTGCCAAATACAGGGATTTTCCCATATTGTGGCAGGTGTTCCCCCACGGCAACTGTTGATGATATAAGAAAGAAAAAGCCCTGAGGAAACTGCAACTTCAGCAGATGAGGTCTATGTCCCACCCCGAGGAGTCTTTTATGAGAAATTGTGTGTGTTTGATGAACAAATAACTGAAACTATGTCCCTTTTTCATACACAGGAAGACCTCAGCCAGGAGGTGGCTGTGGAAGGTGGCAGTCAGGAGGAGGCAGGGGTTAGTGGCAGCCACCAGCTGGGTAGTGGCAGCCAAGAGGGGCTAGGCCGCGGAGCCTGACTGACACCCAAACCCCTCCCCTCCGCCCTCCGTACAAAAGGGCGAGAAGGGGGGTTATGCGGCACAGTCAGCGCTCCGCATGATCAGAGAGGCTTCTGACTCCCTACATGCCACACCCGCCGACGAGGAGACCTTTGGCTCGGTGGTTGTCACAAAAATGATGGGTATGGAGGTGGGGCAACGCAACATGTGTGAGGGGCTCATCCTCCATGTCCTAAATAAGGGTAGGGCTGGGGAGATGACCCCAGTCACACATGTTTGCCATAGTTACCATGCTCCGCCTCCTCCTCCTCCTCCTCCTTCTGCCACCCCACCAGCACGACAGCCACAGCGTGGAAGGAAGCGTGGAAGGAAGACCTGAGAGTGACGACCTGGAATCAGTCTGGTCTGAGAGAAGATGGAGCCTCTTGTAGTACCAGAGCCTGGGGACCTAGATGGCATCTGCTGCAGTTCCGGATACTTTGGACTTCACGACCAGATTGCACTCCCCTTAATATACGTACTCCTCAGGCCCCCAATTTTCTACGCTTGAACAATGATGGTTGCCGTGGGGGGCCAAGACTTTGCAAATTCCCCAAGTTTCACCATGGCTGCGTTCCTCTTTGGTTTGTTGGTGTGACCTAAATAAAGGTTTTTATGATTTGAAATAATCATTGACTATTGTGTTTTACTTTGCTACAATGACAGTTTTTCTTTGAGTAAGCAGGTACATTTCACTAATCCTAAAGTAGAATTAACAAGGGGCACCAACAACAAACAACCTACTAGTAAATTTAAGCAACAAATACAAATGTTAATAATGTGTTTTTGGTAATTTGAGACACACAACCCCCCTCCAAAAAAAAAAACAAAAAACATTCAAATATGTATTCCCCAAAAAAAAAAAAAAAAAAAGACAAATCATGGTAAAAAAAATAACAAAGATTCTTTTCCGTTCAGAGTAAAAATAAACATGTAGTGTATAAATGCTGCAAAGTAATAAAGAAGTAAGTTTGTGAGAAGTGCGGGTGAATAGGAGCAGCTAAAAGATGTCATTCTTGTTGCATTGTAAAGAAAAAGAGAATGCGCTGCATTAAAGACATTTTTAACATTGCAGCGTGACGAATGTGCTGTGTCGATTAGGAAAGGTAGTTTTACCTGACCGAGCGCTTCCGTCACAGAATTTCTTGAGCATGCGTAGCACTTTGTCCGTCGGACAAGCGTACACACGCTCGGATTTGGTGTGATCGGACCGGGTTGACGGCAAATCTTTCCAGCAGGAGATAAGACTTTGTCCGACGGACAAACCGACGAACACTGTCCGATGGTGCATACACATGGTCTGATTTTTCAACAACCTTGTCCGATCGGACCAAATCCATGAAAAAAGTCCGACCGTGTGTATGGGGCTTAACACATATGTATACATATATATGCTTTGATCTAAACCTTTCAATTATAGCTCTGGCTGTATGTTTGGATCAATGTTCTGCTGGAAGGTGAACCTCCACCCCAGTCTTTTGCAAACTCTAATGCCCTGTACACACGATAGGATTTTCCGACAACAAAATCCATGTTTTTTTTCCCGACGGATGTTGGCTCAAACTTGTCTTGCATACGCATGGTCCCACAAATCTTGTCGGAATTTTCGAGCGTCAAGAATGCGGTGACGTACAACACATACGACATGCCGAGAAAAACGAAGTTCAATAGCCAGTGTGGCTCTTCTGCTTGATTCTGAGCATGCATGGAATTTTATGCGTCGGAATTTGTTGTCGGAAAATTTGAGATTCAGATCTCAAATTTTGTTTGTCATAAATTCCAACGGAAAATGTCCGATGGAGCCTACACACGGTCGGAATTTCCGACAACAAGCTCCCATCGAACATTTGTTGTCGGAAAATCCTATCGTGTGTACAGGGCATAACAGGTTTTCTTCTAAGATTGCCCTGTATTTGGCTCCATCCATCTTCCCATCAACTCTGACCAGCTTCACTGTCCCTGCTGAAGAAAAGCATCCCCACAACATGATGCTGCCACCACCATGTTTTTTGTGTGTTCAGGGTGATGTGCAGTATTAGTTTTCCACCACACATAGGGGCTTGCTTTTATGCCAAAAAGTTACATTTTGGTCTTATCTGACCAGAGCACATGGCTTTTCGCAAATTGCAAACTGGACTTCATATGGTTTTCTTTCAACAATGGCTTTTTTATCAACACTTTTCCATAAAGGCTAGATTTGTGGAGTATACAACTAATAGTTGTCCTGTGGAAAGATTCTCCCACCTAAGCTGTGGATCTCTACAACTCCTCCAGAGTTACCATCAGCCTCTCTGATGAATGTTCTCCTTGCCTGGCTTGTAAGTTTAGGTGCACAGATAGGTAGGTCTGCAGTTGTGCCATACTCTTTGCATTTTTGGACAATTGATTGAACAGTGCTCCATGAGATGTACAAAGCTTGTGATTTATTTTATAACCTGACCTTGTTTTAAACTTCGCCACAACTTTTTTCCTGACCTGTCTGGTGTGCTCCTTGGCCTTCATGATGCTGTTTGTTTCAATTGATCAAAAACGCTAAACGCTGGTGAGCGATGTTTTTGAGCGTTTATTAACGTTTATCAGCGTTAGAGCATTTTTACAGCTGAAAAACGTCTCTCAGAACCTACTAGTTTTTTATTTATTCTTTACTCAAAAACGCCACTGCCCAAAACTGCTGATAACAGCCTATGCATAGACACATAGGATAACATGATGGAGAGTTTCATGACTGTGGAAAAAAATGTCTACAGCCAAAAACAGCTGCTGTAAAAACGTCAAAAAAATGTCCAGTGTGCATGAGGCCTAATAGTCAATATTGGTTAATTAAAAACACAATCAAGAAATATTGACCAATATTGTTACAGGACCCAGCCCTATTCAACATATTGCCCCCCAGACCTAACACTGTATTTAGAAAGGCAAGAAACATAAAGAAATGTATAGCACCAAGTAACATCAAAGGATCACAATCTAAAATGGATAACACTCCCTCTATGTTTAACATCTGAGGTACGTTTAGTAGCAATTTCTATGCAGTTACCTGAGGGAGAGAGGTTCTCGCAATTATGCAATAGAGAGAAACTTTTTGGATATTTACTTTAAATTCCATGAGTTCGGGGGGCTCAATGAGGAGTTAGAGGTCAGCGCTATCATCTAACTATAGCATTACATCCTTTGTCAACTCCATTCATTGATGCTGGTGTCCTTGCAGTATGCTTTATTGTGCTGTTAGCAGATTGCTGTTTGATTATTTTTTTTTGATCTTCTGATAATTTGATATTATGCATAAAGTGAGTGCAACTATGCAATATCCCATAGGAATTCAATTTGATTTAATAGGGTGTCTAGGTAGACAATATGCACCTGTGGGCCATATACAGGTGGTCCTAGTGTTACAAACAAGATAAGGTCTGTAGGTTTGTTCGTAAGTTGAATCTGTTTGTAAGCCGGAACAGGGAAATTTTTTAAGTGTACCTCCAGACAAAAAAAACGATTTTTAAGCTTTTTGGATAGCATAGAGAAGGGCTAACACCCCTGTAACGTTTGTTTTGCTGTCTGTGTCCCTGTTCAGAAAACTTCACCTCACTTTCTGTCCCAATGACAATTGGATTTTGAAAATTTTGGATTTTTGTGGAAACAAGCCTTGGTGATAAAGCATCAGTGGAGGTAACTTTTTCCCATAATAACTCTTACAGGACTAAATTCCCCTTCCTAGGGGTAGATTTCCTCTCACTCCCTCCATTTGTAAGTAGAAGTTGTTTGTAAGTCGAATGTTTTGTAACTAGGGGACTGCCTGTACATCTTAAGCTGGATTGTATATTATTATTATTATACAGGATTTATATAGCACCAACAGTTTGCGCAGCACTTTACAACATGAGGGCAGACAGTACACTTACAATACAAATCAATACAGGAGGGAATAGAGGGTCAAGTTGAAACAAAGGGTAATAACTGTGGGGGATGAGCTGATGGAGAAAATGAAAATATAGTTGTTAGGTGTGGGTAGGGTAGGCTTCTCTGAAGAGAAGGGTTTTCAGGGATCGTCTAAAAGCTAATAAAGTAGGAGATAGGTGGACAGATTGAGGTAGAGCATTCCATAGGATTGGAGAGGCTTTGGAAAAGTCCTGGAGACGAGCATGGGAGGAGGTGATGAGGGAGCTAGAGAGCAGGAGATCTTGAGAGGAACGAAGAGAACGAGTAGGTTGGTATTTAAAGACTAAGCTAGTGATGTAGCTGGGGGTGAAATTGTGGATGGCTTTGTACATAGTTGTTAGTATTTTGAATTGAATTCTTTGGCCGAGCTGAAGCCAGTGGAGGGATTGACAGAGAGGAGTGGCAGACACAGAGCGATTGGTAAGGTGGATGAGTCTGGCAGCAGCATTCATGATGGATTGAAGAGGTGATAGACTATGTAGAGGTAAGCCAATGAGAAGGGAGTTGCAGTAGTCAAGGCGAGAGATGACCAGCGAGTGAATTAAGAGCTTTGTTGTGTCATTGGTTAGAAAGGGGCGTATTTTGGAGATGCTGCGGTGGTTAAGGCGGCAAGATTTGGACAGTGATTGGATGTGTTGCTTGAAGGAGAGTTCAGAGTCCAGGACTACACCTATAACCTTGGCATGTGGGGATGGGCTTATGGTTGTGCCATCGATTTTGACAGAGAGATAAGGGGAAGGGGCATATGGGGGAGGAAAAATTATAAGTTCGGTTTTGGATAGATTGAGTTTGAGGAAGTGGTGTGACATCCAGACTGATATATCTGATAGTAAATTAGTGATACGTGAGGAGACAGAGGGAGTGAGCTGAGGGGTAGAGAATTAGATTTGTGTGTCGTCAGCGTAGAGGTGGTATTGGATCAGTTGACCCAGGCAGGAGGTGTAGATTGAAAATAGGAGAGGTCCAAGAACAGAACCTTGGGGGACCCCAACAGAGAAAGGAAGAGGTATATGGTTACAATCCAACTTGTTGCCCTACACAAAATGTGTGCATATTGCAGCTTTACATCAAAATGTAATATATTCTCACTATTATTATTATCGTGTGTATATATTCATATTGAGCAGTCCAGCAATTTATATTGGTGACATAAGTATTATCATTTATGATTTTATGATAAATCTATATGGAGGTACCTATAGAAATGTATGTCTTCTTTTCCATTAATAATTGTTCTTTAGAAAAACTTTTAATGCTTAATTACGAATTATTTGAAGCTATACCAATATTTTTATCAATACATTTATATATCATATCCTCTAAAACACACCCTGGGTCAAAAAGAAATTTACTAAAAATAAATGTATTCAAAATGTATTTATAGAAAGAATTTTACATAAAGAAAGCTATGAACATATTATTTTTATTTTTGGTTTTATATAATTTTACACATATATAATGTAATAAGGTTTTAAGTATTGATGCATTTTATGATCTGTATGAAGTTGCCTATGTAGTACTACTCCCTGTTGTCAGAAACCATTAATCAGACTGAGACAGAAGTACAGTTAAATCACACTTGTTTAAATAATAATAATAAAAAGGTAAACAGAGTAAACATAGTCAAAACATAGCCAGAGTTCAGGAACCAGAACGAATAGTCAGACAAGTCAAAATGTCAGGGAGCCAGAGATGAGCACAGTAGAACAGCAAGCAGGATCTGCAGCCAGAAGGAATGTCAGCCAAGCAAGTCTTTAACAGGAACACAGGAGAGCGTCTCTAGAAATGTGACCAAGGTGAAGGCAGATATCAACAGGTGAGTCACCGTGGAGAGAAAAGAGCTGGCAATTAGCCAACAGCTGAGCGGCCAGCTTTGAGAAGGAAGGGCTGAGCCCAGTCCTGACACCTGTATGTTTTCAGTGGAAGCTTAATAGCTGGAGAGCAAAGGGTTAAAATCCTTGGCATTGGCCCGTAGCTATAAAAGAGCTCCCTGGACAACACAGGGTTGACCTGAGGAAGGAGGCCAAGCCCTCGGAAATGCATTGTCCTGCCAACCACACAGTGTCCTCTTTCAGTCTGACCCATTTGGTCTGTCGGCAGCTGTTTGAGGAGTTTGTGAACTGTAGTAGAATTGTAAAGTATCGAACCAGGCAGAATTTCAGCAATGCAGGTTTATTAACAGCTGATAACATACAGGTTTATGTTCAATGTATTACAAGATACAGGTCTAATTTATACAGTTTCTTACAATGCAAGCATATTAGATATATGTATTCTTATTCGCTAACCAAATTGAAACAATTGTGAATTGTTCTCACCTTGAGCCAGAATGGGTCTTTTCTGCCAATTCCTGGGAACCCGTCACCTGATAGGGACCAATCGATCGACCAGTGGTCTGGTCCCCTCACAGAGTTTTGGGTTCCTGCTCGACCAAGTTTATGAGGGAAATTCACCTGAGACCACACTCTGGAACAAGTTAAGAAGTCTTCTCTATTTGACTATTAACCAGGAGACAAGTTACGGACAGATATTTGCCTATTGGTTCTGACCGTCTGCCACTCTTGCAATAGGGCTGCATAGACAAACAGTCAGCCTGATAGACGCCTATCTGACTTGTCTGACTAACAATTGTAGAGCTTGCATTTATATACCCTTTTTACAAGCCTTATCTTAATCATCTCTCCTACATGTGATTGGTCGCTAAGATCTACGTCAATGTAACTAACCATAAATCTGACACCTATTCTATAACCAGATAAACTTAATTATTCCCAGAATTCCTATATGTTCATTAAAGTGATTTATAACTGCTTTTGTCCAATTAAAAACACCTGTGTAGAGACAGTCTTGCACCCAGCTGTGTTATAAAAACTCTCCTTATCTTGATAAGATTTAACAAAGTTCAAGAATTACAGGTTTATGACTTTTGGGAGGATGAACTTTCAATAATCCCACCAGATGTGTTATATGTCTCACTATATGTATGTATTTTAACAGTTTTAATGAGGGCACAAACAGACCTTTGTTTAACCGCTTCAATACAGGGCTTTTAAACACCCTTCCTTACCAGAGCACTTTTTGCGATTCGGCACTGCGTCGCTTTAACTAACAATTGCGCGGTCGTGCGACGTTACACCCAAACAAAATTGACGTCCTTTTTTTCCCACAAATAGAGCTTTCTTTTGGTGGTATTTGATCGCCCCTGCGGTTTTTATTTTTTGCGCTATAAACAAAAGAAGAGCGACATTTTGAAAAAAAACACAATATTTTTTACTTTTTGCTATAATAAATATCCCATTTTTTTAAAAAAAAACAAATTTTTTTTTCCTCAGTTTAGGCCGATACGTATTCTTCTACATATTTTTGGTAAAAAAAATCGCAATAAGCGTATATTGATCGGTTTGCGCAAAAGTTATAGCGTCTACAAAATAGGGGATAGATTTATTGAATTTATTTTTTTTTTTTTTTTTTACTAGTAATGGCGGCGATTTGCGATTTTTTTTTCGTGACTGCGACATTGCGGCGGACACTTCGGACACTTTTGACACATTTTTGGAACCATTCACATTTACACAGCGATCGTTGCTATAAAATTGCAATGATTACTGTGTAAATGTGACTGTCAGGGAAGGGGTTAACACTAGAGGGCGCTGGAGGGGTTAATGTGTGTCCCTAATAGGAGTGATTCTAACTGTAGGGGGAGGGGACTTAAGGGGAGGAGACCGATCATGTGATCCTCTGTACTGGGATCACATGATCGGTCTCCTCCCCGCAGACAGGACGTGGGGCTGTGTTTTTTCACACACACCACCACGGTCCCGCCCGGTCCCGTTGTTTTAACGGGCAATCGCGGGTGCCCGGCGGACATCGCGGCCGCCGGGCACTCGCACCGGGTCCCGAGCGATGCCGCGGGCGCGCGCGCGCGCGCCGCCGGCGGCGCGCGCGCGCCCCCCAGGCGGCCGGGAACCCGAGGACGTCATATGACGCCCACCCAGGATGGTAGATCCACCTTGTGGGCGTCATATGACAATGGGCGGGTATTGAAGTGGTTAAACGCTGTCAAACTTAATGTTCTGTACATACCTTTCCTGTGTTCCACCTAATTATTTTAACCACCTGTTTAAGATTTTCTTATCTTATTGCTCTTGATTTATCTGCTGTCAAGTTCTCTCTTCTAATTAGTGAATTTATAAACTATGAAGTATCCTAATGAACTTTCACCCAGTAAACTATCTTATAAAAAATATCAGAAAGAAGCAGAGAGAACATCTAAAGTTCAACATTTAAAATGAAATCTTTATAAATCTATGGAAAACACAGTATACATTATTAAAGATTAATTGTTGCTTTACTTATTGAATAATAATATTGATAAAACCACTACTATATAATAATAATAATCAATAAAATATATGCAAATTAGTATGAATAATATGAAATACATTGGCTAATATGAGATTCTACAACAGAACATATCCATCCATCCCTTTGACAATGCAGTCACCACGGTGCTCGGATGGGTCCCTATGCAGGGTTCCCCACTGCAGGATTTTGACGCATGTGTTCATCTTATGTTTGTAAGTGCATTTTTACTTTAATTCAGTTAAACAAACTGTATTGCGCCATGAGCCTGTGCACTAGTTTTTTCCATGATGTCTTTGCAGTGTTGAAGAGGAAGTGGAAGAGGGTGCAGTAGCACTACTTGCAGGTAAGTGGCTGCTATACACCTGGGAAGATTAAGAAGAGAATGGCTGTGTTAGTCACTTAATTATCTGACGCATTATTCACTATTGGTGGGGTGAAAAAAATTCAGCTCCTCCAAGCTGCCCCAGACTGCTTCTCTCATATGTTTAAGCATTTCATTAATCACTTGCCTACTGGCCACTTTTACCCCCTTCCTGCCAAGGCCAATTTTCAGCTTTCAGCGCTGTCGCATTTTGAATGACAATTGTGTGGTCATGCAACACTGTACCCAAAGCAATTTTGCAAACAGGTAACTTATTTCCTTCACTGATGGGCACTGATAACCTACACTGATGGGCACTGATAACCTATACTGATGGGCACTGATAAGGCGGCACTGATGGGCACTGGTAGGTGGCAATGATAGGTGCCACTGATGAGGAGGCACTGGTGGGCACTGGCAGCAGTAGTGGGCACAGATTGGCAGCATTGGTGGGCACAGATTGGCAGCACTGGTGGGCACTCTTGGGGATGCACTGATAATCATGACACTGATAATCAGTGCCTTGATTATCAGTGTACATGTTCCTTTTGCAGAAGCCGGTCATCTGCTCTCTTCTGCTCTCCTCCTCCCCCTGACAGCATGAGGAGGAGAGAAGAGAGCTGATGATCGGCTTTTGTTTAAATCCGTGATCAGCTGTGATTGGACATAGCTGCTCAGGTGCTAAAGAGCCACTAATTAGCTCTTTACCTCAATCTGTGATCACAGAGCACGCCGCCCATGCCCTGCCAAGGGAAGCGCAGCAGTGCAATCATGGCAATATGATGGCGTCCCAGTACTAGCCGGCCGCACTCTGGCTGTGATTTGGCTATAACGCGGTCGGCAAGTGGTTAAAGTTGTTGTAAATCCTTACAAATAAGTGACAAGCCTCTGGTGTTATACAGAGATATAACAAATCTTCCTACATAAGTGGCACCTGTTTATCTGCAGTCATCTCTCCTTTACAGCCTCCTAAAGCACACGTTTTACACAGTATCTCTGAACTCTAGTAGACAATAAGTGGGGATCTGATGTCACACACTGTAGAACACATAGCTGGGAGCTGAATGTAATCTGAAAATCCAGTGAAGGACATGGATATACCCCCTTAACACAAACTCATAGGAAACTTCGCACAGCCGAGACTGTCAATAATTGGCTCTGTGCTGGATTTACCCTTCTCCCCTGGAGTTAGCATGACCTGTCAGAAATGACTCATGCAAAGAGCAGGCAGCCAGCAGACAGAAACAACTTTCAGTGCTTTGGATTGAGGCAAATACACACTATAGAAGGGTATGTTTTTTTTCCCATTTTTTATGTCAGAGGTTTACAACTACTATTACCAGTTCCGGACTGCCCCATGTACATTTACTGCAGCAGGAAGGCGTGGCTGTGTGAAATCACATACCTGCAGTGATCAAATTTTTTTCAGAACTGATCAATCTACATAAATCATTGGCCTGGACCTGCTGATCGGTTCTGACAAATGGCAGAACATCCTGCGCCTGTGTTTACATTACACAGATACAAATGATGCAATCTCCTCTCCTGGAGGTTTTTTCGGTTCCAGCGTGAGAGAGCATCCACAGTGAGTAAAAGACCTACACTGACACCACAACATACAGTTAGGCACATTTAACCCCCCAATCGCCCCCATTAAACCCTTTCACTCACTGTCACATTGTCACTAAGTATAGTACACAGATTTTTTTTTACTGATCACTGTATTGATGTCTCTTGTGACCCTAAATAGCATTATCGCCAGTCCCAAATAGTATCAGGGTACCCGCCATATATTCCCTAATAAAGTTTTAAACCCCCTGATCACCTCAGGTTAACCCTTTCAATTCATGTCACAGTATTATTAGTACAGAGCACAGATCTTTTTTCTGATCACTGTATTAGTGTCACGAGTGATGCTAGTTAGCGTCAGTCTTATATAGCGCCAGGTTCCCGCCACATATTCCCTAATAACGTTTTAACCCAGTGATCGCCCCAGTTAACCCTTTCACTCCCTGTCACAGTGTCATTAGTACAGTGTAGAGATATTTTTTCTGATCACTGTATTCGTTTCACGGATGATGTCAGTTAGCGTCAGCATCAGAGAACATCAATCCCAGGCAGCGTCAGATTGCCTGCCACATATTCACTAATACATTTTAACCCAGTAACACTAACACACACACACTAAACATCTCCATTACTAGTATAGTCATTTTCTGCCTGCCCTTTTCTCCTGCATTTCGGCAGCAGCAGCAGGCCATAGGTTTCTCCACTGCAGCTATGCCACCAGTGCCCTGGCTATCATAACATAAATTCATATATAAGAAAAAAAATGGTTGCTGGGATTTTGGGAGGAGAAATATAATGCTCGCAAAGCAGAGGAATTGCAGATGGGCCTGGCCTTTGCTATGTGCAGCGCAATCACTTTATCAATAGCAAAAAACACAGAAAAATAAACGTATACAAATATAAATACCCATAAATTTCAAAAATAATAATAGAAGTAAAACAGGAACAAAATGTCTGTGAATCTGACACTCTGAGGCAGTCCAGGCCAATTAGATTAAATGGGAGGGGCTGCAATCCAAAGAACTTGAACAAACTGGGGCTCAGACTGCTGGACTGGGGGTAGTTATAGTGTAGCATTTTTTTTACAGCTCCAGATGAAAGCTGCCACTGTACAATATTTGTGGCTATTGTCTTTCAAATAATACAAATACATTTTTAGTTAAAGTTAAAACCTACTGCATTTCTCCCTCTTATATTGCGGCCAAACCAAGTTGGTTACATATTATCCAGGCATTGAAAAATATTTGTGTCTATTGTCTCTCATATACTACACAAGTTAAAACCTGACTTGTCTCTTTTTTTCTGCTGACTAATCAAGTGATCGTGTACTGCCCTAACACTGGTCAAGCTTTACCAAACACATACCTGAAGTCTATATTTAGAATTTTTGGAGATTAATTGGAAATAAGGGAATTTAAAAACCTATGGTTTGCAGCCAAGACAAATAAAAAAATACTGTAAAATGTAAAATGTAATAAATCAGTTACACATTCAAAATATATGGCACAATCATACAGTGTCACTGACGCTGTCCATGAAAATCATACTTTTCTGTGACACCACATCCAGCTTAGAGGCAACTCAAGAACATGAAATTTAAACATGTAATCCCCATGCCATCCCTAAATAATGTCAATATTTCCATTACACATGTTCATGGAATGGGCTCAGAGATAGAAGTCGCTGCAGCAACAGCCAGCTGGAGACTGGAGACATCACAGATCAATGCACACATCTGCCAGCACACCATGGATCATCAAGTGTCATCTGAGAGTTTTATGGAAGAATGATCACATCATGTAGGACATCACGGAGGTGATCACATGCCTAACGAAGGGGTCCTGCATGGCTCCAAAATGTTGTACTATGACTTTTGTTTTGTAATCATCCTTCAATAAAACTTTTGGACAATACGTGATGATCTGTGGTGCGCTAGCCATGCTCCCAGTGCCTTTTTTTTTACAATATCGTGCCTATTATCCTTAAACAGTGCCAAAATGGAGGTATCAAGATTTGTCTCCCCATTAGCTTTAATTTTTAAGTTCACAAGTTTCCGAATCTCATGCAGGATTCAATGAACCTCCTGGTGTAGTGAACCTGGGCATATTTTCTTGTCCCTAATAGTAATTAAACCAGGAAAATATAGTGTCAGTGGGCACAAGTATAAGCCCCCTTGATTCTTGTCAGTAGGTATAGTACTAAGCCAACTTCCCCCTTTAATTGTGTCAGTGAGTACAATAAAAGACTTGCTGGATTTAAAAACTGCAAATTTTTGTAGGTAATATGTTTCAACAAGAAACAATAAAAAAAAATTAAACTATCAATAAATGCTGTATTAAATGCTGTTCATACTTACTCATTCGCTATGGGATACATTTTCTGTACTCTGCAAAAAAACCTTGTTGATCCTGCTGTTGATCCTCTATCTCCACCTTCTGTTCATGTCCCCAATGCAGTTTTCAGTGAATTTCTATGCTGAGCATTTCCTCCCTATCACATCTAAGCAGCCCATATGACTATAGAGTCACACATGACATGTGGATGTATGTACAGTGGAAAATGACAGCCCACTCCCTCCCTTCTCCTCTACGCCCATTAATCAGCTAAACACAATAGGGATGAGATATAACATCTTGATTGATGGAGGCATCCCCTCCCTCTTATTCTAAGACACAGGCTGGAGGGGCGTGACACACCATGTTATTACCAAAAATAATAAAGACTTAATTTCAAATATAGATTTGTATGATGATTTAAAACAGTTTATTGATATTATTTATTTTTTCACTGTATCCTAAAGACTGTTTGTTTTTTATTTTTTATTTTAAACAGTGACAAGCAGCAGAGGACTAGAAGATCCTCCTGCTTATGTTTCCCTGAAGACAGGCTAGAAAAGAGCTGGGCCATATGACAGCTGCATATTGATTAGGAAAAGGGTACTTAGATTTTTTTTATATTAATTAAAATAATTACAACGCCACCATCTATATAGTCAATGGACGGCAGGCAGGATGCGCTCTCGTTCTGGGACAACATCATATGATGGTGCCCCAGTCTCACTGCTTTGGGGGCCCACAGCATGGCGATCTCAGGTGTGCTGTGTCCCTGGGACATGGCGCAAACCTGATCTCGGTAAAGAGCCAATGACGTGGCTCTTTACCCATGCGATCTGCTGTGGGCACAGCCGATCACATTTAAACATGGAAGTGCTGGTAATCGGCTCTCCTCGCCTCACACTGACAGAGTGTGAGGAGAGGAGAGACGATCAGCGGCATTTCCTTGCAGGGGAGAGCTGTACAAGTAATTAGGGCACTGATCATCAACTAACACCAACAGTGCCCAGCAATGATGCCAGTCTGTGCCCATCTGTGATGCCATTCTGTTCACATCAGTGATGCCAATCTGTGCCTATCAGTGATGCTAATATGTGCCTATCAGTGATGTCAATGTGTGACCATCAGTGATGTCAATCTGTGCCCATCAGTGATGCCAGTCAGGGCTTCCTTTCAGTGCCCATCAGTACCCATCAGTGCAGCCTATCTGTGCCGCCTATCATTGCCTATAAGTGCTGCATATCAGTACCCATCAGTGCCACCTATCAGTGCTCATCAGTGCCACCTATCAGTGCCCAACAGTGCGACATATTAATGCCTCCTTTTTTCAAAATTTTAGGTATTTTTTCGTTTTTTTAAGCCAAAAAAAAAAAAACCCAGTTGTGATTAAATACCACCAAAAGAAAGCTATATTTGCGTGAAAGTCTAATGCCCCTTATCAGTGCCCTTCTGTGCCATCTCATCAGTGTCCATAAGTGCCACCTCATCAGTGCCAACTATCAGTGCCTATCAGTGCCACCTATCATTGCTCATAGTGCCGCATCACAGTGCCACCTATCAGTGCCCATCAGTGTGGCATATTAGTGCCTCCTCCTTAATGCCACCTCATCAGTGCCCTTCAGTGCCGTCTTATCAGTGCCCATAAGTGCCGCCTTATCAGTACCCATCAGAACCCATCAGTGCTGCCTCATCAGCGCACATCAGTGAAGGAGAAAAATGCATTATTTACAAAAAAAAATACTTTTTTCTTCCCCCAAATTTTCAGTCTTTTTTAGTTTTTTTTTTGTAAAAAAATAAAAAAACAAGTGGTGATTAAATAACACCAAAAGAAAGCTCTATATATATGAAAACATTTATAAAAATGTCATATGGGTACAGTGTTGCACAATTGTCATTCAAAGTGTGACAGCGCTAAAAGCTGAAAAGGAGCCTGGGCAGGAAGGGGATAAAAGTGTCCCGTATTGATGCGGTTAAACAGCATGTGTTTAGTATCATTTTAAAAATATGATTTATTGTTAAATGTCTGAAAAAAGTAATGTAAAAAAAACATTTCTCTTGCTCACAAAAACATCTGATAAAGGTTAATGATTGCTGTAATGATCTTCTGTGAGCATGGTTAACCATAACTATAATGATCTATTGTGTCAGTGAATTGTCTTAATTATGTTAAATTGCTGTCAATTGTGCTATCTGTGAGATATGGCAGATATGAAAATTGTAATTTTCTATTTTACTTACATTTTTAGGCAAGTGGTGCCTATATTCCAAGTTTGCTGTATCCCAAATATTTTCTATATTCAATAATAAGAATAGGGGCAGAGGGACTTGCAGCACTGGCCACACCGCAGATTTAGCTTAGAGATCATATAATGTTCACCAGGCCATCTCAGCAAACCTAAGATCTGTGCAGATACTGGATCTGGTTAGCCAGAACCGTAATGTGTTATGAAGATAACTTTTTACTTAGAATATCACAGTAGAACAGTGCATACACTACAGGCAAAGAACAAAATTCGTTTTTTATGCTTTCATTTTACCTGATTTTTATTTCTTGTGAATACTTTATTATCATGCAAGATGTGTTTTATAAAGCCTACACGCCATCTGCATTTGGCTTAGTCAATTTAAACAGATTGCTCTTCTTTATTTGTTTAAAACTAAATAACATTTCTTCTAGGTGCTAAGGAAAGCTAAGGAGTAAAAATTGTGCAATTGTATTAATATGTCCCATGGCCTTGACTTACCAGAGGGCATGTCAATGTGAATTAACAAACAAAACTATGGGCATCTCCACAGCTCTTTGTCATATATTTGGAGAAAATTATTATTTTTAAAATGATTTCTCTGGTGATTTGCACTATGCGATTTACATTTCAGAAACAAAATAATATAACATGTCTATAATATACTTTTATTATTGACTAGCAAATCTTGCTGTGCGCCCTTTTTTACAACTGGTAAAAATCTGTATTTTCCAATAGTTCAGTATATAATTTCAGTCTTCTAATGAAACACTAGAACCTAATGTTTGGTGAAAAGGATACATTTTAAACCGAAGGAATTGAACCCTGCTTATAAAATTATTATAAAATTATGATTTCATATAAGTTGCATTAACTTTCTGTTTCTTGAGTCACTCCTTTAATAATTTCATATGCAACCACTGAAAAGTATATTTGGATGATCTCACAATGCAGTATGATGTCTGGTATTTGTTGTTTTTCTGCATGCAACAAATAGAGAACTTTCAGCAAAATGGGATGTTGCAATCCACGTTTGTATTATCAAGATGCAGAACCAAATGAGGTCACACTGACACTGAGTGTTTATGAACATTGAACTATTCCTCTCAATACAATGCGTGGACTGCATGCTAAACATTGTGGTCATAACATTTTTAAAGTTGATGTGTGAAAACTAGAAAAAAAAAAATCTAAAAGGGACAAAAGTTGCCTATAGTAACAATTTGGGTGAGATCTTTCATTGTATGTGATAATAAAAGAAGAATTATGGTATATAAATGTCTAGAAAACTTTACAACTGATCTAAATGCTGAATATTCTCTGAGCTAAATGTAATTTTTATTCTATATAATACTCTTGAGAGATTTTCCAGAAACATCTTCAAATGTTGGGTAGGTGTGTCTGCTTCCTGAGGCCTGTGATGTGTATGTGAAGAGAGGGAAAAGCTCATGGTCAGTAAGGAATAACTTTCCTTCATTACAAACAGGTAAGCAAAAGGTGTTTTAATATCTCAAATTTACCCAAAAAAAAAAGAAATGGCCGATGTCTAGAGGAAACATTGAAGTCCTGAGCAGGTCTACTATGCTTTTTTCAATTTTGACCGGATTGTACTGTACCTTTCAATAAATATACGCAGCTATGTTAAATATCTCTGTAGAATGTACAGTACATACATTTTCTTCAGCTGTATTTAACCTTTAGAAAGACATAAAAATGTAGAGCTGTATTTATAGCCTGATAAGATTGATAACTATGAATGGTTGACCCTATCTGAGAAGACAGTGGACCTGGACCATGAGAATAAGCCAGAATATAGCAAGCCAGTCACTATTATACAGATTTGTCTCCACAAAGTTTTTTTCTTTAGCAGTGTTTTTTCTTTTTTTTTTTCCACTTCAGCGAAATTTCCTGAGAGACTTATTTC